>JAJLQT010000011.1:1200000-1565325 GCA_024516245.1 Peziza echinospora | reverse complement strand
TTACTAACACAATTACGGCTGTTCTGACTAGAACAGTTAAATATACCCACCGTGGATTACCCTATCTGTCCAAGATTTTCCACTCTATTGCGTGGAATTTTTTGTGGATTACCTCCTCTGCCCAGTGTAATTAAGGTTAACTATTCCACTGAATAGTCACCTTAACTATAAATTCAGTTAACATTAGTATCTACTTACACGTCCTAACAATTATTTTAAAACAAACCTTAACTTGTTGGAAAAATAAAATCATTATTTCCCTTAGGAATAATTTTTAATAACTATATTTTAATTTATGCGACAGATGGCACTTAAACGCTTCATACAAGCTTTAGCCTTTTGTGTGTCGATTAACCTGTAGAATACCGCATGCCACCAATTTGGTTGCTACGTACTAGTCACAAACTAGTAAGGCACTAACACATTACTTAACCCATGTCCAGGTTAGTGGCAACCAGCTAACACAGACCCTCGCACGTCTGACCACCACACTTTTAACGCTTTGACAAGTGGGTTACCCGGGTTACCCCAATTTGTATGTGTTTTTCTACCCATCCCGTGGGAGTTTGTATGGGACCGCGGGATGGGTAGTTTTTGGTGTGCAGACCGGGGGTAACCCAAACCACCTTTTGTATGGGTTACCGCGGGATGGCCCCCCCATCCCGCCGGGGATTATACTTAGGCGGTAGGGCTTTTTATCCCACTTGCGTTCCATTTTTTCTTCTTGGCATCCCGTGATTTGTCCATCGTAGGCAAATAAGTGACTGGGCCGCTGTTGAACTGTTTTTGGTGCTTGCCTGCCATTGCCAGTAGATTGAACCAACTGTATCTTCTCTTCCATCAACCCGTCCAACTCAGAGTAAATGAAGACCGGGTTTGACGGTGTCCACTCTGCATCTGCCTTATCCTCAATTATATCATTGGCACATGATTGGAGAACTTCCTTTTGGAACTCCCAAACAAAGTGCTCGCACATCCACTTCCAAACAATTTGAAGGCACCGGGTTGTATACTCAGTAAACCCTTGCTCTTGGAAAATGGTGACAAGATAAAGACAAAGCTGCGTGGCTGTCTTGTCAAAAGTCAGTGCAGTCGTTGCTTGGGTGTATGACTTGGTGAAGTTCTGCAGCTTGTGTCGGAGGCCAATTGCAATGTGGTCCTTAACTCCGTCCAGCAATGCCCATGAGGCCCAATCTACACGATTCTCGTTGATGAAAGCATACCCTGTCTCTTGTAAAGAGGCGCCAAGCCCAAGCCCATAGCGTGTTGTGCCGTCCGGTAGGAGCTTGGATGTGTTCCACATGCCTTTGACCATCTTCATGTTGGATGCATTGAATGAGCTTCGTATGAGTTCCAAAAACATTAAGGCCATCTGTGAAGAGTCAGGTGAAATAACCTTGCCCCCGTCCTTAAGGATTGAGTACTCAAATCCCAAAATGTACTTCTGAATATTTTGATTCAGGTATTTGAGTGCTGAGGACGTGGGCAGGATGACAAATGGAGGGTGGGAGGCCGGCGTGCTTGCAGAACCAGGTTGGGTTACCCGTGTGCCATTGAGGCCCCGTTGACCCATACGCTCATTCAAGACTAGCACCAAATCCAAAGTCATACGATGCTCCTCCCGGATACCGTAAGTCTTTCCAATGGAACTAGAGAGAGAATGACCCACACGTGCCTTACTGGAGACATAGGCCAAGCGGGCCTTCTTGGCACTCCAACTGTTGGCTGGCATGTTCCCCAAACGCTTCCATTCCTCTTGCAGACTGGCATCAATTGCCAACCCCTCGATAATCTTGTCCTGGAATGGATAGGCCTTAGCAGCGTCAAAGATTTCCTTCGTCGAGGAATAGAATTGTGAATACACAAGGCCGCAGGCAAGCAGGGGATGCTTGCGTCCTGGTTCTAAAGTCATGTTGCCCACATCTGCCAGCTGAGCCCAGTTGTAAATTGCCCCACGCATTCCAGAACGGGGCACATCCATAATGAATGCCTCGCGTTTAGCCTCCAAGCATGTTGTCCGCCACAGGTATGTTTCTGGCTCCTCCGCCACAGAGACTGTTTCCTTCCCAATATCAATCCACGTGCTATGTGGGTAAAAGGCATCCGGTTTGAATACAGTCTTCCAAGTTGAGTAGAAACCTGTGATTAAGGACTCTAGGTTATCTTCCCGATACATGGTTTTCATATTCTTGGAAGAAACAAGGAGCACCGGATCTGCCAAATCAAAGTTTCCACCACTATGGATAGCCTGCGACACACTGCTCCACACCTGTTCTAGTCCACGAGCTGGGAGAAAGTAATGTAATGCCTGCTGCTTGGGAATGGCGGCGGCCTCATTCACCCCTGTCTCCCTTGACCTAGCATAAGACATGGCGTGGGCTTGCTCAAAGGAGCTTGGTATATGTTGCTGAAATGCACGCCCAAACTCCTTGGTCTCATGGATTGCCTCTAGAAACAGGTTGCAGAATCGCTGCAACTGATTGTCGGTAAGAAATGTTGTTGGCCGTTCAGGATAGTATAGGTGTGGAAAGAAGACAAACACCTCACACTCCGAAAATCCGTTAACACGGCCAAGATAGGTGTTAGGCACATGATGGTAGGGAACCTTCTTGTGCTTGACCGTACCATTGGCATCCTCAACATTGACGGTGCACCACAAGTGAATATTGCTTGACAGATTTGCCGTCCGTGGTGGGCAGAAGCACATGTCAATTCCTTTCAGGACAAATGCAAGACTTTTGGGCAACGCCAGGAAGCTGTCCACATCAACTGTGATTTCAGCGTTATCCGCAGCTTGTGGATTGCTAGCCAACACATTGGCGGCCCAAACATCATAGGCCTGCCTATGAGTCCCATCCTCGGTTTCCAAGCAAGATCCCTCGTATAGCCACTTGCGGTCAAAATCAGCTGTACCTGACATGAACTCGAGGACTTCAAAGCTGTTGATATTATCAACCAGCGTATTCACAGGTAGCTCAAAGTCTACAATGTCTGTAAACGCCTTTGAGTCCTGTCGAGTTGTACTGCCACACGTGCAATGCTGCTCAGTGCCCAGAAAGTGGTCGATAATAAAGTCAACCACTTTGAGATTTGAAATCGGTGCAGGTGGAGGGGCGGAGGCTGCAGCCAAAGCCTCGTTAAGGAGCTGCCGTCGTGGTGTGGGTGTATCTTGGACTCGGAGATTGCGGAACTCGGTTAACCATGCATGCATAGGATCGACCTCTTCATCTGAATCCTCTAGCCCCAATTGGATTGGGCTGTCCTCCGGTGAGTCTGAGTCACTTGCACTGGTTGGGTAAGTGATCATCCTTGATCCCTGTCCTTGGCCGGGTTCTCCCCTAAATTGGGACTCAGGAATGCGATGCAGTCTTGGCTGCGGCATGGGGACTGCCTGAAGTGGTTGCAACATGCGAGCAGGTAGCTGTATATGGTAGTAAGATGCACTAGCATGGGGCACTACTGCACTGGAAGACCTGCTTGCAGGTCCCACCGCCACGGATTGACCACGGATCCATTTCCTAGGTTGTAATATGGCAGGCTCCCGCGGTATCCGCGGCTGTACTGAAAAATTCCCCAATGAGGAAACTTCCCAATCACTCTCTTCACCAGATGGTAGGTATTCATCCCCGGATGTATCTATTACTTGGATGTTAGTTTGAATTCATCTACCACGCACAGTGGAAAGCCATACCATCAGCATACAACTTCTCATCATCAGAGTGCTGGGATTCAAGAGGTGTACACTGCAGGATTTCTTGTCTCTCAATTGATGGCAATGGTGCCCGTGACTGCAAAAGGCTTCCTAGAATAACGTCCTTGCCAACAATTGGTGGTAGCCGTTGAACAGCTTCTAGGGGATCCCGCGGGAGAGGATCAATGGTCAAATGCAATTGAGCAGATGAAAACTCCACTTGGGATGCCTCCCCGTCGGTATTGGAAACTTCTGACAATTCCTACCCTCAATAATTAGCAATATTTTATTTTAAAAGAATTAAAAATATACCTGACGTTGTTTCAAAAACTTCTTCCGTCGGTATTCCCTATTCCTTGCTGCATTCCGTTGCTTCTTTTCCTCTGTAGCGCGGGTTGATTGCCTTGGATCGGAAAACCCGGAAGCGTCACTCTCAGAAAAGATTAAGGTGTTGCTGCGTTTGCGACCCATTGTATAAGAATGTTGTGTAGAGGAAATACTTAATACTATACATTCTTGTCAAGCTTTATAGTGCAAACTTGGATCCCGTTATCACCAGTATTTCTTCAATTTTCAGGGTCAGGGGAAAGTATAATCATGAGACAAGTATACTTCTGGATACATTAAAAAGACAAATTTGACAACAGATCCGTGCATGAATGAAAGGTTCATTATTGTTAAAGACAAAGGCTTTAATTGTTGCCGGCATCTCTAGAGCCGTGATGAAATGTGCAAAGATTCATTGGCATTGCCCATATAAACGTGACGTTGGCCTTCCTTTTTGGGCCTTAGTGGTACCAGAAATACAGTGCACTACGGAATGATGTACAATGATTGTTACTTAAAACACAGCGGGTGCCACCTATATGATGCTAGAAGAGATAAATCAATACGGCATGCACTACTTACAAAATCATTAATGAATAGCTTCCCTTCAATAAGGATGCACGCTTGGAATGTACCGAAAGTTATTATTACCAAAATAAATATTTAAAGTCCCGTGAAAGAGAATAGTTAAACCCAACAACGCCTATCAGGAAACATTATCTTGCCCCCGACAATGACTTAAATGGTGAAATGGCAACAGTACTACCATTTGACATATAATTGAAGTTTTATATTACTCCCGACAGCAATAGAGTTCAAATAAAAATAACGGGATTGGTATTTAAGTCCGCCAAAAAAGTATAAGTTGGTGGCGGGTAGAATTGCCCATATGCTATAGATGGCACTTGACGGGGCAACTGGTACCGCTGCATTGGTGCTGTGGTTGTTGCTGCGCAGGAGTGCACCTGGTGGCGGTGCAGGTTTGCTGTAGGTGGCACTGAGTGGCGCTGCATAGCGGTAAAACTGGCACCGGTGCAGGTGTGCTGTGGTTGGCGCTGGATGGGGGTGCAATTGGCACCGGTGCAGGTGTGCTGTAGTTGGCGTTGTATGGCGGTTTAGCTAGTACTGGTGCAGGTGTAGTGTAGTTGAGGCTGCACCACGGTGTGAATCGGACCAGTACTATGTTGCACGCCCAATGAATTTTGGCCTGTTAGTGGGGCGGGAGGAGATGTGCTGCGGGTGCGCAAAACTCCTGGACCCGGTGATGAAATATCTTAGTGATACAAACTGCCAGCGTAGCGTGATGTTGAACTGCCTATTTGAGATAGCGCAGTTTTGACTCCCATACATGCGTGATGTTGAACTTCCTATTTGGATTATAGTGTGCCTGAATCTACGTGGCCAACACTTGCTGCGTTGCAACGACTTAGTTGCAGGGGGAATTTGTGGTAGAGAGGGGCTGCACGCAGCCAAGGTGGCAACGGGCAGGGATAGCCCACTAGCGTCTCTTTAGTGCCAGAACTCCGTGAACTTCAACACTGAATAGCAGCAAAGGAATGTATTGAACGTGAGATATATTATTATATGGATCAATAGAGGAAGGTCAGCTCTTTCAAACGGCACTTTTCCTGTTAAGATCGGGTGTGGTTGAGTTGCAAAAGCGTTGGCCTGCGTGGTGGCAGTTTGTTATGCCTGCCGGGCCACTTTTTGGCGGGTGCGGGCCAGCAAAATTTGTATGGCAACCGCCTGTCCTGACCCTGACCCACGCCTATATGGAAGCACTTAATGATAAACTTGGTATCGGACTACAACTTTCCACCGCACACCACCCCCAGACGGACGGACTTAGCGAAAGAGCAATTCAGACACTCAAGCAGTACCTTCGGATCTTCTGTCACGACAGGCTTAGGGTTAACTTTTGGCTGCAGAAATGGAATTAACATATATCAAAGTCGTATTTAGATGAAATTTAACAATAGGTTAACCACCTACAAAGTGGCTTTATTTTAATTCAAGGATAATTTACTCACTTCCGCGGTCCAAAATATTCAAGAAATGTTAATAGGAAATCAAAGCTATGGCATAAACTTTTGGCTGCAGAACTAAAATTAGCATACAACAATATCACATTCAAGTGCAACTTAGCTATAGGTTAACCATCGGGAAAGTGGTTTTATTTTAATTCAAAGATAAGTTACACACTTCCGGGTCCAAAATATCCAAAAAATGTTAACGTGAGATCAAAGCTATGGCATGAACTTTTGACTGCAGAAATAGAATTAGCATATATCAAAGTCTTATTTAGATGAAATTTAACAATAGGTTAACCACCGGTAAAGTGGTTTTATTTTAATTCAAAGATAATTTACTCACTTCCCAAGTCAACAATATTCAAGAAATGTTAACGGGAAATTAAAGCTATGGCATTAACTTTTTGCTGCAGAACTGGAACTAGCATATATCAAAGTCTTATTTAGATGAAATTTAATAATAGGTTAACCACCGGCAAAGTGGTTTTATTTTAATTCAAAGATAATTTACTCACTTCCGAGGTACACAGTATTCAAGAAATGTTAACGGGAAATTAAAGCTATGGCATGAACTTTTGGCCTCAGGACTGAAATCAACAAACATCAATGTTACATTTAAGTGCAACTCAGCTATAGGTTAACCACCTACAAAGTGGCTTTATTTTAATTCAAAGATAATTTACTCACTTACACGATCCAAAATATTCAAGAAATGTTAACAGGAAATCAAAGCTATGGCAAGAACTTTTGGCTGCAGAACTAGAATTAGCATACAACAATATTACATTTAAATGCAACTTAGCTATAGGTTAACCATCGGGAAAGTGGTTTTATTTTAATTTAAAGATAAGTTACACACTTCCCGGTCCAAAATATCCAAAAAATGTTGACGTGAGATCAAAGCTATGGCATGAACTTTTGGCTGCAGAAATGGAATTAACATATATCAAAATTGTATTTAGATGAAATTTAACAATAGGTTAACCACCGGCAAAGTGGCTTTATTTTAATTCAAAGATAATTTACTCACTTCCGCGGTCCAAAATATTCAAGAAATGTTAACAGGAAATCAAAGCTATGGCATGAACTTTTGGCTGCAGAACTAGAATTAGCATACAACAATATTACATTTAAGTGCAACTTAGCTATAGGTTAACCATCGGGAAAGTGGTTTTATTTTAATTCAAAGATAAGTTACACACTTCCGGGTCCAAAATATCCAAAAAATGTTAACGTGAGATCAAAGCTATGGCATGAACTTTTGACTGCAGAAATAGAATTAGCATATATCAAAGTCTTATTTAGATGAAATTCAACAATAGGTTAACCACCGGTAAAGTGGTTTTATTTTAATTCAAAGATAATTTACTCACTTCCCAAGTCAACAATATTCAAGAAATGTTAACGGGAAATTAAAGCTATGGCATTAACTTTTTGCTGCAGAACTGGAACTAGCATATATCAAAGTCTTATTTAGATGAAATTCAATAATAGGTTAACCACCGGCAAAGTGGTTTTATTTTAATTCAAAGATAATTTACTCACTTCCGAGGTACACAGTATTCAAGAAATGTTAACGGGAAATTAAAGCTATGGCATGAACTTTTGGCCTCAGGACTGATATCAACATACATCAATGTTACATTTAAGTGCAACTCGGCTATAGGTTAACCATCGGGAAAGTGGTTTTATTTTAATTCAAAGATAAGTTACACACTTCCGGGTCCAAAATATCCAAATAATGTTAACGTGAGATCAAAGCTATGGCATGAACTTTTGACTGCAGAAATAGAATTAGCATATATCAAAGTCTTATTTAGATGAAATTTAACAATAGGTTAACCACCGGCAAAGTGGTTTTATTTTAATTGAAAGATAATTTACTCGCTTTAAAAGTCCAAAATATTCAAAACATATTAACGGGAAATCAAAGCTATGGCATGAAATTTTGGCTGCAGAACTGGAACTAGCATACATCAATGTCACATTTAAGTGCAACTCAGCTATAGGTTAACCACCGGGAATATGGTTTTATTTTCATTTAAAAATAATTTACTCTGTTCCAGGTATCAGTTAACCGTTATATTAGCAAGATGCAACAGCATCATAAACATGACTGACTAGAAACAAGAACTTAACACTGGTATATATACTATAGAAATTTAATTGAAAGTTAACTTTGTCAATACAGTTAACCTTAACATGCATTTAGACTACATATAGTCAATTTGGTTGTATACTGTTTATTATATGTGTAACCTCTTGACCCGAGTACCAAAAACTAGCCCACCATTACCTGCAGGACCCAGCTACCAGGAACAGTTGAGCCCATCTGCTAAACCTTGTCCATCTTAGTGCCCCTTTACTAACACAACTACCGCTGTTCTGACTATTTCAGTTTAATATACCGACCATGAATTACCCTATCTGTCCAAGATTTCCCACTCTATCGCGTGGAATTTTTTGTGGATTACCTCCTCTCCCCAGTGTAATTAAGGTTAACTATTCCACTAAACAGTCACCTTGACTATGAATTCAGTTAACATTAGTATCTACTTACACGTCCTAACAATTATTTTAAAACAAACCTTAACTTGTTGGAACAATGAAATCATTATTTCACTCAAGAATAATTTTTAATAACTATATTTTAACATGCTTCAGATGGCCTTTGAACGCTTCATACAAGCTTTAGCCTTCTGTGTGTCGATTGACTTGTGGAATACCGCATGCCACCAATTTGGTTGCTACGTACTAGTCACAAACTAGTAAGGCACTAACACATTACTTAACCCATGTTCAGGTTAGTGGCAACCATCTAACACAGACCCTCGCACGTCTGACCACCACACTTTTAACGCTTTGACAAGTGGGTTACCCGGGTTACCCCAATTTGTATGTGTTTTTCTACCCATCCCGTGGGAGTTTGTATGGGACCACGGGATGGGTAGTTTTTGGTGCACATGGGAGGGTAACCCAGCCCACTTTTTGTATGGGTTACCGCTGGATGGCCCCCCTATCCCACCGGGGAAAGGTCCAAAATATTCAAAAAATATTAACAGGAAATTAAAGCTATGGCATGAACTTTTGGCCGCAGAACTAAAATCAACATACATTAAAGTCATATTTAAGTGCAACTTAGCTATAGGTTAACCACCGGAAATGTGGTTTTATTTTCATTTAAAAATAATTTACTTGCTTCCGAGTTCCAAAATATTCAAAAAATGTTAACGTAAAATCAAAGCTATGGCATGAACTTTTGGCCTTAGGACTGGAATCAACATACATCAATGTTACATTTAAGTGCAACTCAGCTATAGGTTAACCACCGGGAATATAGTTTTATTTTCATTTAAAAATAATTTACTCGCTTCCAGATATCAGTTAACCATTATATTAGCATGATGCAAGAGCATCATAAACAGGACTGACTAGAAACAAGAACTTAACACTGGTATATATATATAGAAATTTAATTAAAAGTTAACTTTGTCAATACAGTTAACCTTAACATGCATTAAGACTGCATATAGTCAATTCGGTTGTATACTGCTTATTATATGTGTAACGTCTTAACCCGAGTACCAAAAACTAGCCTACCGTTACCTGCAGGACCCGGCTACCAGGAACGGTTGAGCTCATCTGCTAAACCCTGTCCATTTTAGTGCCCCTTTACTAACACAATTACGGCTGTTCTGACTAGAACAGTCAAATATATCCACCGTGGATTACCCTATCTGTCCAAGATTTTCCACTCTATTGCGTGGAATTTTTTATGGATTACCTCCTCTGCCCAGTGTAATTAAGGTTAACTATTCCACTGAATAGTCACCTTAACTATAAATTCAGTTAACATTAGTATCTACTTACACGTCCTAACAATTATTTTAAAACAAATCTTAACTTGTTGGAAAAATAAAATCATTATTTCCCTTAGGAATAATTTTTAATAACTATATTTTAATTCATGCAACAGATGGCACTTAAACGCTTCATACAAGCTTTAGCCTTCTGTGTGTCGATTAACCTGTAGAATACCGCATGCCACCAATTTGGTTGCTACGTACTAGTCACAAACTAGTAAGGCACTAATACATTACTTAACCCATGTTAGGGTTAGTGGCAACCAGCTAACACAGACCCTCGCACGTCTGACCACCACACTTTTAACGCTTTGATAAGTGGGTTACCCGGGTTACCCCAATTTGTATGTGTTTTTCTACCCATCCCGTGGGAGTTTGTATAGGACCGCGGGATGGGTAGTTTTTGGTGTGCAGACCGGGGGTAACCCAAACCACCTTTTGTATGGGTTACCGCGGGATGGCCCCCCCATCCCGCTGGGGATTATACTTAGGACCCGGCTACCAGGAACGGTTGAGCTCATCTGCTAAACCCTGTCCATTTTAGTGCCCCTTTACTAACACAATTATGGCTGTTCTGACTAGAACAGTTAAATATACCCACCGTGGATTACCCTATCTGTCCAAGATTTTCCACTCTATTGCGTGGAATTTTTTGTGGATTACCTCCTCTGCCCAGTGTAATTAAGGTTAACTATTCCACTGAATAGTCACCTTAACTATAAATTCAGTTAACATTAGTATCTACTTACACGTCCTAACAATTATTTTAAAACAAATCTTAACTTGTTGGAAAAATAAAATCATTATTTCCCTTAGGAATAATTTTTAATAAATATATTTTAATTCATGCGACAGATGGCACTTAAACGCTTCATATAAGCTTTAGCCTTCTGTGTGTCGATTAACCTGTAGAATACCGCATGCCACCAATTTGGTTGCTACGTACTAGTCACAAATTAGTAAGGCACTAACACATTACTTAACCCATGTTCAGGTTAGTGGCAACCAGCTAACACAGACCCTCGCACGTCTGACCACCATACTTTTAACGCTTTGACAAGTGGGTTACCCGGGTTACCCCAATTTGTATGTGTTTTTCTACCCATCCCGTGGGAGTTTGTATGGGACCGCGGGATGGGTAGTTTTTGGTGTGCAGACCGGGGGTAACCCAAACCACCTTTTGTATGGGTTACCGCGGGATGGCCCCCCCATCCCGCCCGGGATTATACTTAGGAGTGGATTGAGTCTGGACAAGGCAAGATCATACAATCCAGGCGACAAGGTACTAGTGGACCGACGAAACTTGACCATTAAGTCAGGGAACAACCGAACGCTCACTTCAAAGTACATCGGCCCCTTCACAGTCAAGCGTCGAGTTGGTTCACATGCCTACGAAGTGGAAACTCCCGATAGGATTCGCCTCCACAAAGTCATTCATACCTCTCTCCTCAAGCCATTCCGGGAACGCAACGAAGACCAAATGGACATTGACAAGGATGAGCAGGACGAACTATTCTTTGTTGTGGAGAAGATTGTCAATAGTCGCCGAGTGCGAGGACAAGTTCAATACCAAGTCAGATGGCAAGGTTTTGATGAAGAGGCAGACACATGGGAACCGATCGAGCACCTCTCGGATCCTGATGTTATGCAATTGGTTACCTCGTTCCATCGAGAGTTCCCCAGGAAACCGGTGCACAGGTTACTGGAGGAGAGGTTGTGAACCCGCTAGGTTCTTCTTGTTCGCACTACTGTTTAATGAAACAGTAAGTACTCTCGTTACAGTTATTGGTTAATGTTCTATACCTTTCCATGCCCTATAGCGATCCCCTATTTTTACCTTGAACGGAGGGACGATTCAAGGGTGTTTTGGGAAGTCTCCAGGAGTGGTTTTAACGGTGAACAACCAATCTAGGACGTGGCATTATTCTGGCAAAGTGGACGCAATGGCGTGGAATGGTTTAAGGGTTTTAAAGGTAGCTCTTACATTCCCATTACACCTCTCATGGACGATGAATTAACTGAGCGATCTAGGGAGATCTCGGTTTTTTTTTTCGGAAGTGTTACTTTGGGGACCAAAATCCTCGAAGGTGGGGGTAATGTCACGGAGTCAGGTAAGCTAGTCCTATTCCTCTCTAATGCATAAGTCCGGGGACTAACCGTGACACGGACTGATCATCCACACGCTAGTTAGGCAGCTATATTTGGAGTTGGATTTCTACAAAGTTCTAGCCGCATCTCTAGTTAGATTTGTCAGGCAACTACCCCGCTTTGTGGCTGAAGCCGTAAGCGAGGTAGTTATGGTTTTCAGGGTTAAATGGACTCCCGCGTTTAATTCTTATTTCCTGTCATGTATTTCGTTTAGTAGCCGGCCGGCTATATATACCCGACCGCCCACTTAGTTTAGAAGGACAAGCGAATAGCGTTGTTCTAAGTACCTATCTACTTTTACACTTATATCGGATTATCGCATCTTTAGTACTTTGTACTTAGTGAATATCTCGTCGCACCTCCTAGTACTCGGTACTTCCACGAATAAGTCGATTCATCAAGTGAACCGTAACATAAAACTGGCACAGGTGCAGGTGTGCTGTGGTTGGCGCTGGATGGGGGTGCAATTGGCACCGGTGCAGGTGTGCTGTAGTTGGCGTTATATGGCGGTTTAGCTAGTACTGGTGCAGGTGTAGTGTGGTTGAGGCTGCACTACGGTGTAAATCCGACCAGTACCATATTGCACGCCCAATGAATTTTGGCCTGTTAGTGGGGCGGGAGGAGATGTGCTGCGCGTGCGCAAAATTTCTGGACCCGGTGATGAAATATCTTAGTGATACAAACTGCCGGCGTAGCGTGATGTCGAACTGCCTATTTGAGATAGCGCAGTTTTGACTCCCAGACATGCGTGATGTTGAACTTCCTATTTGGATTATAGTGTGCCTGAATCTACGTGGCCAACACTTGCTGCGTTGCAACGCCTTAGTTGCAGGGGGAATTTGTGGTAGACAGGGGCTGCACGCAGCCAAGGTGGCAACGGGCAGGGATAGCCCACTAGCGTCTTTTTAGTGCCAGAACTCCGTGAACTTCGCCACTGAATAGCAGCAAAGGAATGTATTGAACGTGAGATATATTATTATATGGATCGATAGAGGAAGGTCAGCTGCTTCAAACGGCACTTTTCCTGTTAAGATCGGGTGTGGTTGAGTTGCAAAAGCGTTGGCCTGCGTGGTGGCAGTTTGTTATGCCTGCCGGGCCACTTTTTGGCGGGTGCGGGCCAGCAAAATTTGTATGGCAACCGCCTGTCCTGACCCTGACCCACGCCTATATAGAGTACTGTTGTCCGTGTACGCCATAACTCCCGTCCACGTATGCAAGAGGTCCTGTTATCCGCGTATCCGCGTACGCCGTGACTCCTGTCCACGTACGCCGTGACTCCGGTCCACATACGCTAGAGGTCCTGTTGTCTGCGTACGCTGTAGCTCCTGTGGTCTGCGTACGCCGTGACTCCTGTCCACGTACGCCGTGACTCCGGTCCACATACGCTAGAGGTCCTGTTGTCTGCGTACGCTGTAGCTCCTGTGGTCTGCGTACGCCGTGACTCACGTCCACGCATGCCATAGGTCCTGTTGTCCGCGTACGCCGTGGCTCGTGTCGTCCATGTACGGGGTAACCTCGTCGTGCATCAGGTTGTTTGCGCACGCCAATGAAGCCGCTGGCCCTGACCCCCCAGGACGTGGCCGTAACCCCAAGGGGGGGGTCTGTTACAGGTATAGTATACCGACATTCGCATGGTCCTGACCCTGACCTAAACACATATAGATGGTACAGACGGTATGAAAAAGTGATCGGGCAGTGGCGCCGCCAAGCACAACATTTTGCATACACTGAGTTGTATGGTATTCTCACCGCTTTGACCGTATACAAAAACGTGAGCTTGGCGGCGCCACTGCCCGATCACTTTTTCCTACCGTCTGTACAATAAAGTCAGCATGGCCATCAGTTTCGGCTGAGGGTAATTAACTAGCCTCGACCCGTAATTAACGCAGAGCAAGCGTACCTCAAGCGGCTGCGGTTGAGGGTAATATACAATTGCACAAGCGCACCAGGAGCGGCAGCGAGTGGAGGTTACCCTTGCGGGGGATTCCGGGGGCTGGCGGTGCCGCTTGCGGTACGCTTTCGGGGGCACAATTGAACTCCCTGGGTGTCGATTGCTGTTCATTGTGGTGTCTCTCGATTGTAGGCTTGCAGATCGTGGGCTTGTGGTACTACTTGCAGTATGCTTCCGGGCGTTGTAATTTATACTGGTTTACCACGCTGCCCTCGCAGAGTTACCCTTTGACGGTGAGGTATAAAGTGTTCCGCATGGAAGACATTTTTTGTTATGGGAGCCTTCCGCGCGGAACAGTCTTCCCACTGGTACAACAAGTGACTCAATATCTCATATATTGACTGAGTTATCAGAGTTTGAAGTTAGGGACGCCCAGGGATGAATCTTTGACTATTTATACCCGGAAACCCCTGGTGATATGCTCCGAGTGCGCGAGACCTCGCGCCTATACTAAATTTTTGTATGGGACGCCAAGTCCCTGCAAAGCGCGAGGACCCCCCAGCGGCCTCGCGCCGGCCTCGCGCATTGCGTACAGCAATGCGCCAGCTCGCGACATACTGCGCGAGGTTGCTACGTACTTCGTGAGGCCCCCACCACAATTCAGCGTGACAGCCACATACTGCGCGAGGTCGCCCGCACCGATGCCACATACTGAGTGAGGTCGCCCGCACCCAACCTGCAAGGCCGCTACATACTGCGCGAGGTCGCTACGAGTACGTACTTCACACGGGCTTCGTGTAAGCGAGAACCTTGCACGAAGCCTTATGCACGGCTTCGCAAGGCCATACCGCATGTGGCAGGTGGTTACCCCCAACCGCGCCAGTTACTGCCTGCTTAATTGATCGGGGGTTACCCTCAACTGCGCCGGTCACAGCACTCTTTCGACGCCGGTCACAGCTCGATTCCGGTCAGCCGCGCCTCGCATGACGCTTCCGACTGCAGTCACAGCACGCTTCCGACGCAGGTCACAGCATGGTTCGGCGACGGGGGGGTTACCCTCAACCGGCGCTGCTCGCGGTGCCCTTCCGTGATCGCATATTACCCTTACGCAGCGCCGCTCACGGTACGCTTGCTCAAAGGCGATTACTCTCAACCAGCGCCGCTCGCGGTGCACTTTCTCCATCGCAGAATACCCTGAACCGGCATCGCTTACGGCACGCTCACTCAACGGCAATTACCGCAAGGATCGTCACGGAAGTGGCAGCTCACTGATCGTGAGGAGGTGAGAAGTTGGTCCTCACGGTTCGTGAGGGGTCCATGAGTGGCCTCATAGAATCTAATGGGTGGAGCCGCATGGATTGTGAGGAGTTTGTGGGTGGGTGGCTGGACAGATTGTTAGGGGTATACAGACCCTCACGGATTTCAATGATCCCTTAAACAGCCAGGTTGGGATTTACTGGCCCAAAGGCTATGCCAAGCCTAGGTCAAGGTAGTCTTTTGCGTAGGTAATGGAGAGATATTCCTGGAAGCATAGCACAATTGGCACCAGAAGCATACAATAGAGAAGAATTGCCAGCCAAGTGAGCTTAGTTGTTAAATCGTGACCCCGGAAGCGTAATGCAAGCAGCACCACAAGGCCATGAAAACTCCTCGTGAGCATACTGCAAGCAGCACTGCAGGCCTACGATCTGCTAGCTTACGATTGAGAGTGCAAGCAGCACCACAAGCGCACAATCCGCCATCCTATGATGGAGAGGAATTGCAACCCCTAGAAGCGTGATGCAAGAAGCACTACAAGCCTACGATTGTACTGCAAGCAGCACCATACCCAAGCCAAGTCGGGAGATGAATCGTGCCCCTGGGCGGGTACTGAAAGTTGTACCGCCAGCCCACAATGGAGAGGAATTCCCGCAGGCCTACGATGAAGCGGAATTGAAACCCAAGTCGACTTGTAGGTTATTTGGGTTTTTTAGGTTTGGGTTTGTGCATCCGGAAGGCCTAGCGGAACAACAAGCCAACGATCTACCAGCCTACGATGAAGAGGCACCACAAGCCCACAATCTGGAAGGGGTATGACTTGCAACTCCTCTACTACATGACACGCCCAACTTGCTGGGTGTATCATACGGCCAATAATACACGAGCGGAATACATACCATTTACCGCTATTCATTTAAAGCAAATATAATTTATATTTATCCTGTCCGCTAAGAAAATGGAAAGCTGGCACACTTCACGTATGTGTGCAAGATTTCTGCTTCAGTCATACCGTTGACTTGCAATGAAATTGAGATTCCTTGCAGATTGAGGAACGCGGTGTTATGGCATTGATAGATTAGCTGCAAGTTCAGCAGCCGTTGTTCACAAATTTATCAATTTAGGGTACAAGTAGCAACGTAGCACATTCATGTCGAGTAAACGTGAAACTAAGCCATTGAGGTATCAACAGTACGTAATAGTAGTATCACCGACCAACGATTAGCATCCTCCGGAATATGCCGAACATTCAAGCAGTAGTATCGCGTGGTTTCGGGTGAATCTAAAATATGTAATGTGATTTATCAAACATGATAAAATTCTCTCCCCGGGCAATGAAAGTGGGCGCGCTGTGGGGTAACCCGCATGTGCTGATACACCATGAAAAAAATAAAACAAAACATGACAAAAAGAAAAGAGAAAGCTGGAACACTTCACGTACATTTGCAAGATCAGTGCTCTCTATTGGGTAACCTGCATGCATGCAGAATGGTATCTTAACACATCACAGGGCCCGTAACCCGTTTGTGTTGCGCTTTACGTAACTTTAGCGTACATATATTCGTTCAATAACACCCCCCACATACCGTTCGGCGATGTACATCCGTTATAAGAATATATATCCATTACGTACATTATATAATGGCATGCGTAAGGAAGGCCTTATCTAAACCCTTACTTCTTTGGTTTACTTCATGCCATTCCTCCTTGCCCGTTGGCGGTAACGCACAGCTTCATGCATCTAGCTATCGTCGATGGCGTGATCTTCAGCACCAAAAGATTTTGTAATCTCTAAGGCCATACGAAAATAACGGGGAAGAGCGGACCTAAGACTAAAATCAATCCACGTAGCGGAAAATGAGTACTTGAACGTGAATATTCTCACAATACTTTAAAATTAGTATTTAAGAAGCCGATGAGAAGTGGCTCATAAATTTAAGTAAAGCCAGAGGAACACCTGCCATTCATTGAAGCTTACAAGAAGCATCCAACCAAGCACAACCGCAAGACAAAAGACTGCAAGGCAATGTCCGGTGATGCTACAGAACTGTCAGCGAGGTTCGCTAACCCCATATCAAACACTAAAGTAGTATGAAGCTAATAATATCTTAGTGGGGGATCTGGAAGCGGGTATAAACACCCCATTGCGTTTGCCCAAATGCAATTTCCTACGTATTCTTAAAACTGAATATAGAATCTTTGCTACCTGTAGGAATATACCGACCGACGAAAGCTCACAAATTCCAACCCTAACTTCAGAGGAATGGATTGAACTGTTCCAAGTAATTGAAGATGCCGGTGGTGCAGCGTCCTTGAAGGCACACTTTGAATCTTCAATCATCGATGACAGCGATGACGAAAACACTGGAACGTCATTTCATGGGGTCGAGGAACTTGCGGCTTGGATAGTGAATACAACTGCGACGGGAAGGGCAAACCGCCGCGGGAACCTCACCGATGTCGAAATACGAATCAATGGATTTATTGGAAGGGGTTCGGTGGTTGGCAACTGGACCTTGGGACCTACTTTCGATGGGACATTTCATTACAATCGGCACGACTTCCTCCTGAGTACCAATAATACCAAACGTTTGCCTACAGGTAAAAATCTAGCCTTCCATCGAGGAACAAGTAAAGTGGCATCGTTTCGCCCAAGAAATGGTGGCAGGGGTCCGCTCGGTGGCTCATTTACATGGCGTCGCACTTGAACGGTCGAATTTGAATGACCTCACTGGCATGTCCTATGGTGTACGTAACTTGCACAACCCATGAGCTGCAAGCTGAACTAAGCTGACCATATAACTATCAGGAATGTCGGTTCATCATGCAAAATCGCGGCAAGAATCAACTACAAAGGTGCACATCAATAGTCAGTGTTGAAAGACAAATGTCGAAGGTCAAGGGAACGATGGAGAATGTTACTATTTTTTGGGGCGGGGTTTGCAGCAAAGCGAGGAGGAGGTACTCAAAGAATGAAATTCTATAGCTTTAACAAATCTTCCAGAGTCGAAAGTCTGCTTCGTAATGTTTCTGGTATTTGAACTTGGTCCATAGACCTTCACCAATGGTATCGCAAAACAAACCTTCATAAAATTGTGATCGGCCGGCGTGGCCTGGGTGGCAAGTCTACTTGGTAAGGTCACGCCTGCATAGGCACTGCCAGTTGCCTGATAGTGCCTCACTGATAGAATTACTTTGATATCTTGTCGTTTACTTCACTCGAGTACACTCGCTGTACTCATGTCGCCCGAAAGTACGTTCCTCACGTGATTGTTATCTGAGCGCAAAAACAGGAGCTCGTTGCAACGGCGGTCTCAGGAGGAACGTACTTTCGGGCGACATGGGTATGTCCAAGTTGACAGTATGGAAGGGAAAAGAGCCAACGATAACAAACGCAACGGAATATTAGATTATACCCTCATTGGACAAAAGTTTACAAATTGTTTAGATAGCAATGCAAACGAATCCTTGGCCAGTTCTTTCAATCAAGGCAAGAAAGGTGTTGATGAGGAATGTGAATCTTGAAATTGGCCTTGATCGCGCCCTGATCGCGCCCTAGAGCTCGCCGGTTTTCTCAATTCGGATCAGACCAATTTGAAACGCCGAATGATGGGAATTTTATGGCTGATTGATATCATATGGAGGTGTCCTGGTTTAAGATGTGGGGTAATGATACACATACCCGCAGGGTCAAGGCGCGCCTGCACCAGAATCCTCCCCAAGATCCCAACTTACATCTGTCAGATGATCACGATGTGGGAGAACCCGAATGCATTTTCCTTCGTAAGATGATCGATAAGACACTGGGATCATGTGTTAGGGCTTCAGTTTTTGGATAAAGATCTACGTAAGGAAGGCGGGGCTGCTAATTTGTAGAAATTAGGGCACTGGCCCTACCAAATGTATAGGGGAACCCAGCTGGAGACGAAGGCACCGATAACTAAGATTGAAATGTTAACCCGAACCGAGCGCTGGCAGAAGAGAGAGAAGAGATATAGGGTTGTGACAGCAATAGAGCTGAGGAACCGGATAGGCTTGGCTATAGTTGTCCAGCTTTTTTAATTTCCCTTAATTCAATGCTCGCGTACGGGCATGGCCCATGGTAATGTATAATTACTTGAACATGAAAGAGGCCATTCCTAGGTGAACCTGGTAGGTGCCGTTGGCTGGAGGGATTATACCTACATCTAGTTTAAATTTATTTTGAATTTGTCATTCCACTCTCTATACTTACCTTGTATGCCCACGAACTTGTGTACTTTAATTTAATATCATCGATTTAATTCAACATTAACATTCATAACCGTTAAATTTTTAAGGCCGCTGACAAGTACCATCAGCGGGGTAATGAATGACATATTGACCGGCATAAACTTTCAATCATACAGGCTTGACTTCCGGTCAGCCCGAATGTTCTCCATGTGGATCAAGTATATACGGGGTAATCCAAAAGCGGATTGTTGGAGGCTGAGCAATCTTGACTCCGACCGAAATCTTTACTGATAGAATCTCTACTCGGTTTGTGGTTGGTGATTAAGCTTATGATATACAGATGACCCCCGTTATAAGCAGACCCGATATTAGCCAATTTTCGTTATAAACATACTTATAGTTCCAAATTTGTATTTTACTCCAAAGTATCCTCTCGTTATGAGCATATGTCCGTTATTGACATACAAACAAAATTCCCGAAGGTATGCTTTTAACGGGATTAATCTGTGGGCGACAGTAATACCACCACTTATATTTGTGGTAAGCCAAAAAACGTTCAAAACTATTCAAAATTGTCAGCCAACAAAGGCTGGACTCGGAGTTGACTGCATGCAATCGGCAAAGCAGAACATGACGAACGCAGATCCTGCCATCTGGCAAGCGATACAGGCAAACACATAGTGTGGGTTCCAGGAGCAGACGAAGGGCACAGTCAATTTGAAACGACTGTGTGGACAACAATGACAAGAACTAAAGAAGCAAGGGAATGGAGGGAGTCCACGTCGTGCGCAGCTTCTGAAACTCAATGTGCACTCTCTCGGAGAGGGTGACCTGGGGCTCCTGTCACCAGGTGCTATGGCTCTTGTGATCTTGATGGCTGCTTGGCTATCCGTGTACTTTGAAGACATGTCAGGCCGTTTCTCTAGTCATATGATAGCGGAAGTGGGTGTACCGAGGGGCGGTTGAAGTTCCGCTTCCTCGCTATTGTCATGCAGAAATTAGTTACCCTTACGCAATATCTTGGTCGTCGCCAGTGACGTTACTGGCGTGATCGAACTATTCAACACATTCTGTGGACGTATTGGTAGTTGTAAGGGCAAACGTAATGGTTGCCCATCGAGTCACCAGGCCTTAAGAGGCAGGGAAGTTTGAGATTAAGGGGATACGAGAGCTAAGATGGTGCCCGATCAATCGCACGGAGCACATGATCCAGCGGAGTGCAGCTTTCAATAGAAGCGAGAAATTCGGCTCCCCGATCAGATCCCTTGATGGTTACTCAAAATTCCTGAATTTCCGAGGTAGAAAAACACCCTCACGGACTCAAAAAAAAACACGGCAAACAATGAATCACCACATGTACAAAGACTAATTACGCTCTTCTCACAACGAACTAAAAAGTATGTTGTAGTACATGTGGTACACCCCTCACAAGAATAATCCTCAAAACAAAACCTCCAGCAATAGCAATACAATACCAATATCAAGCCAACCACAACACCCCGAGCATTAGGATAGAGTAATAACCGAACTTATAACCGACGGAATCTCAAAATCAGACCTACTTGCATTTAGTTGTCGAACTTTTATGGGTGGAGCCAAGACAATTGAAACTCACCTACCTCCTGTGCATGCACGGGTCGATTTTGCAGTAGATTTGATTATGGATTTGGCAATGGATTCGCGAGTGCATTCGTTTGCCAGTGGCTAGAGCATAAATTCCGCAGTGAATTGAACCTGCGGTGTGGAACTCGAATTATTGCATAACTATTGCGCTTCCACACTCAACCACTTAGCAGATTCTCTTGGCTTTTCTATTGCACATTGAAGGATCTTGTAAAGCTTAAGTCATCTAATAAGATCCGCAGCCTGAAGCAGTACCGGCAAGCCTACGGTGTGCGACGCAGTTGAGGCAAATCATCAACCGTTCAAGCGTATGGTGGACGGCGGAGTTGATTGTGATGATCGATCGATCAATCGTACGGTGAGTGGCCGGGGCTGAGTGAAACGATCGATCAAGCAAGCTCACCTTAAGCGGGAACAGCAAGCGTACCATGAGAGGCACAAGCATACCGTGAGCTGAAGAGTAGAGGGTAACGCTCGATCGACCAAGCCTACCCTGAACGGCGGGGTTGCTAGTAACGATCGATCGGTCGAGGCTGCCAGAGGCCTCGCTAGCCCGCCATGTGCGGTGCCGTGACCCAGGGTGCATGCGGCACGAGCGAGATGCATGTTAGTCTCGTGCCCCAGATGTGGAGTTGAGCGAGCGTGACCCGGGATCCGAATATGGTCACTTGAGAATGTCCACGGGCGAGCGAGTGGGTTTCTGGGATCAATGGGTGAACAAGCGGGGCCCAGATCCATGGCACCCGGATCCGTGAGTGAGAGGGACCGCGGGTGAGCAAGCAGGGTCTGCATCCATGGCCTCTGGATCCGTGGGTAAGAGAGCCCGCAGGTGATCGAGTGGGGCCGTTCTGGACGATCCGGCAAGATCGATTTTTGTCAATGGTTTGAACTATCGAGCAAGATTGCTTATTGGGCTGACGCTTAGGGCCATCGCTGGGTGCTTTTTCCCTGAAATGCTGACTACTTATTGTATATGAATAGCTTTCTTCACAACTGATGTTGGATCAACTATTTACGTTAAAAACGACAGTCCTAAAGTAAGCATGGTTGGTCCATCAGCAAAGGTCGACTTGTCCATGTAGCAACACGGCCTCAGGGTAATCGCACTGCAGCGAGACGGCCTCAATGTAATTTTGCTGCAGCGATAGACTAACCCGATGGGCGCTATCGTCGCCACAGCGCCGGTAGCGACAAGTCGGGCTTGGCTGATGTGGTTCACTTGCACCTCATTCAATCCTCAAGGCCTTTGAGATCAAACTCCAAGAATTCTGCTGGTTAGCCACGACCCAGTGGATACAATTACGTTGGGATCCATCCAACGTTCATGAGAGCTACGAGTAGATAGATATTTATTCCAATCAATCAAGAGAGCATGTGTATCTTGGTGAATTGTCTGAGTGTATGTGCTTCTTGATGATTCGTACAAGTCACTCAGCAATGGCCCTGAGCCTCATCCCAACTAGCATCGTTATCCCCAACCTCGGCCACTCACTGTGCGCTTGATTGATCGATCGATACCCTCAACTACGCCGCATACGGTACGCTCGCCGGCGCCGCTCACCGTACGATTGATCGTTCCATGATTACCCTCCATTCCGCCGCTCACGGTACGCTTGCCGGTACTACTTGCCTCGCTCCACCCACCGATCCAGGGTCCCGCGGCGCCCATAGGTCCGGGCCTGCCCTCCAGCCACGGATCCTCGAGCAATCTTACCGTGATCGGTGAGGTCCAGGGCAAGGCTCGATCGATCAAGCCTACCTTCAGCGGTAGCCTCGTCCCCAGCTTCAGCGGCAGGGTTGAGGAACATTCGATCGGTCGAGGCTGCGAGGAGATGGCCTCGCAAGCCGAGAGGCCTCGCAAGTCGAGAGGCCTCGCAAGCCCCCCATGTGCGGTGCCGTGAGCCACGGTGCATGCGGCACGAGCAAGCTGCATGTGCGACTTCCGAGCTGGTCGGGAGTCGCCAGTATCCGATTTGGAGTTGGGCCCCGGATCCGTAGGTGAGCAAGCGGCGATCCGTGAGTTAGAGAGCGGGGCCCCGGATCCGTGGTTGAGGGGGCAGGAGGGAGGCCAGCGCCTGCTGTCAGGCCGAGTCCGGCGCGGGAGGGAGGCCGAGGCCCAGCACATCGTGGGAGGCCACCGCTTGCTGGCGGGCCGAGTCGTGGGAGGCCGGCGCGGGTGGGCGTTGGGGGATATCCACGCCGACGTCCTCACCGACAGCCTTAGCTTGGAAGGATGCCTTAGAGGGAACGCCCGTGGCGGGCGCTCGGTTGCGGGGCCGGAGCGCAGGTTCAAGCTTTGAGTTCAAGTGAATGTCCTCCAACAGAGATATCAATTGGATTGCATATCAAAAAGTAAGATAATTGGAAGATATGACATGAACAATGAGCTAATTGTGATCAGTTGTTCATGCGTCTGCCCTCCCAATCGCTTAGGAAATCATTCATATACATAGAACATGTTTGATATTTAAATGACCGATTAAGCCAAAGCAGCAAATCTTACACGAGGTCCGGGAAAGGATGATGGGACAAAGCACGGAACATTGTGAAAGTATCAGAACAAAAAAACACATATACATATATAAAGAACGTATTAAGAATGAAATCATTGAAAAAAGGATACATGGAGAATGTGGTGGGGAGTGATGGGGTAAGTATGGATATACGATATATAGAACTAGCAAACAGATCATCCTTCAGCCCTAGCCACCCCATGCGTATACGATAACACATAGATCACCAGCTATACATAAATACGACCCAAACCGGCTCATCAATTCTCAGCATCTTCCGAGTTTGCGGGAAGTATTTTTGGCGGGTTCGTTTGTAAATAGTGGAGTGGATATTGTGTGTCTTCACTCAACGGTTTGCGTCGGCATATGTGAAAGAAATTGCTGCTTAAAATGTTCGAGTTGTCCTTCAAATCCCTCTTGCTGTAAAACGAGCTGTTGCACGAATTCCTCCTTTTGTTCTTTGAGTTGTTTTTTAAATTCATCCATATGTCGTTTATATTCTTGCCGCATGTAGGCGATATCCTGCCTGTACTGTACGATTTCTTGTTCGAGCTGGTCCTGAGTCGTGAATGCGTCACTCTCGAGCCCGAATGCATCAAGTTTTTGTCGTTTGTTTGGGTTTCCGAAGTTTATTGGCAGCGTGGTGGATTCAATGGCGCTCTGTTCCTCAGCTTCTGCTTTTAGCCTCCGTCTGGTCCCATCCATCGCCTCGCGATATTTTTCCAAAAGTGGTCGCATGGTCGATAGTGTGGCATAATTTCTCCTCTCCTCGTGCCTCTCAACACAATCAATTATCACTTCACCTTGTACCTGCATCTCTTGGCCCAATGATTCTGCCACTGCCCGTACATCCTCCTTACTACACACCAATCCTGTTGCAAGCAACTCATTGGCACAGCCCACCATTATCTCAGACTTGCGTGTAGCATTCCAGGCAGCCACCTCCTGTATGTACGGACTTTCCGCATAAGACGGATTATTTGCAAGGGCATTGAGATATTCCTTGAACCCACCCATCTTGTTGCCTTGATCCTCGAAGCGGTCGAGTTCGGCAGGTGTGAGCAGGGTGCAATCAGTGACACCAAGAAGGTTATTCAAGAGGTGGATAAGTACCCCTTCGGCGTTCTTTGTTGATGTATCGTTCCCGTCCCCAAAAGTATTGTCGCGCGGCAGAAGGATGCCGAAGCCTGCAAAGAAGCCATGTTTCTCCATCCGCCTTGCAATCTTGGAGATGTGGCGGATTGTGATTGAGTCGTCGGTGCTGTTTGGATCGTGCCAGGTTGCATTGGCAGCGGAGAGGATAACCAATGCTCCGATAGAATCAACTGGTTGGTTGACCATGGCAGTGGTTGGCTCGTCCTTAGTAGCTGCTGTTACTGAAACGAGAGAGGGCAACTGTGGGACAGTTTCGTTCAAAAAGTGTGAAAGCAGGTCGAGTAAGATGGGAGTGCGGCTGATGGTTTCTACAAAATCCTTGTGTGTGGCCGTCCCTGTAGTGAACGGGCTTGTGATGGCTCTGTACCCAAAGAAGGAAGACAATATGCTGAGCATGCTGCAGAGGTCGGTGGCCATTTGCTGCTTCTTCATCTTTTTCAAGTACTTTTGTTCGCGCTTTAACCTCTCGATCAGTGGATTGAGCCTGGGGCTATTGGCGGGAGACTCGATGTTAGTCTCGTGCCCCTCGATGTCGGACATTCTACTGCCTGAGTCGGTGTCGCCATGGCAACACTGACATGTCCCGTCCTTGTTGAATCTCATAGGAGGGTAATAAATGGGCCGAAGTGGTGTGCTGGTCATTATTTTTTTGTTTTGTGTGGTGATGATACTGATAAAAGACTTGTGGTTGCGGACGAGGCTATGGTTGCGGATGATGATGATAATGAGTGAATTCGACCGAGTATTTATTCTAGCCATAACCAATCGGTCTTGGCAAAACAACACGTACGCGCTTTTGTCTCATGCCAGCCCCTCGTGATTGATGCTTCGGACTAAATCGCGCTGGATACTGTGGTACGTTCCTGAGTGCCAAGACTACGTTCCTGACACAGAGGACTATAATGCGCTATTGAATGAGAACGGGCTATCGAAAGAAACTGGTGCAATCAACCAATCAAACAAACTCCCTCCATTCAATGATGTAGGCGGAACTGAAGGCAAAAGCACTATACAGGATTTGTGTTTGCTGTTGGCCACTGCTCCCGGCCGGAGTGATTCGTCAAATCATTCCACTCACAATAGCCTTCTCTGAATCGGGTATTGAAAATAGGCATAGTCCCACGCACTATAACCTAGCCATTCGGACGACGCAACTCTACGTTGCACAGTAGCGGCCAAGAAAGGTATGCGACCGATCGACATACAAATCTACATATAATCGGGCACATACTTTTTGTCCGCTACTTTACATTCCTACCACAGAACGCGCCGGTGTTAGTATCACGGAAGTGTATTCAATATGAATTGTTTTTGAAATGGGCGCTTCTATAGCCCTTTATATATTCAAAGTTGAGTTGCACAAGCGTGTAAACTGTATAGGCATAACTCTATTCGGATCCGTAATTACATGAGACTACGTAATTACGGTCTTGAATACTTTGTATAGTCTTGCTTACCAATCGCTGTTTAAACCGTTCTGGAATTGTTCTCGCGCCATCCAAGACCGAATAAATAGTATTTCACGTCGCTTTAGACTAGTTCCGGAGGGACGAGGCTAAGTTCTGGATCCTGTTTTCGCCAATCTATTGAGCACCGTATATACGGTTTTGGAATTATGGCTCCCGATGCCACGCAAATCAAAACCAGCGCAAATCAATGCGCGCAGATATCATTGTGTTAGAAGGGGTATTTTGTACTAGCCTCGAGTCAGTTTTTTGAGGGCGATTCAAAGTCGAAAGTTGTTCTCGTGCCCAGACTTGGCAGGTCACGTGCTGGCGATAAACCACGCAGGCGCAGCTTAATTCTATTTCCTATAGAACGCAGTTCGTCTGGGAACGAGAACAATTGAAAGTGTAATCACGACCTAGCCTCGAGGCTAATCACGACCGTACGGACCATACACGTTTTTTTACCGTGCAACTCAACTTTGAATACCGCGACTAACCGAATCGCTCTCTCAATATATGACGAGAATGGCGACACCAGGATTTGTGCCAATAGTCTGAAAACCTAACCTTAGAATAACAACTGTTGCCAAAGGTCCATGTCTCTATCTAATCAAAACCACTCACAAATCATCTCAATCCCGCGGCCGAACATGCTTGCACAACTCGAATTCTAGATTCTCAAGTCTGCCCACGATGGATGATCATGATTCAAACAAGCGGTCGTTGCGCAAATACCCCCAAAGGTGTTCTCGTTCCGTACCCCAATAGCCGTTTTATATTTTTCTCGGCCCTATAGCTACCCAGGTATACGTATATATAGTCTATAATACCAAATTAGTGGGACGAGACTATAATTCTAAATTTAAATTCACCTTCAATTGACTATAAACAGGCACTTGACAGGGAAGCTGAAGTACATATTGATATGTTCTCGTGCCCAGACAGCTACGGATATTGATATGACTGCCGGTATACGTACCGGTACCTATAATATATAATTATAACCAGGCGATGGGGTTAAGCGTTAAATATTAACCGAATCATAGGGCCTCCGGGCCGATGATGTTGAGGGCCTAGGCGAAAATGAAATACCCGGAGCCGTTGGCCCTAATACCCCACACATATAACGGTTTTTTCGTCACCTTTTCGGAGAATTTTCCCGTTCGTGGCAGGGATGTTATGCGGACATGGAACGACTTTTCGTTGAGTAGCGATTCAATCCCGGAGGTTATTGTCCGTTCGGGATTGTGGAGAATCTATAGCTATATAATAACTTTGCTATTGAAATGCTCTGCCAAGAACATCTGCCAGTTCGGGTCGAGGATATGAAGGTTCATTTGCTCCAACGAGGGTCTGGGCACGAGTCTATTTATTGGAGAGGTAAATATCCATCACAACCGGTAGCGACCGACAATGATTAGGTACATTCAAGAGCAATGTCCATCGTGCGGCCAAGTTATGTATAGGGCAGCAAGCAATGTGCACCAAGGAAAAGGCGAAGAATAGCAGAGCGACACAAGAATTGCTTTTAGATTGCACCGTCGGTTTCCGGGTTCCCCACAGAGAAACAGTGTGGGGTAGAGGCAACGTAGAGCAATGTATCTGCATGAAAGGATGCAACTTTGCCAGTCGCCTATCAACCGTTCGAACCAATATGGAATCTTCCAGGGTTGCGTCGATCGCTAGAGGTTGATTAGACGTCTGATTAAAGTGTCTGACAGGGTTCTTTTTGCCTAGTCTCGTTCCCTTTTTGCCGAGCGGGTCAACGTTGACAAAGGCTGAAGGCACAATCGATCAGATAATCAAGCGAGACCAGCGAGACTCATGATTCCAATAGTGTCGACAGGACGAGACTAGCCAACAGGAAAATGTACATGAAAGAAGTCTCTTTTACATTTGATACAACTTGCTGTAATAGTGCTCTACTGAACCTCATGCAGCTTGCAGACATGTTATGAAGACTCTACTCCGGCAGAGCTCGATACTCGGCAGTTGTTGAAATCGGACGTACCCCTCCCTCGGTCCAAGACCCCTCCCTACCGCTCTACTGTTCTCGTTCCCACCGTTCTACATGCTTTGGCTGCTCGCTGAAGCTGGCATGAGCGCCTCGGGGCTGATTGCAGCTCAGCACATGAATAGGGATTCTGCTATATACCCCAATTTCGGCTTGCAAGCCTAAATTGCCTAGAAGAGCCGCCATTCTGCTCATATTTATATGTAATGGACTTATAGGTACAGGACGCAGTGTATACAATTCAGCCGCCCCTTGTGTCGATCTAGATGGCTCTGGAGAAGTCGCCCTTATGCCCGTGAGGGATTCGAATCCGGAGACACGCATATGCATGCTGTCGTACCTCAGGTACCTACCTGTTTCGCTATTTCTGATCGTTTTATAAAAAGAACGCCAGCGCTCGTAGGACGGCCCAGAGAGCGAATATCTCGTTCCTGTTGTCATCACACTCCCTCCACAGGTCGTCAACTTCTGTCCGTGTCTCCACGATGCACAACTTCTGGCGCCTCGCGCTCGCCTTCCTCCTCGCCTCGCCCACGGCAATTCTCGCCCAGGACCAGGACGAGTACGACTACATCGTCGTCGGCTCCGGCCCCGGCGGCGGCCCCCTCGCCGCCGACCTCGCAAAGGCCGGACACTCTGTGCTGCTCGTCGAGGCTGGCGACGACCAGGGCGGCAATCTGAACGAGATTGTCGCGGCCTTTGGCGGGTCTGCGTCCAACGACGTCACCATGCGGTGGGACTTCTTCGTCTCGTACCACACGGACATCGAAATCACAAAGAAGTACAGCCACCTCACGTGGAGGCAGCCGGACGGAAAGTTCTTTGTCGGCACGGCGCCGCCGGCGGGCTCGGAGATGCTCGGCGTCTACTATCCGCGTGCCGGGACCCTTGGCGGCTGCTCGACCCACAACGCCCTCGCCTCGGCCATCGGCAGCAACAGCGACTGGGACATTGTCGCCGAGATCACCGGCGACGACTCGTGGACGTGAGTGTGTTGACAGCGGCCCCACGTGATTGGTGCCAGTGCTAACGGTGATCCCGGCGCAGCGCAAAGAACATGAGACAATACCTCATCAAGGTCGAAAACAACCACTACGTCCCCAAGGGCACCCCCGGCCACGGCTTCGAGGGGTACCTCGACCTGAGGCTCAACCCCCCCGATGTGCTCGCCAACATGTCCCAGTCGGTCACCGTGCTGCAGACCGCCGCAAAGGCCTTTGGCCAGGATCCCGACAAGGTCTTTGAGCACATCCAGCGCGATCTCAACAACGACGACCCCGACCGCGACCAGCAGGTCGGCCTCTTTGGCTTCCCGGCCCACTTTGACCTGGAGGGCAAGCGCGTGAGCGCGCGCAGGCCGGTCGATATCGTCGCCAACGCCACCAACGCCGACGGCACGAAAAAGTACAAGCTCAAGGTCGCCACCAACACGCTCGTCACGAAGGTGCTCTTCAGCAACGAGACTGAGACGCCGCGGGCCATTGGCGTCGAGTATCTCAAGGGCATGAGCATGTACAGCGCCGACCCCCGCTACAAGGCCTCGGACAAGGGCGTGAAGGGCCAGTACCGCGCCCGCCGCGAGGTCATCGTCTCCGGCGGCACGTTCAACACCCCGCAGATCCTCAAGCTCAGCGGCATCGGCCCGAAGGAGGAGCTCGCAAGGTTCGGCATCCCGGTCGTCGTCGACCTCCCCGGCGTCGGCACGAACATGCAGGACAACTACGAGATCGGCGCCATCGCCCGCGGGTCGTCCAACTTTGTGAGCAAGGGCCCGCAGTGCACGTACGGCTTCACCCCCAACGACCCATGCATGGAGCTGTGGAAGGACGGCGGAAAGGGCCCGTACGCGCGCGGCCCGCTGGACTCCATGATGTTCAAGTCGAGCAAGGCCAACAGAGACGAGCGCGACCTGTTCATGTGGGGCGACGCCTCCGCCTTCCGCGGCTTCTGGCCCAACGGCGCCAACCAGGCCTTCCAGAACTTCGACCCCGCCACCACCTTCGGCTTCTCGATGGCCAAGATGCACCCGTACAACCGCAACGGCACCGTCACCCTCAGGTCCGCAGACCCACGGGACATGCCGCTCATCGAGTTCCGCTTCTTCGAGGACGACGAGGCCGACAAGGACATCCAGGCGATGAAGGAGGGCATCGAGTTTGCGCGCAAGGTCTTTGCCGCCGTGCCCGCCCCGCTCGCCCCCTTCACCGAGGCCGACCCGTGCGCCAACGGCTCAAACTGCAACACCGAGGACTGGATCAAGACGCAGGCCTGGTCCCACCACGCAACCAGCTCGTGCTCCATTGGGGCCGATGACGACCCATTTGCAGTCTTGGACTCAAAGTTCCGCGTCAGAGGCGTGGATGGCCTCAGAGTTGTTGACGCCAGCGTCTTTCCACGCATCCCAGGCGCCTTCCCCGTCCTGCCAACATGGATTGTCAGCGCAAAGGCTGCCGACGTCATCTTGAAGGAGCTTGAGGAGGAGAATGCGCGCAAGTAATGGTCACGATCTGATGAAGTGATGCCTTGTATTTTAGTTTCTTTATTCGTTCACATTTCCATCTTCTTTTTGTAACATGCAATTGTCACAATATTCAATGAATTAGTCTTTTTGCGCATTGGCCTTCTTCTCATAAATTCAATCTGCATAACCAAACAAGCCTCCGTCATGACGTGACAAGTGCAAGTGAACCCTAATATGGAATGTCAGTGGGGCTACCAATATCCTATAATTGGCCTATTATAACGAGTTCACTGCAATCGCGGAGATGCTTACAGCTTAGTGTAACGGGGTTCATCTACTTAGTCGTGTGATTGTGAGTTTTTCCGCCTGCCAAGCCTTGCTCATTCCATTTCCCAATTTGGCAAGCATTACCCGATCGAGCGAAGAATGCGATCTCTTGGGAATCGCAGAGGGTCAGGGTACGAGAATACTTGGGAATAGTCTCGAGCCCTGGTACGAGGGTTATTTCTAAGTTCTTGGATTCATTGAATAGGGGTCGAGAAACTTCAGAGGCGGCACTTATAATTAGCACGCATAGCAGGTGCTTGGTCTGGTACCTAAGTCGGTTCAGGCGCTCTATTAGTACGATTGGTGTCCAGTGCTTTTGCAAAATCCCATGAATGTGCATAAGGGTCTTTTTAAGCAACATTGACATCAACTTTAAAGTACAAGTGAAAACTTGAATATATATCTCGTCATTGCCTGTGAATAATTTCAGAAATAAAAGCTATGGCAGCGGTGTATAAAAATGAAGGCGGCATTGATGAACAAGAGGGGTAGAAACTAGCCAAGAATTCATAACGAAACGAGCGACAAACTGCAAAAGGGTACCAAAAAAGAATATTAATCAATCAAGTAGTTGCGAGAACACTAAATAATATATGAAGTGAAAAGGAAACTCAAACTCGCTAAAAACCTTGTCGTGGGTTCATTAATCACATTCGGTATCCGTCATACCAAAACTCCATCTACCCACCGCCGCTACATTTTATCGTCAGCACGTAGGAAGTAAATTCTGGTCACGAGAATACCACCTACGTATACCACGACAAATATATTCTAGACTTCACTCTGTGATTCAGATATCCGTAGTGATGACGATCAGATTCAGGCTCAAATGACCTGACATCGGCTTGACCTGGATCTTATATCCAATTTCCTCATCAGAGGTATACGGCTCGCTATCTCTCTTGCCCTTCAATTACCGTATTAATTAGCGTATAAGAAGGTACAAGGTTATAAGACAGTATTAGATCACAATACAGTATGCTTAGTGTAAAATTGGTCAAAAAGGTATGTTTTTCAAAGCGGTTCTGGCACTGACATTTGTATAAGACCGCGGTCTTATATGCCAATTCCTACGGTACCATTGTCCACCTTCACCTGATTATACGGGTCAGTCCCGATCCCAAGAATCTGCAAGGGAACAGCCGCCGGATTTCAAACTGTCGGCGGTTTGGCGCCAGCCAGCTAAGGTCCCAATTGTTGAGCCCAGTGGCTAGGAATCACAATGCGATCTGGGTCCAGGACAGTGTTTCTTGGCCATGGCCGTCCTGAAGGGTATCTGACTGAAGGGAGACCCCCTTTTTGAGGAACCGCGAACTCCCTTCGCCAAAGGAGATACCCTCGCAACAGTTCTGGACGGGCTAACGGTTCTTGCGCAGAAAATGAATAGCCTGATCCTGGACGAGGTTGCTCCAATCTTTGCAGCGCATCTTCTCACGTCAGGCCAAATAGCCGCTGGTCTGGCGCTCCACGATACTACCCAGCAGGTATTTGAACTCTTGGACTTTGTCTTCAGGTAGGAAGGTTTTGTTTGAGGCATTTCTCCACCACTCTAGTGGAGCAGCCCAAGACTGTACTGAATTTGGTTGAATTGGTGGCATTGGTGATATTGATTTACAACGCAGAGAATATCTGGGGGGGACTGTGGTTATTTGTCGGTAAATCGTGAATTTAAAAGTGCTCATAAATTGGGTAGGTAGGCAGTTGTGGATTGGTTTTTGGCTTTTTTCTCATTTCTTTTGGATTTTTTCAATTCAATTATTGCTTTGCACCATGGCCATGAGGCATTGCGTCCATATATATCTGTTTGTTCTTTTCATTTCATTCTTTTACCGTCTCGATGTAGCGCTCACCTAATCAAGCCTTCTATGCAATTTATTTTTGTTAACGCCTGCGGAAAATTTCTGCCACCGTGTTTGTTCCCATCATTGTACTAGTTGGCTAAAGACACATGAATAACTCTGCGCACAATCACCGAGCATTTTTCATTATTTCTGCCCAAATTCTATTTACGTTTTTGGAACTTATTATAATATCAGGCTTGCAAAGTGAAGCTTAATAGTTTCGATATTATTTATTGTGCATCATGATAACAAATCAAACATCTATTGGGCTGAAATCTCTGAAGAAGCGCTGCGTTCGAGTATCACTACATTGGACCTAACAACCTTGGTTTAAGCATCTATAGATGCAATGCGTATATATATATGAGATGCGGAAGAGGCACCCCGATTGCAATCTTCCATCAATAAACGTATGCCGATTCCCCAGACTCATCCTCCGCATCCATTCCAAAATCTTCATCTTCCGATGACCCCCACAGATTGGCATCTTCATCAATCACATTCTCCGCATTCTCGCTACGTATATTTGGTGCCATCGCCCCATGCGCATGCGCCGGATCGAAATCCACCAAATTATACCCACATGTTGTGCAGAAGGGGATTTTGTCTAGAATTCCAGGATGATACGTTAGTCATTAGGACTAATAGATATCGACATCGGTGCACGAGTTTGCAAGCCAACCTGCAATTAAGAATAATCCAGAGATAAAACGTACCAGAGTGAACAACACACCCTTCTATTCCCACAATCCTTCTCAAAGTTTCGTCACCATCATCATAACCACATTTATCGATCTCAATCCCGCTTGTATGACGACGAGATTCAAAATCAATCGTGGTGCATGTGCACTGAGGTAAACACTCCCCGCAAAACCATTGCTCGCACTCACCGCATTCCAGTGGCATCATTGAGCCCTGAGGCATGGATGCGCGTGCCTCTCGATGTTGCCATACCCCAGGCCTGAAATGGAGCTTGTTTGTCTTCTCGAATAACGGCGAGGTTGCTCGACAGCTCTACGGTAGGCAATGGGGGGTTAGTTGAGGGATTATTAGAGTACTCGAGTGGAATGTTGAGGATCTTTGAAAATGTGTATGAGAGAAAGGGGGCAGGGCTTGGGGGGGCATACGGCGCAGACTCCGTTTAGGCAGTTCTCGCAAGATCTGGATTCGTGGCGTCCACAGTCCTCGCAACATTCTGGTGAACTGCAATGGGGTCATTTTTTTTAGTTCACTTGCACATAAAGACAAAAGCGGGAGGGGAATGGGGGCAAACGTACTCGGTTTCATACTCCATTCGCTTGCAAATATTGCAGTTTTCTCTTTGAGCACAATGTTCATTTTCATCGCACGATCTGCACTTCCAGGTTTTACACAAGTAGCAAAACGACAAGAGCGTGTTTGAGATGTTCTCGAAAATTCCGCAGGCGGCGCATGAAAGGATATTGGTATCGTCCCTATCAAGATGACATCTGTTGCATTTATATGTTCCATGTTGGTTCACTTCCGAGGACTCTGCTGTCTTTGGGATTTGAATGCATTCGTGACATTGGTATCTATATATATTAATTTGGTAAGTAAAGGGGAGTAAGAGGAAGGTTTGATGCTATCCAATTGCGGCAATGAAATTGGTTTCATTCTGCATCTTCGCGAAAATGAAAGAAAGGGAGGGTGGGGATGGGGGGGGGGCCCACGCTGCACAATCTATACAAACCCTCTTTCCCAAACATCCCTCACAAGCCGCCTCCTTGTCAAAGACCCCACATGCTTCACATATCCTACCTCCTTCCTCGGGGATCTCGCCAAATTCCATATTTTTTCCAACCCCCTCCTGCCAGAATCGTACTGGATTATTCTTTTTTGCTGTATACGGAGGTGGTGGGGCGGAGGCGATCATGGCCAAGATCTCCTCCGCCGTGGTGTCTGGTGCACAAGAATTACAAATGTCTAGGTTGAGGTGGATGCCGCTTTTCTTGCATAAAACAATAATCTCTGTGAGCCTTTGAATAGCGATGAGGAGTGCTGGATCATCCATTTGGGGTAAAATGTTGCTTGGATCGCAGTGGATCTATATAAATTGAACTCCATCAGCAGCGTCCTCTTTCATCCAAGCTCTCATCTAATCAGGCCCCCGCAAAGGGGAAAAAGAGGAAAGATGGCGTAGGCCCGAAATATAAACTCACGAGTAAATTCCTCAAGCCAGGGCTTCCTGCTGGAAGTTTATCCACGACAGCCTTCATGAAATTGTGTAACATGGTGAAATGTCTCCCAACCTTGACGCTCTTCTCCTCCGCTCTATGCTTCTTACTCCCCCGCAGCTCTGCGTCCATCGGTGGAGAGAAAATGATTTCTAATTTCTCCAGTCCGTGCGCACTCGCAATCAACCTGAGGAGAGCATGTTGCAACTCGAAATGCGCAAGCCACTCACGGTCCAGAATAACATGCTTCGGGAGTGTACCGAGATCCACAAGCCTCTTCAACATCCTCCAAGAAACTTCGCCTGCCAACGCCGTCTGGCTCATGCCATTCCCACGGCCAAGAATATATTGAACGTCGCCCTCGGTTGAAAATTCCCTTAGTAACCTTTCCGCGAGAAAGGCGGTTCGTGGGTCCTGACCACGGTTGGTAAGTGGATACGGAAGTCTCGTGCGGAGTTTTAGAAGTGTTGATGAGGTGAGTGGGCGGAGGTTGAAGGTTTGCCATAGAGTTGGGTGGGTGTAGATAAAGTACCACAGTGATCTGCTTGATGCTGCGAGAAGGGTGAGGTGGATGAAGCGGAGATTGTCGAGAATAATCTCCCCTGCTTGGGGAACGGTGAGAAGGAGGGACTCTAGTGACGATAGCCCAGAGGGTGACCCGCCAACGGCTAGAGACGATTCCGGGAGTGATGATGTATGAAGTGTGGGAGGTGGTGTTTGGGCTGGGGTAGCTTTCCTACTGGCTGCTTGATATACTTTCCCGGAGCGGAGTGTTCTTGTAGGTATGACATCGGCTGGTTTGGGGGCGATTGCATTCGCTGCCGGAGACGGAGCCGAGGGGGAAGGTGTTGGAAATCTCGGTGTTGGAGGTGCAACTACCGGCGCCTCAACTTCGGATAGATTACATTGTGCCATTGCGGCATCCAAGTTATCAAGCTCATCCTGCGTGGGGCTTACCTCTGCAACTTCTGAAGCAACATGTGCTGCAGGTGGTGCTTTTTTCTTGGGTGGCATTGGTATCTCAGTGATTCGTGTTGATGCTTAGGAATCAACGGTCTATCCAGTGATTAAAGGATTGAGTTAATTGAGATTTAAAGGCCCAAGACTCAATATTGAAGAATTGAAGGATCAATAATATAATATATGTATTTATAAATATATACCGATACATTTCCTCTGCTATTTCAAGCACATGTACGAGACATGGAGGTAACAATGCTAGCGTGACTCACGATCGTGGTCAATCATCGGTGCCATGCGCCCACAGGAGATGTCCCAAGATATTACGCCTCTCAGTTGCAGGATGCGTGAAGTTAATTCAAGGATTTATGTACACATATGCACAAGTACATGCATGTTGGTACAACAAACCATTTCTACCGTGACTCACGATTAAAGGGGCACGAAGCCAGATGAGAGGATGACATGAGCCAGCTAGTCTCGTTCCGAAACTGCAAGGCCAGTCTCGACTGCAAGACCCACAAACAGGTATTTAGGACGCCCTTTCAGGACGCGTTACGTGCATGCACTTCAAGACTCGACCGCGCGCGCTGTGTCACTTGGCATGTAGCAGATGGCGTAAATTGAGAAACGATGAAGCGTCCTTCTCAGTTTATCGGGTCTTTCATTTACACTACACTCTTAAGCTCCATTGACACACTTTAGCCCATGATCTGGGAGCTGCTACCGTTTGAGTATCTAAGCATTATTCGGCAAGGGCTTTCAATTTCATATTCACGCAGTGGGGAGTAACTCTAGATCTAATTGTCATGTCTAAGTAAATAAAAAAAAATATCATCTGGTGCCATGTTGATACGCTCGCCATGTTCATGCCTGAATATAAAGTACATTTTAGACCTGTCAGACAACACCAAAACGGCAAAGAAATATACTCTTATATGACAAATTTGTCGTGCATAGAGAGAGACAGTCGATCAATACTCTGCCTGTGCAAGTGATTTCGGTAGATTTTCAAGTGGCTATACTGTCAATCAAGGTCAAGTATTTTTATTTAACCTCCACAAGCAGTATTAGTGCTTCAATGTAGGGTGTAACAAAGGTGTCACTAGGTCGTCGTCATGAACATTGAAATTAGACGAATAATTAAGAAACCAGAACTAATCTCATTGTATCTTTCTCAGGTAATCTCTTTGTACATTGAAAAGATACTGAATCGAGGTTACATTTGCAGCATAATTGATGGGACCACCAAATCTATGCTTAACGAATTTATGCTTGTATCAGGTATGCTTATAGCGAGAGTCATCTGTACATACATCTTCTTCAACATTTATTGCTACGTGCAAGACCTCAAATTCTTCATTTCTAAAACTGGCCCTGCCCCCAGGCCTACAAACGACTCCCGTTTTAATTTTACCATTGGCCTAGGTATGCTTATAACGACTGTTTCTACATATAAAGAAAGGTGATTCGGCAGAGTAATGAGATTCTGGGACCGCGAAATGTATGCTTATAACGGATAATCAGATCACGCCCAATATAGGCATTCGTCCAGTAGTCAAAGTGCATGCTTATAGCGGCGATATTCTCATATATCAAGTGATGATTTTGGGGAAACAATTCGGGCGGACCTGTATACACACTTGTAACGCAATATTGGCTATATCGGGTGTGATTTTAACGCCTCCTTAAGTCCCCCCGTCACATTGCCACATTCACTTCCTTCTTCATTTTCATCAGGGGGAAATAATTTCGCTTATTGAGCACGAGTTTCTCCTTTTGTGATCCAGCCCCTTTTGCTAACAAAATTTTCAGAATTATTTTTTCTTTTGGGAAATCTCAAGCTGTAGTCCTCTAATCGTAATTTTTCTTGAATTTCTAAAATTATTTTCTCAGCTAGTATTCGCTTACTAAATTGAAGAGAAAACTGCTCTGAGAAATGCTCCGATCACCCAGAGCACCCGATCACAGGATCACGAACAATATTTCCCCTGTTGTTCTTACTGGCAAGACAGTAGTGCGAGTTGCTATGTACAGAGGACTCCTGTTATAAGCATACCCAATATTACATGTATTCTTTGTAAGCATACGCCTCACGTCCCAAGCCTCCCATCTATACCGAAATTAAATTACCGCTCGATGTAACCATATATTTGCTATAAGCAAAATTTAGAATTGGTGGTCCAGGCGGTACGCATGACGGGCGTCATCTGTAGGGGCTTTATCACTCCAGTGGCTACTAACAATTACTATTTTCAATGTTTGCACTGTGTCCAAGAGACATATTGCCAAAACCGTTCCATTAAATACATGCTTACAACGTTAACGAGCGGCGCATTTCTAAACTTGAAGGCATCTGTTTCAGTGATTATAAGGCAGCTAGCATATCGAATTATGGACATCACCAAGAGGAACCTATATGATGGGCGTTCTGAGGAAATTCAGCCCGTACTAATTCTTGCATTTGTTTTGCCAGAAGGGACCATGTCCGATACTAAAGCTGCTATAAACCAGTGCGCTGAGGGCATGAAAGACGCCCAGTACGAATGCTTGCGTTTACTCGAGTGAGGCAAAAACGTACTACAGATGACTCACGTTATATGCATACTCGGTATAAGCATGTCCACCATGAGCATACGGTTCTGAGCACTTTGAAACTGTTTATCGCCAAGGTTGCCTCTCTTTACAAGCATAAGTCCGTAATTATAAGCATTGCAAGTTGAATCCCATTGATATGCTTATAACGGGAGTTATCTGCAGTTGAAAGGATGTGTGCAGTATTCAACACCAAATAAGGCAGGCTGTCGCCGCCTGCAGAAACATTATATGCAGCTGATCCTGTCAAGCCACTCGACTACTCGAGGTCTACACCATGTTTTAACTGCTTTTGCCTGACCACCCGCGACAGTATTACGAATTGCAAGCCAGAGAGAATTCCGTGTTTAGTCCTGTGGATGCAGCTGCTTGCGGCCAATAATGGGGAAGAAAAGGTATCTGCATACTTGCCAGTCAAACGTCAGACTGCTCGAGTGGGTGGCCATGGTATGCTACTGAGTAGTCCCCCGCTACGAATGCTTGTGCTTTTACTTTCCAGCCACATGGAACTTGCCGTTTTCGAGTAAGCAAGTAACTGTCAACTCAGCAACCTGTAATTATGTATACGAATGATTAACGTGTCTCTTGAGCAAATTATTTCATGTGGAACGCCCGGACCGTACTCCATCCACGATCGAGACTGAGAAGATCATCAGCTACATGTGTACTCACTCCAATGCGTACCTTTTACTTTATCATAACTTGAATGAGACACACCAAGGCTTGATGATAGTTCAACCTTTTAGATTTTTGCATCTTGCGTCACAGAAGCAGAAGCAGAACCAAAGCTCGATCTCGATGTTCTGCCTTTGAAAAACAAGTGTGCACGCAAGAAAATCACTTTTAGGTGCCGGTATGTACATTTCTATACATGTCGGCGTGAACTTGTGGCAGATCTGTTCTCCTGCATTCTCTGGAACCTACTATTCTTGTCGACACGATCGAGTATCAAATTTGTCATCTATATCATTGATCTCTCGTGGTTGATGGTGTGGTAATGTTGTATATATGCATGTATGGTAACTCCAAAGTGGTCTTTCTCATTTCGTCGAGGTACACGAGGCCAGATTTAGACCAACCAACCATGTTTTATGGACCCACATCCCCCTAGCCACGACTCAAACCCATCGGCATAAAGCTCGAGGCGTATTTAAAATATATATACATAGAATATGGCTTTGTTAGTCTGGGTGTAAGAACGCGCGTTCATTACGTCCCAGAAGATGATGTTGTGCGAACCGGCCATCCTCACTCGCTGGTTATTTATAATCCAGGCGCCATTGTCAGCATATATACGTACATATGTGCTGGCTGCCCAATGTCTTGTATGTAGTGGAACGTGTACAAGAACTGATGTATATGACTGCCGTGGCTGACAGCTAAGCCATCGCTATATTGCATGGACGGCACACGGAACAACCACTGTTCCTCGAATGACGTTCCCCCTCGGCAACTGCCCAGCCGGACGAATTCACTGAAGAAAATAAGATATCTGCCAGTGTCACAAGTACATGATCATAATCCACCCATCGTAGATGTTAACGTAGATTGATAAATTGATGTATAACAACGACTTACACAGTAGACGCTAGAATTACACTATGTGGATATGAACCAACAAGGTAGTAACACAAATCGTACACCTGCCGTTAGTACAAGGCGCGAAATTTCAAGCCACACTATCATATCAGTCTGCCAACCTGCCCTTTCTAGACCCTCTAGAAAGAAGCAAAGTTACTCAACCCTACACTACTCTACTCGTACATACCTTTCTAGTTAGATCCATGTACTATTAAAGTTTAGAATGAACCGCACATGTGTTGAGGCCTATTCGATCCATCAATTACATGCATACCTAACCCGCGCCCCCCTTGACAAGAAACTGCCCCACACACACGCACCTTGTCCCATGGAATTCATTCAGTGTGGCAAGCAGGCCATCCCCCTGGCTGGTAATAAGACAGACTTGATAGGATACCTACCTGTCCAAGGACACCTAGCCATAGCCTTGCATCTTCTGCGAAAAATGTCTTCCCTGGATTTACGAGAAAACCCAGGCTTGAGGCCGCTCGTGGCCAACTTAATTTCATAAATGAAGTGATATTTCGTAAATGTAATTCTACCCTTTCATTTTACTTTTTGAAAACGTTGAAAACCTATAATGAACATCAATAAGAAAAATTACAAAAGTACTGATACTCGAGTATTCTTATAATTGTGTTGTGTTCTTTGCATTATATATATGTAGCCGCGGGGGGTTATATGTGGCTTAGCAACTCGAAAACATACGCCGGGGGTCATGTCTTGTCTTCTTGGTACTGTGCACCTCTTGGTATGGTATAAATTTAAACTCACTCCAACGTACGCCTCACAGATGCATGTGCATACATCCACCCACACGCATGCACTCCCAGCCTCACCCTATTCTACTGCAGGTACCTCTGGAAGAAACAAAACAAAGCTGACGAATCATGTGTGCATGTGCCTATCCCGAGAACAGAAATCGAAGATCTCACTTAACTGGGGAAGCCTATTGCTACGGAAGGTAGTTGTCCAATTGCATGCAAGACAATAAAGGAAAAACAAGCTTGAACAGATATAACAATCTCAGTAATTAAAATTTACATTCTTCATTGCCTCGGTATGCACATGTATAGTCGGCGCTACGATCGAGAAAAGAAACTCTGCTGATCATGATCATATGAGCGCTTCCACGGCCCCCTCACTCGATAGGTTTCTCCGCCCCCGCTATTGCTCCCTCTCAGAAATGCATGAATCAATATAGTCACCCAAATGTGAGTACAGCATCCCCCACTCCGCCCCCCCAACGCAGGCCTGCCCCAACTTCATGGGAGCCGTTGGAGTCACCTTCCGTTTACAAGCACTGAATTAAATGAAAAGACGTAACTTTAAAGTAAATTCAATATCTTCATTAAGTCTCTTCATTCATGTAATTCCTTAATAATTCATGCCTAATCCTGTAAAACAATGCAATTCCCCAAATCCCTGAATATAAATGTTTCTTTCCCAACCCTATCCCTCCCGAAATAAACGTGTAGACTTCGGTATATATATACTTTATGTATCACTATAGCCCAGCCCCCCCAGTCCTTCAAGATTCCTCCCAATTCGTGTCCATCCTTGCCTTTGCGTCCATGCATCCATCCATCCATCCCGTATATCCATGCTGCTTGTGAAATGCAGTTCCCCAATTTCGAAACGTGTGACAAAGAAAGAAGGAGAATTCGAATACCTCGGTATCCTGTAAGCCAAAAGAATTCGCAAAGAAAAGTGAAATGGTCTAAAGAACAAAAATAACGGCATGAAAGGAGAAACGATATGAAAGAAGAGAAAAAAGCCGCACAGCCCGCGCACAAAAAGACGAATCGAAAACAATGTAATAGAATGGTACAAAAAAGAAAAAAATTGAAAAACACCAAAACCCCAAAAATGTAAAAATGAAAACAAAATAATAAATAGAGAAGCGAGTAATGCGAAAAGAAAAAGAAGAAAATAGCCCAAGAACCGTTTTTGAACCCTATAGGTAGAAATGAAGAAAGAAGTGATGGTGAATAAAGGGCGGAGTTTTGCTAGAAATGGAAAGGAAGAATGAAGAATGACGAAATTTATGTCAAGAGGATCTTGCCTGAATGTAAAAAGTCGAGACTGCGATCATCGGCTTCTGCGTACCCAGAGAGGACGTTGCGCCGTCTGCGGACGCCCTCCTGCTCTCTGACCATCTTGCCCATGGATTCGAGGTAGGTTATCATGCGCTCGTCAGTGGTCACCATCGATTGAGTCTGCTCTCGTGTCCAATCCAAAGCGAATGGCGTCAGTCCTTTGCTGATTGCCTGGAAGTGTGCTGCAAGGGAATCCGCAAGACGGGTGTTTTTCTCAATCAGGTGATTTGGGGACTGTGGGTGCTTCCACGCATTGCCATCCTGGGCGTGGAAGTACCAGTAGTACAGCTGCCATGTGTCCCGCTCGAGTGTGTTGAGGAAGACGGCCAGGCAAAAGTAAACACGAAGCCACTCCTCACGCTTGCGCGAGAGGATTCGGCGCTGAAGCTCAGAGAGGAGCTGGCGCTCTGCTTGCCAGATACGACGCTCGAGAAGGTGGTCGAGCTGGTTCGAGAGGACGCGAGGAAGAGGAGTCTTGCCGTTCATGGCGGACGTGGGATTGGAGATTGGAGTCATGCGAAGCGTCTCGTCGCCCGCGATGGAGGCGCCCTTGAGGAGCAGCTGGTGTGTCGTCCAGAGCTTGAGGGTGTCCTTCACGATGGAGTTCTCCTTCGGGTTGGCGTTTGCGTAGTCGAGGGCAACCCTGAAGGTCTCGTACATCATGGGGTTGTTGCCCTTGAAGTGGTTCTCGACGTACCACTCGACGTGGTCGTCGATGTACTTGTCGAGCACGTCTGCGCTCACGCCCTTCTTCATAGCAAAGGGCGTCGTAGGCACCGACTGCCATCCGTATGCGTCCTTGTACCAGTAGTCGAGCTGGTCTGGCAGGACTGGGACGAACTCGTGGCACCGTGCCTGCAGAGTGATCCCGTTGTTCTCGTGCGAGATGGCGATGCTCCTCGGGCTCGCGGGCGACCAGCGGAGGGCATTGTGCATCATTGAGCGCGAGTACGAGTCGTTCAGCCACTTTGAGAAGACGTCGAGGTCGACAAAGTGCACGCGGACACACTGGTGCGAGCCGCCGAGCTTGAGGCATCTGGGGCACGGGCTTCCCTCGCCGCACTGTCCACACTGTGTTAGCATGTCTGTATGACTGAGACGATGACGAGTCATGACGAGTCATGACCCGGGGGAATGCTGCACGAACCTTCATCTTGAGGCCCCAGCAGCGGGTGCAGGCGCCCATCTTGCGCAGCTCGTGCACCTCCTTGCGCTCCGCGGCGCCGAGCTTTCTCCTGCCCTTGCGCGGCTTCGTCGGGCCGTACTCGCCCGCGTTGAGGTGCGACGGCGACGGCGCGTCCTTTGCCATCTGCGGCGAGCTCGAGTTTGAGTACACCGGGGCGTGCAGGCTGGCGCTGTCGTCGTCGGACCCGGAGTATTCCGAGCCCGAGAACGGCGAGAGGCGCACGCGCTTGTTCTCGCGCAGGGAGCTGGCACGCAGCGACGTTAGCAAGCCACACGCAGTCACGGCATCACGGCGCACTTACTCTGAGCTGTCGGCGCCTCGGCCGGCGATCGCCGCATCGGAAAGCCCCGTGCTGCGGTGCTTGATGGACATGCTTCCCGGCTCCGGCCAGACGTGCGCCGCCGTCTGGCTGATTGGCGTCGGCTGCACGATGTTGACGTCCGGGTATGCGGGGATGCGCCAGCTGCTGGTGTCGAACGTCGCGGCGCGCTCGAGCTGGTGCTGCTGCTGCTGGTGCACCTGGTGCTGGACGACGCGGTGCTGCTGCTGGCGGAGCGCCTGGTGCGCCTCCCACGCCTCGCTGGCCTCGCCGACGGACGACGGGTACGACGACATGAGCATCGGCATCGGCGAGTGCGCGCTTGCGGGCGTGCTCGACGGCCTGCCGATGCCCATCCCGCCCGCGCTTGTGGGCGCGCTGCCGCCGAACTTGGCGGCCGAGGGCGTGCCGAGCGTCGTCGCCGTGTGCGGCGTGACCTGGATCCCCGAGTCCGGGTGCGCGGAGTAGTGGTGGCCCGCGTACGGCGAGCCGACGCCGAGCAGGTTCGTCGCCAGCGACAGCGCCGGCGGCGAGCTGTAGACGGACACGGCCGTGTTGACGGTCGGCCGCGGCTGGCGCGGCTGCTGCTGCTGCACGTGCGGCTGCTGGTGGGCGTGCTGCTGCTGCTGCGGGTCCTCCTGGAAGCCGGTATACATGCATGTGTACCACGGGTCCAGCTCGTCGAAGCTTGTGGCTCCGCTTGCCCCCGCCAGCTCCTGCGCCGCCGTCACAGGCAGCCTCTGGTGCCCGTTGCTGTGGCTGTGGCTGAGACTGTGACTGTGACTGTGGCCGTGACCGTGGGCAGCCATCAGGTTCGCCGCCTGAAACTGCGTCGACAGCAGCGACACCGGCGGCGGGCCGGAGGTGAATGCAAACTGCTTTGGCTTCATCGCGCGGTCCTCGCCAGCCAATTGCGGGGCATAGCCGGCAGGCAGAATGTGCATGCCGTACCCAGCCTCACCGGCGTGGTCCTGATGTGTCGTGTAGTAGTCGGCGCCGTTGGCGCTGGCGTACGGTGAAGCGGACATTAGTGTTGAGGGGGGGTGGGGTCTCGCAGAGACTCCGGAATCTGTCGTCTGGTCACTGTCGGAGCTCGGTGGGAGTGACGTCCGGCGGTGAGAGTTGTAGCTTGCGGCTTATGGCTTCTGTGCTGTGCTCAATTCACGTCTGTATGTCTTAGGGTTGAATTCGAGTTCACTGTTGCTGATCTGGAACTCGGAAATGTAAGTAAGGTTAATGGAAATGGAAATGGGTATCGATGATGCGAATGCAAGTGCCTCCTTCGCGGGATGGGGCCGTTGAGGATATATAATAATAATATGAAAAAGGATTCCGACTACCAGCTGCCCACACACATATTGCGGCGGGCCCTGAGTGGGCGGTCCTCATTGGTTTTTGTATCTTGGGCCCGCCCCCCCCGATCTTTTTCGAGAACAACCCCGAGTGTGGTTAGTTAGGCAGCTGGGAGGCCAGCGTCCGCATACCAATTGCTTATGGCGGATAATCTTGGCCTAGTGGACGACAGCGCAGGCCACCATCACTTCGACCACCACCACCACCACCCACCTCGAGTACCTACACCTTTTCTTTTTTCTTTATTTTTTTTTAACTTGCTTGCTCGCACCGCAGCATCAGAAGCACAAATGTGGCATGGGTACCGCTTGTGGGCTGGTTACTGCTGGGGACTGATATTGAAGGCACTCTCGCCTCCCAATCCCTCTGTTAGCAGCTGCTGGGTACCTGTCCTTCCTTCATACGAGGCTCACCCCCTCCCCCTCCTCCCCTCCCCTTCCACCCCCTTGGGACCCCTGCCCCACTCATTGCTCACCAGTGCTGCCCCCCCCGGTCACAACAACCCCAGACACCTGCACAGCACCTGAGCTAACTGCATCCGCGTTGGCATGGGACTCAGGCGCTTCGGGCGAGTCGCAGGAGGCAGTGGCAATTCTCGATGCTCCCAATTTAAAGCGTTCCTTAGGTAGGGAGATTTATGTCATGTCTGGATTGCACGTAGAGCAGTGAATGATGGAGCAGTTTGCAGCGATAATAGCAGCCCATCGTGGCGCACGCTCAACTCTGCTGTACTGAAACCTGCGGTATATATCGACCCCAGACAGCTGCAGCGCCGCCGCTTATGGATTACCCCAGAGTTCATGCTCTCCCCACCCTCGAGCGAATCACTACTAGCCTGCACTCTGCCCTCCCCCATCTCGACTCAATCGAGCCTCGATATTCCATCTTTCTTCGCCATCCCAAATGACATGGTAATATTCACGACAAGCAACGGCCTTGCCTGCAATAATTTGACATGCTCTGCATGCTGTGTTCCCATCACATATGCATCCCCCACCCCGTGCCCGTTGTTTTGTTCTATTTTCCTTCTGGACTAATTCTGTACGCTACCGGGCCCACGATTTCGCCCGCGCTTGCCCGCTGCTCCACCATGGGGCCAGTTATCGTGTGTTCGAACAACCGCTGCCTGTATTGCACTTGAACATTATCAGCGTGGGGGCTATTGCCACCATCCTGCTCTAGATCTAGCCATTCTCTCGTACTCGTAGAGTACCCGATCCCCCTCTTCTTCATAATAAGACTAGGCTTTCGAGTTATCGTCCCCGATATGCATTTCCAGGTTTAGTTCAACTACCAGTTCCCATAGCAGTACGTACCCTCGAGCGCCATGCGCCCTCTCCTTCCATCCAATAGCCCAGTGCACCGATTGTTACACCCAACAAGCAAAGAGAAAATTTAAAAAGAAAAGAATGATGGACAATATTTGGGTAGCCAGTTAGAAAACAGAAAACAACGCCATGCAAGTACTCGTGGGACACACTAGATTCAGACGATCCCAAAGAAACATGGCATGTAGTTTCGATGACGAACGGCCAACCACTCTTGGTGCAACTACTCGAGTACCTACCTACCTATCACTGGGTCTCGGTTCGCTATCACTGAACCCCCTCCCCACCCCACATGTCGAAGCGCTTGTTGGAAAAAACATGGCAAGACCGGCATGCCTCCGAGAAAGCTTGCTACCTTAACGCCGCGTCTATAAGCCGAGTCTAACCCGCTTCTAGTATTGTCCCTTTGCGTGCAAATGCCTATTTTCACCCTATTTCGAGTCAGAGATGTAGCTGGTGGGAGCTCTAGAGTAGAGATACGCCACAGCCTCTCTCGATCACCCAAAGACATCATTATTTGCGGTCAATTGTGCGTTTTATGTATAGGCGGAAGGCTCAATTAATCATTGGAAACATCATCTCGTTCTCTTGTCCTGGAAATTTGAATTCAAGACATCTATTTTTATGCGTCCCGTCAATACTTACCAATTGCTCACTTTGACTCTTATTTTCAAGCTTTAGCCACTCCCGTCGAGGCAAGCATCACTCGGCTTTAATTGACCATTGGACGAGAAATGCCGTGTTCCAGAGTCAATATCGAGTTGCACTATTATCAATAAGATGACGAGCTTAATGCATATCCAGGTTCGAAATGCATATACAGATATTAGGGACCGATACCTTTATTGTATTTCCACATTGAAAGAAATCACATGAAGGAGGAAGGATGTCCGTACTCTAGTTGTCTGCCACTACTAATGTGGTCGAGTGGAGACAGGTGGGTAGAGTAGGCACGTAAGTACAGGGTGTTGAAATTTGCATACTCCCCATAATTAAACTCATTCACTTAACACCCCCCCGACAAGATTGCATGAAGAACGAAGGTAACACACGCCCATATACCTGCTTAATGGATCGATGCTTTAACGTAAAATTTCGATAGCCTTCTCGATTGGGCTTCCTACACACTTGAGGCCATATATATATGTTCTGTGAAATTAAAATACAGCTACTCTACAATAGAGAATGGGTAGCTTAGGTATTCCAAATACATTTGGGTGCCCCTTTGCACCGTTACCGGCTGTAATGGTGTGACCTGCATGATTGCACCAGATATCCGGCTACGGACAGGTATGTTCTCCCTAGTACCTGGTATACAGGTGCAGTCCAACTCAAGACATTATTTTACTAGGTGCGGAGTATACCACGTATTATTTGATCCTTTGAACTGGTTCACCATTTCATTTCCTATCCCTTTTTTTCCAAAAATCGATGGTCAAGGAATCACAGGAGCTACCTAGGTACGGTAGAGCACTTTAGAGTAAAGTACCTAAAGTACCTAGCAGCACGCGCATCCACTCGCAAGTTTCGTATGCCAAAAATACATTCTCCACAAGAATTAGTGGAAATATTAAGTTTTGTAACGTGATAGCACTAGGCATTATTCACGAAGTACTAACACAATCCTAGTGGTGGGGGCGGTATTTTACTCTACTCTAGAGTACCTACCATACCTAAAGTGACTCCTCGAAATCGTTGGACTGCCCACCTAGATCATGCATCCGTACGTCCCCCAAGGTAACCTGCAGCTGGTACCCCAGCCATTGAGCACATGCATTTGGGTCAGGTTTAATCACTCCAGCAAATAAAACGTGTGCACTAGTCCGAATGGGTCGATTTCATCGGGCCGCGGGCGATAGTGCAACGTTTTTATTAATGCTAACGTCGTTGGCGTCGTACTTTACCTACTTGGTGAGTCGTCGTCGTCGTAGTCGTACTCGTCGTCGACGAATTTGACTTTGATGATGGAAGTGCTCTCGAGCTCACGTAAAGCGCAAGGCAGTCAAATGTCGTACCCATGCATGTAATCGCAGAATGCTTAAACATCCTTGATGATGTGTGTTTCTCTTCTCCATACTTTATGAATTATAATATTAATAATTCTTCTAGAGTTATACCTCCAGGTATTCCTAGAACAAGGCCACAATTTGATTCTATTGTTATTACATTCTTCTATCGCAATTCGAAGACACTTGCGTAAATGGAGTCGCGCACTGCACCACTCGACTGATTTATTTCCCCACGCATCACGCTTCATGAAACCTAAGGTTTGCCCGGTGGGTTGGGGGCTCGTGCCGATGTGCCGTCTGTCTTGATCATGATACAATACGCCAGTGGCTGGCCGCCGTGTCGATGCATCTCCATTAAAAGTAGCTCGAGGGCGCTTGCTAATGCATGTGCGTTAAAATCGATGTCAACTGCATGAAAGTGCAATATCGTTGTGTAAACGAATTGGCAATATACAGCTTGACAACCGATGCCATATCAACGAGTACGGGTTGGGTTTTTACATACATAACCCTTGGCCAGATAGACATGTTCAAGGAAAGTTAGGTAAGAGTTTCATTAAAAACAGTGTTGCCGAAAAATTGATTTGAGTTAGTAGGTGGCTTGGTGGGCTATGAGCAAGTGGATACTTACGATGGCGGTTGTGTTTTACCATAAACAACACGTTTGCGATTGTACGTGCATTTAGAGTACCTCTTTCGTTTACGCCCAAACAAGTCTAGTTGTGGCTTTGCGGCCTTTGCCGAGATTTCGATTAAGTAGTGCTATGAGGCTGTGAATATTCCAGACAACGGCATGTCATCATATCAAAGCGCACTCCACATCAAAGTGAATCATTAGACCGATATCCGATCGAAGTACAGAATAACGGGGCATTTCTATTGCAACTAGCCTTAAAATACAATAAGGTTGAGCCGTGAGGCGATGTATCCTAGGAATCTGACATCAGCTTCCTTACTTAGTACAACCAGCGACCATCACAGACCACCAGCCGCCCTCTGCGTTTCGTCCAACTAGATATCGCATCCCTACGTCAGGATATATAATCTATCCGGAGGTGAGATATCGCCAATTTGCACGATTGCTAATCTAAATCCCTGGAGGCGTAACGGAGAAATTATATGCACACGCATTCCTTAGAAGCACGGGGGTCCTGCAGAATTATTCTTGAAACATTCTAGAAAGAGTTTATTTGGCCCTCGAATTAGCTGCTGCCTGCTTGCAGTCGTCGTGCGATATCATAGACATCAGGCTAATGTAAACAATTTTCCGCTCGATACTCACATTTTCGCTGTATTACTACTTCTATTCGACATGAGGGAGCGGTAATTGAGGAAGACATCACTATGTTTACTTAATGAAAATAACTTCTTAGCAAGTACTCGGGTCAGGCATGAATAACTCGGATATTTTGCGTAGCAACCAATGCATCCATTTTCCGAGTTAATGTTGCCATAGACGAGTATATTCCGAATGCTTCTCCGCCCTGAATTTCGATCTTTAACTACTCTACGTGATTTGTTGATTTACGGTCGAGAAATTGACCAATAGACCCCTTTTCTGTTTGAATAACTAAAAATGTATACGCATTCGGTAATATAAACAACAGACAAGGACGTTTCAAGCGTTCCCATGTCACCTACTCTGTGTTGCAAAATATCTGGTTAATGATACCCGCATCTGAGATTGTTCCGTTTTTAGCACACAATACACCAAAGAGTTGGCCAAAACCATCTTGAGCCTACAACGGAACAAGGTTAAACTTATTTGCTAAACGGAACATGCCGCCGAATCACGAAATGGACGACTCAGCAGCTCACAGTGTGGCTTTAGGCCTGTATATTCTCGGAATTAATTATACCCCACAAATGTGTATTTACATGCCCCTTGATCATGAGCTAACTGCCGGCGGAGTATATATTAACCCGACAAGCATAATTATAAGATAAAAGGCGTGGAAAGAAGGTTCAGGTAGATTAGACGAGGCCGGGATAGTATATTACTTGGTATAGCTGCGCAATGTGCAATTATAATTAGCCAGCAACTGAATTCCATATCGATCCACTAAATAGAGGGTTCCGGTCAAGCTTAGAACCATTTCAAGAAGCAAAGAGACTCGATCAAACAGGGGGGGTGAATCTTGGACGCGCATTTGAATCTTTATCTCCCAAAGAATGAAGCAATATACGAGTAGGTACGGAGTAATCGAATCGATTTGAACCCAGCGGCATCATTACGCATGCTGAGTCGATAGAGCATTACGTACGACAAATTTTGAACTCACTTATATCAATTGGTGCCTACGCTCGATGTTGGAATCTGCCTTGTGCTATGCACACGTGAACATATGATAGCCTCGTACATGTTAAATTTTTCATAGAAAGGGATTTCAATTCGTAATGATTCATTAGGCTCTAGCTAGATCCGTTGCCTGGATACAAGGAAGAAGTAAGCCTCAATGTCGAATGATCAGCTATCCATGGATCCCAGATATGCCAGTATCTAGCCTCGGATTTATAATATTGCAGAAATCTATACTCGAGTACTGGTAACACATCCTCTCATGCATGCTCAACTCAAAAGCAAGATTCTGGCTGGAAACTCTTGAGCTTATTTCAAATCACGAACTTGGGTGATATCTATTTTCGATCACTTGGACAGAGCTCTAATTGATGATTTTGAATATGCCAAGCTCGTTTCATGATAATGGATAAACATGCACCTGATGCTCGATATTTCCAGGGGAGTCAACATCGGTATCTCGACATGCGCCGAGCAATCAAGACGATAAAATATAGCTTTGGACCAGGTATAAAATGTCACTCCACGAAACACGCATCTCCACAATCCGAGCTGTGCTACCTGGATGGAACCCAATTGGACGTGAGTGTAATCTAGGTAGACATCTTTTTGTTCTGTTTTCCTTCTTTTGCAAATTTAGAGCCCCATGTAATTATGAATTGTGACATCGATAGACGCCAGATCTAGAAGGTCGTCATTGAACCGATTGGCATCTATAACCTTTCCAGCTCTTGATGCCTTGTAACTTGCGATATATTACTTTGCATTGGATAGCTGCCTGCAGGCACGCAAGCATTCAGACCGTCGAAGCTTTTAGAAAGCCGCATACACATATTGTGCAAGGTGCGGAACTTTGAGCCAAGGGACCAGGGGGGCAGGATTAATTCGTTTCATGTGGAGACCTTGTGCATCCAACTCGCCTAAAAATAGTGTTCCAGCCACCCTCTTCCCAGACCCCCTTGCAGAATCTGTTATTTCTGCGTGTCTAAATTTTACGAGTATGAATTCCCCCCATTCTGCTGTGAGTGATCGGTGCGGCTCTTTTCAATATTTTGCGAGATGGTTGAGATGGATGCCGCGCCATATTATTATTTTGACTGGCTTGGTGAGTAAGTGAGCCGAATGCTAAGTATAGCTGTTGCCAAGCCGCTTATTACATGTGCGCGCGCCGCGTTTCATATTCAGAGCTTCAAAAGTCGTATCTGGGTTGAATTTTTAACCAGGCATGCCGTAGTCCCGATTCTCGCTCCACCAGGCCGGCTTGATGTTGTTGCGAATACTTGAGTGTAGCGCTGCACAATTTCAAGCTTTCCCACGCATATGCATGTTGCCAAAACCAAATGTCTCTGAAGCCTTTGTAGATTAATTGCAGCCCGTTGTACGGAGTAAACGTGTACTGTGCATGATCGAATGCCAAGAACATAGGGGCTAGGCGAACAGGGCCCGGGAGTGATACTTCGTACGAGCGATTGAATTCAGCTGGATCCAGGAAGTCATGTTTAGCGTATCGAAGAATTTTTAAATTATGACTTTCGTCTTTTGCGAGTAGGTACCTACCTAGGCTTCAGTAGCTTCAGTGATACCTTTCATCGTCATCCGGCCATTGGTAGCTGAGGATAGCTTGGTGGTTAGTTTAGATCTTGGAGGTTTTTATGAAGTCACTTCCCCGTGCGGGGTAATTTATTCTCAGGGGTTCATGGAGATATCTAAATTTTTCAGATTAAACAACTTAATTATAGAAACACCTGTAAGTTTAGTTGTCTTTTTCATCTCATTTATTTAAACAAGTGCTTATGAAGATGACCACGTGGTATCCATCATTTTGCCGTGTTTCCAAAGATTCGTAACTTAACATTCCTTCTTTATCGAAGGGATATATCCAAGTAGAGAGAAATCATACATGTAAACAAGTGAAGGGCCAAAGGATTGCTTTTTTTTTTACTGATTGATTCTGAGGGATAAACGTATTCGCCGTCTCAACCGCATGGCACCCGAAAAGTATTTTCGTACCGTAACAACAATGCGTAAGGTTTCTTTTTGATCATGAGCTAGCTAGGTCTTCGAAGCGCTGCCTTTCTTGGTGGATAATACCCCACTCGATGTCCATTAATAGCAATTGGGGTTATGGAAATATGAAAGAGTTCAAATGTCAGAGTATTAAACGAGCATTTTCAAAAGCGTGGAATGTAAAATAGCATCAGTATTTATGGCCGCATATTTAATATATTTAGGAAATTTTCAAGGCGAATTGTAGGGCCATTAAATTTTTTTGCAGACAGGTTCCGGCAATGGATGACGGCGTATAATACTTGAGGTTAAGTTTACGCCTTTCAACGATTTCCCATTTCCATAGAATACATTTTCTCCATTCAAAACCTTCTCAATCTCTAGTGGTTGTTGGCTAGTTTGTAGAGCTCGGAACGCTGAGAGAGTTTGATGTAATGATCTCCATTTAAGCATATTTGGGATGGCGGACGTTGGTCGTCGCTTAGCCCAAAACGGCATCCAAGCAGAATAACCTAAACAGGCTCCCACACCAAACCCATGAACCAAAAACTCAAAATTCTTCAGGACGTCATCGGCCTTCCACATTTCTGCAGGGAACGACCATACTTTTTTGACAAGGCCGACGAACCATAACGGGGTGACAGAACCTTGGGAGGGGCAGCCAGCCGGCCGCCAGGACAAGGGGTAGGTTGTGGGAATTATCCCAAAGCCCTGTTTACCGAATCAAGATCCCTGCCTGCAGAATTTCAGAATGGGGTTGCACGGAGCTAAAGTGAATACACACAAGACTTGAGACAGCGCCGAAGTGCTGGAGAATGCTTGGGATAAACATGCTGGGCGCGCACCCTCAATATTGACATTTCGTTTGCATCGACTTGACAAGATCCGATGATGGAATTCAAATTGATAGATTGATAGGGAAACAAATACCACCCAGGACAATATTGAAGCCATCCACATTTGCTTCTTCTATGTACGTATTGTTTCACTGGTGAAAACATCCTAGCTTTATCGAATTAGAGAGTATTCATGTGGGATAGCATGAGAAAGAACCTGAGAGCATCAATTGAATAGGGTTCATCCTAATATGTGATCATGATATTTCGAAATCACACTTGACTCCGAGCTTAATGTGCCGTTGACATGTAGGTGGCTAATTCCTCAAAAGTGTAAGCTAATAATACATTCTCGATTTCAGCATCAATACCAGCTACAGTGAAGGCTCAACCATTCAGAATCGGCCAACCGTAACCATGAGACAGAACGTGTGATGCGAGAAATGGTGATAAGCTTCAGAATTGTTACGCTGTAATTTCCATAGGCCTGAATGAAACGACTGTCGCGTGCCCCGCCTCTAGTTTTTCGATCAAGCCTTCAATGGGCAAGTGGAGATAGCTCCACACAGCGTGGCTGCAGCAGCCAAATTCTGCTCTCAATCACAGCTGCTTGGGGGTTCATTGAACTCATGAGTGCATGTCGACGACGTCGCCTGAGCTAGTTCGATCTAGTGTGGTATTTGTTAGGTATGGAGCGTCCGATTTCCCAACACCTCGCAAGCGCAAGCGCCACTCTAACCGGTGCCCTTGGATGGGGAGGGGCGTTCTGTCCCAAACATGTTAGCCACATGGAATTGCTTGCTTTCTTTCATCACATCCGAGAATCATTGCTTGTAATGTCTCCACGATATGTATGTACGTGATCGGTGCCAAGGCGGGGGCAACACAGCTCATCACATTCGGTTGTTATTGCTTTTCGGCGGTTGCGGTTAACGAGGCTTTTAGCATTCACGACGGGGGCTAGAGTGGATAAAACTCCATGATTTAGGTTCGGGTGAGAAACGTCTTGATCCACAGACCGTCTTTCAGATCACTGCTCCCATTGGATGCTCCACGAGCCCCAGTCTCATCCCACCCCATCCCTCAGACGCGGTCAGATTTTAATACGGCCTTGACAGGTTAGAGGCGGGCCAGAGATGGAGGGCGAGGTTTAGCGCCTGCTTTCCTCATGCAAACCCCCATCGATGCATATGAAAGACGCAACAGCTGCGTTTGGCGTGCTCAAAACGGGCTCCAAAGTCTTCCATTCATTTCACTGTGCCGGAATGGAGAGGAATCCCCGCAAGTATTGTCAAGTTGACAGTTGGTGCTGATAAATTTATACTGCTGCCTGACTTCCTTCTACAATATTAAGCTAACAAGAAAGTGCGCATGATCCGATTGGTGTGCCAATAGGGTGACATGGGATGGTTGCATGGACAAGGGTCTATGCCTCCCGCTGACATTACATTTGCATGCATGAAGCAGTTTTTTGTCGGTGTGGTGGGCAGCAACCTTGAAATGACCAGGATCATGAACGAGTCAACCTTTTATTCCTAGCTCACAATCATGGGATCGTTGCAGATTTTAGAGATGTTCAAATGGCCATGGTGGGGTAATTATATTATACTTTATTGTTCATCATCAACCCTGGCTATGAAGAACGGTGTACTCTACATACATATTCGTGTATAGACGTACAGCTCGAGTTGGACAAATCGAAAGGGGCTCAGAACCGTCTGTTGACTGCACAACTGGATCAAAAGCATACGTAGTTGCGGGGCGTTGGGGGTGGTTTCTTTTATATTACAGGTAAGAAGGAATTTGAATCTTGTGTGAATGAACTCAAGGCACCTAGACATTCTCGTAAATTCTAAGTCATATGACTTGTTTGAAATATTACTATTTTCTCTTATAGATAATGTTGCTTGTGGAGAAATATTGAACTCGCACGCCTCGGTGGCTTTTCATGCTTTAATCGAGTTACAACCTGAGGGATTTTTTAGTGTTCAAGGTTTGATTGTGGTGTGTGAGTCGAACGTGAACAATTGCAGGTCTTCTATGATAGCTAGGCTCCGTTCATCGAGCCCACTCGCGAATTACAGCATAGATACATGATACTCGAAAGTATTATTATCCCAACAAGATTTGAAATTGTAAAATGGACGAAGTCGCGAGTATGTGTGGCATTTTTTCATCATGAACAGGGGCCGAACTAAGCCCTGATTAAATCGAATCTTCCCAGAGCACATCAGGCTATTCGACTTGATAGTGACTACAGCAGGGTTCAAATGAGAATAAATCTACGTGCGCCTTGGGTATCATATAGGGGCATCTTTATTAAATGATCTCCAAGTTCATGTCAAATTAATCTAATATATATTATTCTGAACTTAATGAATACAAGCTTAAAATGCATACCAACACGAAAGAAACGTATCAACGCCACAAGTGGTAACATCGACATCTTCAATTTACAGACATATTAGTAATGATCGTTAGCAGTCACGTTTCTACTTTGGGTGGCTGTGAGTTCAAGGCTTTTAAGATGCAATTTTCTGGATAAATGCAAATATTGCGTATGAAAACAGGCATAGATAAGCTTAAGGGGTTTGCAATGTCTTACATGAATATTCCAGTTGATATTTTCTTGTGCCTGGAACCGTTTCGAGCACGCTGTCACAGCTTTCAAGACACATCTGGATAGGAGAAATGTCCGCATGTTGCAAGGGAGATGGGATTTTCGGCGGAGGTCCGGAAGTAAATCCGAGAAAATACGGCACATTCTGATTGCAGGTCTTGGCTGTCTTTCTACCTACCTAGAATTGTCAACAAATCTCGAATTAGTTATGGAGAAATTCAAGAGTTGTCGACGTCCGAACCATACTGTTGAAGCCTGTCAGTGGTTTGGAGGAAAATGTGGGGATCCCCTCGCTCGGCTATTCAACATCCTTGATTTGAAGAGTACTAGTAGTTCCTCTATGAATGAAAATACTACAGGCCCTGTGAATGTCAAGGCTAGCCACGTACTCTACTCGCACTGCTACTGAGTACCTAGTATAATATCCAGGCGGCCGCAGAAGCTTTGTTAAAGTCAAGGCACTACCGTCGAATGGACTGAAGTCTCAACTCACGGCCGGGCGTTGTGCTCGAAGTCGATTGGGCACTGAAAACCTTTCTGAAGATAAATCTCAACACAGCAGAGATGATTATTGCGGCTTGGGATGTGCAATGATCTAAGAGCCTGATGGAGAAGTATGATTGTAAGATTGAAGCCGTCCATTTATATTTAATTTAGATTAGACGTCTTCAATATAAGCCCGGCCTACCTTGGCAGGAGAATTGTATTTACATAGAAGAGGTCTATGTAAGCCGGTATGTTGATACAAATTTTAAAATATTTCGTGGAATCAAGCAAAGTATGCCAAGCAGGAGAGGGAATCCCATATCAAGGAGTACTTTGGTGTATTTGCCCTTGGAAGTCTCAATACTTAGTGTAAAAGCGGGGTTGTTCTGCAGTTTACGTAGAATCAAAATTAATTCAGGCTTATATTCCCTTCCAAGAAGGCATGTACCGATCGCAATTTGAGTCATCGTGGTGCAGAAGTTGAGATAACGATCGATGGCTTATCTCCTTTCAATCATTACGTTTATGCTTGTTCTCGATAGGTAGAATTTCAAAAACTTTAAAGCAGGGACGACCAATGATTGCCATTGAAAACCGCCATAGACCTAGAATTTGACATGCATTTAGTGTCCTGTTCGTTAAACTTCATCACAGGCCGGATTGAATACAAATGCCCCCCACCAATCGAGGGAGTCAAGCATTCTGAAGAAATAGGATACCTTGCTACACGGTTTAGTTAGCCTCAAATTGCACATCCGTGTTTCTTGAACCTGAGAAAAAGAAACACCTGACCATCCCCTGACATTGGTAGCGGATTGGGGGCCGAGACATTCAAGCGACCCATGTCGATCTATTGAGGGGCAATCATGGCCATGAAATGTAAGGTCATTTCATCCTAAAAGGTGCAGCATGGAAGAATCTTGATCTCATATGAAATGCTCAGTGCCTGAGCATCGGTGTGTACAGATAAATAGTATGATAGCTATTGATCAACCCTTTGAATAACGGAGCGAGAACTTCACTTCCGAGCACGAGTGGGACAATATTGTACTCTATCAACCTGTAAAAGGGCCTTGCGCCCTATGCTGGTGCGTGAAAGTGCCGACTGCATACGGACAAGTTCAAAAGCAGGCCAAGAGTAAAATTGGATGATGATGATGGTTGGTGGGATAAATTTAGTTAAAATCCTTAGTCTCAGCGGTTGTCGGCAAGAGCCACAGAGTACACGACCACTCTACTCTCCTTTAGTGAGTCGCTAGTGTGCAGCTGAGCGGTACCTTGGACAGGGGCTGAGATGGCATTCGGGTCTCAGACTTGGGTTGGACCTCGAAACTGAACTGTTCCGGCGTGGCGGTTGTTCTGAGCGAAATATGCTGAAGCAATCGAGATTACTACACCTAAATAGATTTTTGTATCACTCGAGTATACGTAATAGACGAGGCCTTCGGGTTTCTTTCTCCTCAGTTCCTAGCCACATTTCACAGTCATCTACTTAGGTACCAAGCGGCCCTTTACCTACTTCCCCACGAGGAATGTGATATGTTGGCAATACAGATCCATGCAGTGTTCTGAAGCTCGAGTATTACGGATCCGAAGCGTGCTCTAGCTATAGATAGATTGGCGCAAATAGAGTCTGAGGTTATTCTTCCTGCGACCTTATTCGTACCTCCAGACTGCTGAAAACCTTATCTTAGTACTGTAAACGGTAATATTTCGTATCCTTTGCGTAGGTAGCATATATGCATTCTTAGGGCAAGACCTATGGGAACACACACACAATGCAAATGCAAATGCAATGGCACGGAAGTACCTTGAGGGCAAATGCCTAAGCCTACTTCGTAGTACATAGAATATACAAGAAATTCAAGCCTATTATTTCTGATAAAGACTGCCAATTTTACTACCATCCAATCTCTCTAAGCACACAGCTATGTTAACCAATTCTCGATAGCCGACGAACCTGCAGATCATAAAACCATTTAATATTTCATACAGGCAAGATAAAATGTGTATATTGATCGTAGCGCTGGCACTTCCGTTTCCAAAATTACAATCACAAGTTTCTCGTGCCGAGATGTATGTACATACAAATCGACACGATGATCGATGCTGTGATACTATTAATTAAAAGAAATGTACAGCAATTGGGAAGTTGAAAGAATGTTAGAGTTACTTTTAGATGGTTCATGAGCCCTATTGCAGATGGGCGATAAGAGTCATTATCAAACGGTCCTGGGTATGTAGATCAATATCACGGTAAAACGGTTGTGATCATGACGTGCGAGCTAAGGATTTTTGAATAATTCTAAAATACGAGGGCAAGCTAATTATGACTGTACCACCACCCATGTCAGACAATGCATGACGGATACTTGAGCCTCATAGATTTAAAATTATACATATTTATGTATACTGATCATAATTAGCCACGAACATTACTTAATTATAACTTGCCCCGCACACCAATAAAAATCGACATTGTTGTGAATGTACACCTGTGATACGGATATACGAGATGTAAGTTTAAGCCTGGCGCGTGAATCCTCATACGCGTACTCATTGATAGCCTATAGCATTCAACTCCACGAACGAGCATTACTGAAACAATATCAGAATGCCGTTATTACTGGATAACCCCGAACTGGGGGGCCAAAAGACAATCCCAGAGCCAATGACTATCAGCTATAAAAGTACGCCAGAAAACCATTCACTTTTACTCGACCTATACCTTCCCAACACAGCATCAGCCTCCAGCAATGTGGCCAACGCTGGACAGGACAACGCACAGCCGGACGGGCCAACAATACCTACAGTTGTATACTTTCATGGCGGTGGGCTCATGTACGGCAGCAGAAATCACATCCCACGTGAGTTCCTAAGTGATGTATTGGAAGCAGGCTGGGCATTCGTATCAGCCTCTCACAGATTTCTGTTTCCGTGCACGGCTCATGATATCTCCAATGATGTTAAAGTTCTCTTTGACTTTCTTGCCTCAGCTACAGCTGGAATTAACACTGAGATGCCTGCTGGTCTGCCCTTTTCACTCTCTCGGACAAAGTTCTTTGTTGCAGGATACTCTGCTGGAGCGTACTTGGCCCGCCTTGCATGTCTCATGACACCAGCGAATAATCGGCCCCGTCCACTGGCAGCATTCTTTCTCGCAGGGCAGGGCGGGCATTGGCTCTCACCACATTATATTTGCCCCAAGGCAATGAGCCCCAAGACCCGGCTCGATCGATACAAGAAATGGCTTTACTTTGACGACAGGGCAACACAACTCGCTGGCAGACGGCAGAGAATTCGAGAAAAGCTGGTGGTTCAGAGTGATTTGGGTAATCTACGATTTCATGAACAGCTTTCTCCTCAGGATACCATGCGAGATCTTCAGGAAACGAATGAGCGGATGGGCATGGCCACGGTCTTATATCAGATTGGTCGTAAGCTCGATTACCTGACTGGCCACGAAGGCCTATCCACCCTTCTTCTCGAGAAGTACTTTACACCACGTATGGTCGATGTTGCCTCATTAGAAGACCCGACCATGTCACTTCCGGTCGAGCTACATTATCTATTCCCTGAAATTATACTTCGTAATCCAGAAATAGCAGCAAAGCATCCACCTGTTATCTTTATTCACGGGACAGGCGACAGAACGGTTCTTCCTATCGAGTCACAGCTTACAGCTCGTCAACTTGTGGACGCAGGTGTTGAGGTGGACTTGATACTGGTGCAGGGATGGGGGCATGGATATAGTCCTAATGTATGGCAGAGATGGGGGCACGAGAGGGTAATTCCCTTTTTTAAAAGGGCAATGCACGAAAGCGCTTGAGGCCGTAAAGGAGCATTCGGAGGGCGCGATACTCATATATTCATTTACTATGTGCTTTAGCTAATTGGACACATGTCGTGTTCCATAATACGCCGATAAGCGGAATGAATAAAACGTCAACACTAACGCTGGCAAAACACCAAGAGGGAGAGCAATACATGCTTTGTAGCAAAAACTAGGTTTCAGAACCAGCGTTCGTAGTATATATGGATGTGCTTATGATCACATACATATCTTTGGTGCCAGTGACAGTGGGCGTGACTTCTCTCGTCACATGTTGTAAGAAGGCATGGCTAGGAGGCATACACAAGGTTAAAAAGATTTATTTGTAATGAGTAATCTTACTTCATTGTCTCTAAGATATCCACATTTTCCTTTCGAAAAGCGATGACAAAAATCAAATTTGTTCCTTCAACTCAGAAAACTATTCAAATTCGGAAAAAAAGCCCTCCTAAAAAAGGTAGAGCAGAAATAAATAAATAACATCTGACTAGCGACGATAGCTAAGAAACAAGAAAAAGGAAAGGCCCTTATATGAACCATCGCACACTCAATTATGCTTACCAAATCAAATGAAAAGCCCTCACCTCCCTGATTACCCTGATTACCCTGATTTTCCGCCAACTCCACCATACCTCTTACCCTGTCCTCGCATTTTTTCTAAAATTTCCCGCCATGACTACATGACTACCCAACTCCAAATCTAGGCCGGGGGCTGATTTGGGTCAATTGCCACATGCATCTCATCGATCCACTGCAAGTGTATCAAAGAATATATTAGCAAGATGGTCCACATCTATAGCCAAATCGAAAAAGGAAGATCGGAGAATACTGACCCACATGCCAAATCTATCAAAATGTGACCGCGGATCCGCTTCGCTATTCGCTGAATCTAATAGATTCATCTGCTCATCCATTCGTTCTATATATTTTTGAAAAATCGTGTAATTAGCATCGAGAACACAAAATAATTTCAATGTCAAGAGCTTTTGAGCTGAAGATGTAAATACCTGAAGTACAATAAACAATGTCCCCAATCTTACGGTCAGTCGCTAAGGAATCAAGGAAAGCTGTAGCATCCTTTGAATCCCCAACTTGAGTGATATGAAAGGCCACGGCTATAGTTTTGTTTGAATATAGTTAGTGAACGAGATTGAGGGGGGGGGGGGTGTGGGTATCTGAAACCAAGGGAAAGTGATGTGGAAAAGCACTTACAGCTCTCTGGATATCCAGCACTTCTCAGACCTTTCTTGCATTCCTTGATTGCCTTTCGAAAATCTTTTTTATCACGACCCACCACTTCTTTTTTACCAGTACTGTCTGGCTGTAGCACAACAAAGAATTTAAGTCAGATGGCGCCATTACCAGAACTATATAATAATAGGGACATATACATACCTCTCCATCCGTGATAATACACACAAGTACCGGTTTTGTTAGAGTCCCCTGCCTCGCAGGCCCCAGGATCATTGGCTCCACGATCTGCGTCCGAAGCCTACCTCCCAAGTCTGTAATTCCGGTAAAATCAAGTTTTCGAAACAACCGATACATGTCTCCTTGAGTCTGAATATTATCCATCTCTCCAGGGGCGGGTGGTGTGGAATTCAATGCCTCGATTAATTTTTTCGGCAGAAGCGGAAAGTCGGGATAGTTCAAACAACGAACAGTGACACCTTCTGTGCCAAATCTTTCTGCAATGTTCTTGGTCAGTTTTTGTAGGGCACTCCCGAGAGCTGCGATACGATTTTGATCGTCTTGCATTGAGCCGCTGTCGTCAATTAGGATCACCAGGCGGTACATGGCGACCTTCATCATTGTTGAGATTTGTGCTGGGGTGGGTGTAGACTGAGGATAGTTGCCTTCATTCGAAGTTTCGGGGTGGCCATGAGCTTCTTGAATTTTTTTAGTTTCCTGTGATCCGGCTTCAGCGAAGCGTAGGAGGGTAGGATTGGGGGAATCTTGGCGGATGGGGTAGAATTTCTCGAGCTTATGTTTTATGACGTGGTGATCAAGCCTGGAATTGAAGTCTTCGGTGGTGATTGGGACATCCTCCGGTTCCTAAATCGAATTTAATTTGTCAATGTGTTGCTAGGAAAATGGGAATATCATTCCTGTGTGATTTGCATCTAAAGGCGCACACTTACATGTCCGTTACTAATAGGCCTGGCATAAACCTGACTGAGCTCACGTTTCTGAGCTACTGGCGCACTCTTCGGTCGTGGAGCAACAGTAGAACCCGAGGCTTTGGATTTATGGCTTGTGGACCTGCTGGACTTTCCTTTCATGGGCTGGATTTTGGGGGTTTGTGAAGTTGGTTCCGCACTATTTATGCTGACGTTTTCCATAATAGGCCGGATCTCTGAAGATGTAGGCCTAAGAGCACTGGTATCTATGCCTGTAGATGACTGAATATCCAAGGTTGGTACAATTCGAATTGTTTCTGCACTGGTACTATCAACATTTAATTCTGTGATAGGATCAATATCACGATTTATAACCTGTTCAGACTCGATCGTGCTGCTTGTGTTGATTTCGGTGTATTCCTCGGTTGGTTGCGTATCTGGGGTGTCATTCACGATTGCAATTACTTCCGCACTGGCGTTTTCATTGGCATCTTCCGTGTAATGCTGAACCTCTGGAGTTGTAGGTTCGGAGATACTGGTGTTGATGCCAATATATTCCCCGGTTGGCTCAATCGCGGGAGGGTATACAATTGCAACTGTTTCTGGATCGATATCTGAGCTAGCATATGCATACTCAGTGACATTTCGGACCTCGCGCTCGGGGGGTGTTGGCTCGAAAGTAACATGTACAGTATTATTAATGGTACCGTAGTCTCCAAAAGCCGGACTCTCTGGATCATTATCTGGAGTGGCATTGATAGTCGGAACTTTGTTGACGTTAACTGGCGCCAAAAGGGGGGTGGTCAAGAGTGGTGCATGAAGCCCTATCTTCTTCGGTTGTGGCGACGAGTTGTTGGATCGAGAGTCTCTACTTTTCCCCCGGCGTGGTCTGCCCCGATGGATGCACTTCACAGATACGGTCCTGTCAGTCGACACAGTCCCACAAAAGTATTATTAACACCTCAATAGTGAGTAATGTATTATCAAGATGGGTACATACGCAAGCAGTGCCAAAGAGCAGAAGGAAGAAAAGAAAGATTGCGAGAAGCCCGCGATTAACAATCTGGTCGTAATCCCCGGAATGTTCAAATTCTACCGGCTTCGGAGTATCGCCCATGGGGGGCGCTTCGTACATGATGCCCATTTGCTCTGCCGGTGTTACTGCGAACTGCAAATTTCCTCGTGTTGACTTTGGCGGCGGCGGCGGTGGTGGTGCTGCAATTCCATAAATCTTTGTATCTTTCCGCTGTCGTCCACAAGCTGGCCAAAAAGGATGACCATATGAATACGAACAATAGGCCTCTGTGAGATACACCCATTTTATGTGAATTAGAGCTTCGTTCCAGCCTCGAACTACCTTAGTTGCTTGGACATGGGGGTATTTCCCGTATGTACTTACTTCTAAGAGCCTCCATCTGCAAAGTGACGATCAAAATACACTTTTAGTAGTATATGCGTAAGCCTAAGTAAGTCTCGTGTATTTTGCTATTTGTGGTGGGGCTAGAAGAAAGATAACGCTTGGACGACCGAAAACTTTACTACTTCAAGATTCGAGGCCGAGCTTACCTTAATATACTTCATTTTGTAACGGTAATGGGGATGGTGCCTCGTAGGCACCCATTGAACGATTGCAAAGCCGGCCAATAGATTCTTTCAAGAGGCGAGTTAGTAAACAGGACGAATAGGTTGTGGTTTTTTTACATTTGCTTCTTCTACTATCTTCTATCAGAGATATGTCGGTGTGCGTCTTTCACTAATACGCCGCATGTATGTGTTTCCGCAAAGCGGGGCTCGCATGTTGCATGCAAAGGTAGGTTCGAGCCAATGTTATCAGGACAACGAATTCCGAAAACTTGCAGAATTGCCCTTCAAAGTAAGTTTGGGGGGGTGGCAACACCGAGATCGCCGGGAAGGGGCATAAGAGAAGTCAGATTATCATTATTCATTTTCCTTTTTAGCCACGCGTGCGCGGTTGTACTCAACTGAAATTCTGCATGGTGTTTTCAGAGATGTGCTCGAGTTCTAGAGATGGCTCTACATAAGTATTGAAAGTTACATGCTTAGTTCCTAAAATGGAAGTGGCCAATAGATACATCTGCATGATGCATGAGTGGTGCATCTGGGGTGCGAACCTCATAGGCCGGCATGCACATTCGAGGAAGCCTGGCCATGGCATGACGCGGCGATGCTGTACCCGCGCCTTAGTTGTCTGGGGTGGATGTGCAATGCATGCGGACTTTTACCCCAATGATATCAAGGTGCCGTTTACAATTTGGAAAAATGTTCTTTCAGCCTTGTTTTGAGATCTTCAGCCTCATATATGAGTAATCGGTGATTGTGATGTGAAGTTTGTGATTTGGCTTTTCGAAGGGAGAGATTCGGGTTACATGTGCCGCTGGGCCTTAGGATTAGGGGGTACGAGACGAAGGATTGCGTATCTAGGTATCTCCGCCGGAACTGACAGTTCTCCTCACCCTTGCCATACGCCTGCACCACATCAAGTTCTGTAAACATACGCGAGAGCATCAACAGACCTATCAGTGTCGTTAAAATTATTTTTTTAATTATTTATCTTGAGCATCATTAATTACATAACGGCAGAGAAAAAAGAACCGTTCATTACTACTGTAGAGCTAAAATTATGAAAAATGTACCCGAGTTGAACACAAGGTCAAGCATTCAAGCGAAGAATCATTGTTTCTTTAACATTTACAACCATAGACACGCAAAGGATATCTCGAACGCTGAATTGACTTGACAGCCAGAGTCTGTGAGACCACCATATATCTCTACGAATCATATATAGCCTAAAGACTGAAATTGTTTGGAATAGTAGATATTATTATCGTCTACTTCTACTATTGCAAGTTGCAATTGTATGTCCATACAACGCATTGAAAATATTCGCTAACCTAACCATCCCCTTGCCAATTCAGGGCTTGGGATAAATCAGGGTAACTTGCACTAACACAAGCACCGATATATCCGACAGAGCAACAACCACAGAAGTCGTCAATCAATGACACCTACAGAAAAATAATCAAGTCTAGACTTCTGAATTTTATAAAGCTGTGTTAGTGCTCACGATAACCGTACTCTACTTGTCAATTCATCAAGTCCCCGGACAGTGCACAGACAATGCACAGGCATTTCATTCAGTCAGGTGTCCGAGGACTTTTTGAAATGACCAGTACACCTACAGGTACAAATTCTTCAAGTATTCATTTTACTCCGTAGGGATTTACTGAAGTACTTAAATGCCCAAACTATAGACACTCGAGCTAGCGCCCACAAAGATCGAAATAAGCTTATAAAGTTTTCAATGGCTACGTGCATGCATGTGCATGCCGAACAAACCCAAAGATACAAATTACTAGGCCTCGGGATGCCCCTGCTTTGAACTCGCAGGATAGCCCCCCCATGAGCGGATCAAATATTGATCGTGTAGCTTACATGCCCAGGAGCGAGCGTAGCTATAGCGGGTTATGCTATGGGCCAAAACTGGGACCAAGAATTGCCCCAAATAGGAAATGATGCCAAGCCTCTTCAGACTTGAGTACCGTAAAATCGGGTCTATAAGCACATACACTTCGATAAGCACATACTAACCTATAAGCACATCATTCTGGTGGTCTGTTAACGTTTGTTACAAACCTTCCATACAAAATATTGGCCGCCGGCCTCTGCAAAAACCACATAAGCACATGTGCTTATAGACCCGATTCTATGGTATGGTAAGGCTGCTATAGAATTCTAAGTAGCCAGGCTGGATTCTAAGATACAATCGTATACATTTTATTGTACTGAAAAACATTCAAGCCAGGCGCATGAAGCTTAAGGTGTATACGTACTGGCCATGGAAAGCACATTATAACAGTTATCTATAGCTAGATAATATACTTGTACAGAACGCTCATGGGTGACGGAGTTGCGGCCGGGGCACTTGTATAACATGTAGGAGTGCGCAACTTTTTTCACATATGATGCTGATATACCCTTTGATATACTCGATTGCTCGTTGAAAGGTTACACTACGTACAGATCGCAGATCAGGTACATATTTTGAGTCCAAAAGGTATCTACCGTTGTTAACTTTCCTTTCCTGTATTATGCTAGCTCTAGAAAAATTAACTACTTATTCGTAATATATTTTTTAAAGCATGCGCACGCACACCGAGTGCCCCAAGTATACCTACCTATCTACGATTTCTCCCTATTTTCGAGTCTCATGGTGTGGACGAAGCTTCGAAGCCGGTGTAAAGAGCATGGAGAACGATGATGATCATGAAATTCCAAGAGAGCGATTTCGCTTCCTTAGCAAGCCTACTTCCTTTCGTATTCGGAATTTCAATCACACACGTGCCAGTCCAACAGCTCTCTGGCTCCTTATGTGGTAGTACTCTACTCTGTATGCTTCCAAGCCACCTCAGCCCAAAGTGGTAGTCGCACCTTCTTATCCAAACTCCCTATTTCTTACTCGCCCCTCCGGCACGATACTAGGGTAAGTACATAATAGCCTCGTTCCCTAACTACATGTACTATGTACATTCAGAAAAAAAAGCGACTTTTCAGAAGTGGTAGTGGAGCGATTGGTATACGTATACCCCCTCAAAGTGGTACTGGGGGTCCTCATTTTGATCTTAATTAGATTTGTCTGCTCCCACTGGTAATGCCATGGTGGTGCTCTTGTTTTCTGAGCCAAAAAGGGAAGTATCTACACTTCCCCCTTCACCCCCAATTGCCTTTATAGACTTCCCAACCAAGATACAACCAGCACAGCCTCTTTAAATCGAGTTAAGCTGTGGGTGGCCGGTATACTATTCACAAAAGATCCACCTTTTCCGTAATGTACATGATAGTCTCGTTCCCTAAGTACTATGTACCTACTTTACCTAGGTAAGTACTTACACATATGTACCTAGGACGCCCCGATGGGAAGTATCGGCTTCAATGGTAACATGATCAACCTTGGAATGTACCTCTAACGTAAATTGCCGAATACGTACATCTCCAAAAATCATCTTCTTCTGCGGCTGGGAATTCACAACCTAGAGCACACGAACATATCGACAAGTGAGTAAGTATATCTATAGCCAGCTCTACCTGTGCTCACGGATTCAAGCAAACATCTTCATCTACAGTAGCTAGTAGAGTCGAAGCAGTAAACACAGGTAGATACACATATTATTGATATATATATACAACAAACAAATGCGAGTTTGAGCTGAATGTACAGATACGATGTATGCAGCTAAAGGCTAGAGATAATTGCTAGCTAAGTGGGAAGAAATGTAAACAGATAGAGAGGTATCCTTTTTGCAAAGAAAACAAACGAACGAAAATAAATAAATATGATACATACTTATGTGCATAAATTGACGGAATATCGTGCAAAGAAAGAAGGAAAAAGGAAAAAACAAAAGCTCGCTCGTTAGATCATGAAAGCTTTATGATGAGTCCAAACCCAATCCACCACAAAAAAATATACAAAACAGAAGCAATAGAAAACCACATTAACCCAAAATTATAAAGAAAATGATACCTAACTCCACCTCCCCGCAAAGTTCTTCCTCACTGTCCACATCCTGGCCCTCTTTCCGTAAATGTACAATGGTATCGTGGCCAACAGACACGCCACCTGCACACCCCCAAGCGCAAGAAAAACCTTTCGACTGCCCTGGCTCTCGAGCCAGTTGTTGAAAAACAAGCTGAATACCAGCCCATGGAATATGTTCTTGCTGAAATTGAGCGTCACCAACGCCTCCCCCGCAAACTGGCGGTAACTGTCGACGGCAAAGGTGATTGCTGTGGTGGACCCGAGTGAGCATCCGAAGGAGATGATTCCGAAGAACAGTGTGGGGACGATCCAGTTGTCTCGCTTCTCGGCTGACCAACCGAATCCCATGAGGCCGATGGCGGTGCAGAAGAGGATAGGGATTCCCATAACCAGGCGGAACTCGGGCTCGTAGATGCCATTGTTCCGGCGGGCCATGAAACGCACGATGACGTCTGAGAGTTTTCCTGCGACGGCGGTTCCGAGGACGCCGCCAATGAAGGGGGAGAGGTAAACAAGGCCGGTTTGGAGGGGGGTGAAGTGGTAGGACTTGTGCTGGTAGATGTGCGCCACGGACTCGGAGAGGACGATGAGCCATCCCACGGAGAGGGAGTAGACGACCGTGGACCAGAGGATGGCGGGGTAGAGGTAGAGGATCATGGGGCGGCGCATGGCCTTGAGGAACGAGTCCTCGCGGAGCCTGCCGTTCCAGGGCCGGAGCGAGTCAAAGTATGTCTTTGGGACGGTTGTGGTTGGGTTTCCAAACTTGTGCGTCTTCTCCCCGGAGGCGGCAAGCTCGGCAAGGTGCTTCTCCATGTCGAAGGGCGCGACTCGGACCTGCTGGGCGGCTGGCGCGGGAGGCGCGGGCGCCGGGTCGACGATCGTGATGGCATTGAAGTGGGCGCGGCGCTCGGGGGCCTCCTCGATCTCGGCTTCGGCGCCGGACTTTGCTGCTGCGGGCGCGGCGGCGGCGGAGGAGGATGCGCCGACGGGCTCGCGGCGGATGGACGAGGCCTTTGAGCGCGTTCCTCCTGTCAGCGACGCTGCGAATCTGCTGGACCCCCGGCGCACGAGGGACGGCCGCGTCGATCTGTGGGGGGTTCTGTCCCAGAACGTCTCCGGCACGAGGAAGAAGAGCAGCACGAGATTGACGCCGACGATGATGGACACGATCCTGCGGGGCTGCTTGTTAGCATTGCAGCGTCTTGGGCATGCCGATGACATCATGCGGAGCACTCACCAAAACACCCATCTCCAGCCCTCGCTGTTGATCACCACCGCGCTCACCAGCGGCACCAGGTTCTTGCCGCCGAGCAGCAGCAGCGTGTATATGCCCACGCGGTAGGCGCGCTCGTGCAGAAAGAAGATCTCGGCGATCGTCGCGCTCGGCAGCGACTCGCACGGGCTAATGCCCAGGCCCATCACCACGCGCGCCACGACCAGGCTCGCGTAGCTCTTTGCCGCCGCCGCCCACAGCGCGCTGGCGAGAAAGAGCGCCACGCCGCCGAGGTACACCGGCCGCTTGCCGTACAGGATCGCGAGCGGGCTGCTGAAGAGCGAGCCGACGCCCAAGCCCATCATAAACAGGCCCGTTGTCAGCGCAACCTCCCCGTACGTCACGCCAAAGTCGTCCGCCACCTGCCCGAAGCCCGCGGCGAGCACGGGGGTCTGCCCGCCGCCGACGAGACAGTGCCAGCCGAGCGAGAGGAGCGCGAGGTCTCGCCGCCACGAGGACCAATTGAGGGGGTCGTTCGGGTTGTCGTCGGGCTGGGGGTCCAGCACAAACTTGCCGTCCGGCGTGCGCTTGAGATCGTGCTGCGGTTTGCTGAGGATGCTCGTCTCCTTTGACGATGGAGGGGCCGTGGTGGATGGTGTTGGGGGCGCGGTGTCGGCAGCCTGGGCCGCCGGTGGCTCCACCTCCGGGAAGCCGAGGGGCTCCTGGAATTGAGATTGCGGGATAAGGAGAATCGAGCCTTCGGTGAATCTAAGCATTAATACCATTCCAATTCATCTCGAGTATCCAGGGCAACAAGACAAAAACACATACCTGGAACTTCCTCAGTCTCCCTGTCGTTCAATATCCCCATGGACCATTTCTTGGGCGCCATCTTTGCGAGATGCAGTATATAGCAGTAACCGTTCCCTCTGCGACTGCACAATCAAAGAGGAGGAGGAGGGGGGGAAGTCAGAGCAGAAGAAAAGGTCCTACACCGCTTCACTCGCTCGATACGTGGTGGGTGATTCGGGTGGCTGAATCAGAGCGCCGCCTCTCCTGATGGCTGGACTGCGCGGAAAAATAGGGTCGCTTGTCGTTGGTGCGTGATAGCGCAGCACCTTCGGCAGGCTGGCGGGGAGCGAGATGGAGGAGTGAAGAGTGAGTGGTTCGAGAACGGGGTGCAGGAGAAGGCGGGACGGGGCCCACGAGATAATAAACCCCCAGGAATGAGGGCAGCGAGCGGGATGGGAGGCAAAATAAAACCCGGAAGCTCCAATGCCAATCCTTCCAAGCTCCACTAGCTACCAAGTCAACTACTCTCCATACCTCACCTCCCCCATGCAACTATCGACTTTCCCCGCCTCCTCATACCTTAAGCAGATCCCCCCACCCCATGATGATCGTGAAGAACGAAGGCCCTGCAGAGGAGTAGGCGGAAAACAGCTACCCTGGCCGTGGCCACGAAAATGGCTTGCCCTAGTTTTCGCGGGAAGGTCAGTAGACATCAAAACGAGACTAGGCATCAAGCTTACCTGGTTGGCCTGCACATGGAAAAGCATCCAATGCTTGCTAGCTTCGTCGGTCGAGGGAATAATTTAGCAGCATCATCATCAGATGCACACATCTATTGCCTGCCCATCAATTTTGATTGCAACGTGCAACACAACGCATCACAGCGCAGCACTAGACATTGAGTGAATGAGGCCTGATTAGTTGATGTGGGAAAAAAAGAATGTGAGAGGGGGTCGTATCCGGAGGTAAAGTGACTTGTGCTCAGGTAGGTAGCACATGTGACATGTGCACACCAAGAAAGTGATGTAGTTGATGCCTGCTACAGTGCCGAGATGTCTTGTTGTTGTTACCTCTGTTGCTGTCTCTGTCAACTGGTGATGGTTGTTCCAGCAACAGCATACGAACAGTTGGCCGGCTTGCGGAAGGCCCCGCAGCCGTAAAGTTGATCCCGAGGAAGTCAAGATAAGACATGAACGTTGACAGCAACCACGCACGTTCGACGTCGCGCAGAGAAAAGGGATAGGTAACTATCAAACATCAGCAAGAAAGAAGAAGATTGAGGAAAGAAAATAGCGGAAGAAAAAATGATTAAAAATGGGAATATCCGGACCCAACCCACGGGTTTCCCCCCCCAAACCTTCCCCCACTCTCTCCTTCTCCGCTAACTAGCCGGCGCCTCGAGGCTCACGAGAACACCTCGAGGCTATCCGCTAACTACAATTTACTGCAAAATAGCCTCGACCCACTGCAAAACACCTCAACTGGTTGTATTTAATACCTGCTACCATCTGATATGCAGGCACCTTGGCAGTTAAATTTAAAGTGTAAAGTACTCTATCTGTCGCTATAGTCTCGTACCCAGACCCTCGTAGAGGGTAGAGGCTGTCGCTACTCTTCTGCTAGAGCTCTAGAGTAGTAGATCGAGGTATACTCTAGAGGACAAGTACTCGGATGCTGAGAGTGAAAATCTTCCGCAAAACAGTCAAGCGCATGCGATCCCTTTGGAGTGGGGTTGGATAGTGGCAAGCTCAAGATCACCATCGTGACCAATTTCGCTCTATCAAATCAAGTAAAATAGTACGCACTTGTGCAAAAAGTCATAGAAATGAAATTCTTCGTACGGAGCTCACAGAAACCCCGTGGAAGAATTTTATCAACCCCGTGGGAGTTGGAGGAAGTCATAAAAAGTGAACAAAGATTTACTTCGAACGGGGTTTACTTGACACATTCGTCGCACCACAGCTCTAGACCTACATTAAGTATGTAGGTTATTTATCGTGTGGCATGACTCGTGAACACAATCCAAGAGATACTAGAGCGGAGTAGGTGCTTATGCAGAGTAAAAGGGTTGCTGTGTGGAACGAGAAGCCATGAATCCCCGAAAGAGAGGAGGTTACTTGGTACTCTATATAGTCTCGTGCCACTCTATTCGAATTCGTAGTACTCCGTATGGTGTCTCCATATTCGAGTGCACATGATTCCAACAACCCCAGATGTGCATATGGAGCGCTCGCCAAGCCAAGTCCGTGGCGCCCAGAAAGTGGGGACTCACTTAGCCTGGTTGTGTCACTTGGGCACGCTTGAATCGATATCCGGATGAGACTAAATCCGGATTAAATTTGAATAAGTAAATAAAAGTTCAAAGGTCTGCAGACTGGACATCGCGTTGCCGTCACTTTGATTCGTTAGCGAGACCGGCTTCAAGCTTAAGAGTGAGCGGAGCTAGCGCCGAAAAAGCTAGGCACGTGGCGAAAGAGAGAAGCTTAGTGGTCAGCTGGACTTCATAGGTGGAACTAAACTTAAAGCTTAAGCTAGAGATCTAGGCTTCTCGTTTTGATCTCTGATCGCCATACGCTGGACGCCATACGGTAGGAGTGCTCGAGGGGATGTGATTGCAACCCCATATTCCTCAGACAGCAAAATGTGGGTAAAGTGGGATGTATGACTTGGTTTGGATGCTATTGTCGACGGTCAGTTGAAGTAGACGTAAGGTTAAACCATCGATATATTCCAGCTCTGGGTTCGGACGCACGAGGCTAATTGCAGCTGGCATGAGGCGACATTCGAGCCCGGAGGAGTTGAATCAGCATTCGACCTGATTGTGTTTTTTGGATCCGTGGGAATATGATATACCTATATAACCTGATTATAACAAATAGAGGCTGGGATCAAGACAATCTCTATCGATGGACGTCTCTATCTTGCAACAGCAATTACTGCAATGGACCCTGCAGATGAAGATATCGATATTGAGAGCCCCTCACGACGACGTCGTCATCACATAATCCATTATCGAGGCATATACACTCTTATTTACTCCACTTTATCTACTCCCGGCCCCGCCGTTATCCACCATGCATGATGCACGCCGCGCCGTGCGTGCATGCTGGGATTACAGATGATCGATGGCCAACCCCATGTCCGGAATGAAGAAGCAATGCAAGAGAGAAAAAAAAAAGTTCATCCAAGAGACAACACGTCTTGGATCAGCACGGGAGTAAAGCTCTGCAGACTTCATTCGACAAGAACTCTTGTGAAGATCTCTTTGTATTTTTTTTCTTCTTTCCTTATTCAAAGTCTTTTATGCCTCTTGGCAGTTCAGTGTCTTTCAATCTAGGTGGTAGAGTAGATAGATGTATACTGTGAAATAAAAGGTGTGGGAATTCCTTAGACAGACCGGGGGGAAGGGCGGTTTTGCCAGTAAAGTCGGTCGTGTTGGACCTTGGGTGCGGAGGTGCAAACCTTCGCACCAGTGATCCTTTTGGTTTAGCGGTAAGAGTACAAGTTGCTCCTAGGTATTCGAATTTTTCCATGTCTCTCACTCTTTTCTCTAGATCTGTCTCGCATTGCTTGGAACCGCGAAGCTTGGGCGAGACCAAAATCATTGTAGATTAAGTTACCAACTGTAGCTAGGCAGTCTCGTTCTCAATTTGCGGCGAAAGAAAAAAGATGCAACGGCCGTCAATCCATTTGAATACCAACCACTACGTCGCGAAATTCCTTGGCTAATTGGTACGAGTACTCGAGTAGACAACTGTCCAGACTCGAGTGTTGTGTTGCGTAAAAGCCCAACCTCCTCCAGCCGAGAAACCATCCTAGAAGTCCAGATCGAGACTAGGGCGCCCTAGCTAAAAATTGGACTTACGACGGATATTTTGTTTTTGGAAGTATTTGCATATGTGATATAAAGTTAGTGAAGTAGTACAGTTGAGGTTCTGATGTATATGTCTGCTCAGATCGAGGCCGACGTCGAGTCGAGTGAAATATACCTCATATCATAGCTGTGTTATATCCCACGTGCGTAAGTAGTGTGTATTCAACCGCACGTTCGTGTAAGTAACGCAAAGCAAAGGGAGACGGATAAAAGTTACATGGGGGCGAATTCGCTACAGGGTTGCTAGATGCATATCGGAGGATAAAGATAAAGTAATATTAGCATTAGTACTTGAGTAGATAGTCGGTTGTAATACACTGGAGGGAGATTAGGAAGATCTACCCATACTTGAGCTACCTACTCTAAAGCAACGGATCCTGAAAGTACCGAAGATGTGTAGCTATAGACTTCAAGGTGGGAGGTACGAATATGGTTGATTTTGAGTGATGATTTAGGCGATTATATCTTTTCATTTATAATATCTTTCGTTTACATGCCTTCACACGTTAAACTCGATATATGTCCCGACGTTGGCCGGTAGGGGGGCAAAAATCTAAGGAACACAGTGGTTGTTGGTCCTACCCCGCCATTAGCCTCAACTCAGCAATCCACTCCAAACTTCCCCGCCAAAAGAAATCACAAACCGTCATCTTATCTCTGGAACACGAGACCCTTCCGATCCTATAAGATCGGCACCTATAATATAAAAACCTAACCAATGCTCTCCTACATTCATGATGCGATAACTAAACGGGAACTCGGAAGAGGATAAGCGTATGATAGCTATAGCTCAAGTGGCTTAGGAACAGAATATCATAATCAAAAGGTCGGCGTCGACGTTAACTCTCGCTGGCGAAGATGATGTTTTCAAATTTCCCTTGCAAGTGAAGGTTTGATTTAGGTAATAGATAGCATAACTTGTCCACGAGATGTTTATAAAAACATAGATTAATAGATTTCCAATTAAGACATCGGCCGTCGGCATAACCTTATTTCCCCACTACACCACCATAGATGGTCAGCAATTTATCACAAAGATGTCATATTACCACTTACGTCATAGGATGACATTGCTGATTCAGAGGTGCTCGAGAGTAGTGTTAGTGTTGCGATAACTACAAAATCTTGTAAAAGAAGGACGACGTTTGCTTCAAACTGGACTTGCACTGGGCATCTAGATTCGGACCATAGCTGTGATTATAAACTTGCAGCCGGCTGGGAAAGAACCCGAAAACACGATACATAATTCAAAATGTTTTATTGCTCGATAAATTAGGTGACTTTGCTGAAACTAGAAAGTTCAAGCTCTTTCCACCCTGTAGGTATACCTGCCGCAATTAGTGATAGAATTTGACCTTGATATCGGGGACCTGTCCACCACTGGATTCGAAAGGTTTTTGCTATCGAGGAGTTAGCGGCCATGGTCAGATGCCATCGATAAATCTTACCATTCTTTGCAATCAATACCAGATCTAGAGTTGAGTTCATCTCCTACTGCCACAAAAATTCAGGATCTAAATCCTTGATCTCAATGAGTACTTGAGTACAAATGACGTACAAAGTAATATGTGCAGCCCATCTATATACATAGTAAACATCTATCTACCCACATAACCAACATGTCGGGTCGATATCGGTACACCTGGTCCAGATTTCGGGGCCGTATGCATTGATCAGCTGCACCTTTCGGAGAACATACTTTTTCCTATTATTTAGTTTGCGCATTCGGAATTCGGATACCCGATCGACACTCAGATCTATCTAAAACTTCCGAGCTCGAGTCTTGGAGCCAAAATTGGGGCTGGAATACTAGATGACGTTAACATGTATGATGTGCAGATTAAAGTTCTTGAATTCTTCTAGACTATAGCTACCGTAACGTTAACTCTAACTTTAATATGTTCACGTTGCGGCATGCACAGGAGCGGGATAAGTACTCATAGGTACTCTACCCAATGCGTGCACGTGGGTGCACCGGTGATCAATCGAGATGATTCAGTTACATAAGAGTTAACTAACATGAACTTTGAATTCACAGGAAAAAATAAAATAGGAAGGGATTTAAAGACAATGTTACATAATTGCAACTTCTTTTAAATAATATCTTGTTATGTAAAGGTACATGCATAAGATATTTGGGGATCTACTGGTACTCTAGGCTAGGTACCTAGAGGGGTAAATTTCAATTTCGGAAAGTGTTTTTCTTTCTTTTGTGTCCATGGATCAAATTCTTTACTTCTTGCAGAGGTTTCGGGGAGAGATGGACCTGGCTGTGCCGGTTCGCGAATTCGGATTCAGATTCTAATCTAGAGTAGACAGAAGGTGGGAACCAGTGCCAGTCTGGAGGAGTGCACTGGTTGGTATCGTTCAATTCTGATCTAGATGGATCTATAGATCCAGAGGATGAGGGCATGAGAAGAAGAAGTATGAGTGTGGGAGGTTTACTTAATTTCTACTGCATGCATGCATGAATTGTATTTACGAATAGGTTAAGTGATTCGCATAATGAACCTTGGTGATGCTTAAGTATAAGATTATGCAAGCACCCGGTGAAAGAAATTGGCTCAATACTAGTTAGAATTTGGTCCGAAGGATCTAAATAGGTATGTATTCCTTTGCAGGGACCGAAAACAAAACCTTTTCTGCATGTATGTTTGTTTTAGGTTATTGCTTTTCGCTCCCGCGTATGTGGATTCCCGCCATTCGCCTGATCTTGTCTCAATTGGCCTAGGCCTATATACAACGGTACCGATACCTTAATCCAACGACATACTCTCAAAAACTAAGCAATCCCTGGGAAACACTGCTCAAGCACAGACACAACCTCCTGCTCAAACAAACCTACCAACTCTCATCAATCCCCTCCGCCTCCGGGAAACCTCAAAACACCTCACCGCCCCAAGATACGCATCACCCATCTTTGGCCCCCAACCCGTCAAGTTCCTTCTGCATAACCTCTTTCGAAAACTTACGAGGCTTTTTCCGAGGTTGTGGATTGAGGGATCGGGTACTAGAAGCAGATTTCGACGAGGATTATTCCGAGATCCACATGTCGAATTTGGGTAGGCAGGCCTCGCGTAGCTTGGAGCGGGATCCACTGATAACAGCAGAAGAGACGTCTATTTCGGAAAGGGTGGCTCGGAGATGTCGTGTGAGGTCCATGTATATCGATGCATATTTTTCCAGTGCTCCCGTGGCGGGGACATCGCTTATTCCTCCTGTTAGATTTGGTCGGGAAAAGTCGAGTCCAGAGATATATGGCAACTCGAGGTTGATGGACTCGATAGAATCAGCTCCTTTGGTTGTGAGGTACCGGCCATTTCTGAAGAATAACATATTTTCACTCCGAATGCCTTTATGAAGCCATCCGACGAGAATGAAGTGGTGCACAATACGGGAGAGGCTCTGAACCCGTTTGAATTTTTCAATAAGGCTTTGGAATACTCCGAATTTGCAACTTTATTCGATCTTATCGTATAATATACTAAACTGACTTTGCCCAGATGTACCACTTCCAGCGTTCTCCATGGATGGTTCTAGTAATGATGTTGATGGCTGTTGAGTGATTGGAGAAATATCATGATATCTAAACACAAGGCCAAACCTGAATCTTGCCAAGTCCTCCAGTACGTCTTCGCATTGAAGGATTCGAAAAGCGGGATCTTCTGCAGAACGTCGTAGGAGTGCTACCAGGTTGCATATTCTACTCCGAATCTGGTCTGTAGATAAAAGAGAGGATGTGTAGTAGTTCTTCTCAATGAGATATGGAACTCCATCTTTTGTTGCCATCTCGCGGAAAACAATGATATCCTAGGTACTGCTGGGGAAAGAATAACCGCTCAGCGAGCTTGCTTTGAACTTGACCCTTTTTCGCTTTTGGACGGCACCGGTTCTTGAAATGTACTTTGGATCTTGATTGGTATCATGTGATGCTTCTTCTTTGATCTCAGATAAAACTTGCGACTGCTGGTCGATTTGCAGGATTTCCAAATCATCTTCCGTCTTTCTTGGACCGTCATGTATCAAAGAAGTATTGGAATCTTGCACAGACCCGTTAGAATGTTTTGAACTTGATTGGGCGACTCTGTGATTGAGATATCGTCTGTGAAGATGTTGGCGCTCAGAAATGGTAAGTAGACCGACCCATAAAGAGCTTCATTGGTTTCCTGTAGTACTTTCAAAATCTCGCGGTAGCGTCTACCGGATGTAAGCGCCCATTTGGCTCGAAAAAGGTTTCTAAAAGCCAACAAGGGTCGTTGTTGCTGCTCATTAGAGTTGTCATCGATATCCTGAACTCTATCGAGGGAAACCTCTGTAAATACTGAGTTTTCCCGGAGTGGACTTGCAGAACTGGAATTAGCTCGCCGAAGAGCTGTTGGATTTAGCCAGTCTATCATTCCTCTCTTATTAGGCGATAGCTAAATGGTAGGGCACTCATTCGATTGACTGCTACTGCCACTGCGCTGACGGGATTCGTTTTTGAGCTCGGTAGTAGTTCTTAAATTTGAGGATATCGACGCCTCAAACTCCTTCATAGCCTCGGCGGAAGAGAATAGGAAGTTGTAAATGAATGAAAATATGACTGGATTCCGGATACGCTCACTGCGAATACATGCAAGGAGCACGTCCTGTTGTCATTCTGTATATGCCCATGCTCTGACCCGTCACCTATCGTCAACTCTCGACTGTGTTTATCAACCTCCCCTTGCATCAAAAAATATAAAACCCCGTCTCCTCCTTCCAACATTCATGCTTTACTCGTTCATATTGAATCAGTGCGAAAACAAGAGCAATATCTGCCTTCGAGTGCTTGTGGTCCGAGAGTATCTGATACGTTTTCTGAATTTTCCCAAGGATTTGTGCAATTGCAATGCATCACCCGGCGATTCTTAAAGGATCAGCCATTGCTGTGTAGACGAGAAAAGGCGGCTGCTGTGTGTGAATACTCGAATGTCATTCAGTTGCATAAGATATTCAGATTGAGAGATGAGGGGAGTGTGTTGAAGTTTTCGTATGGAAAGTTGATCATATCTGCACTTGCCCGCACTTGTTCTCATGAATGTCTTTTGCTCTTACACCTAGGTCCTAAATCATACGCAGAGTACGTCTAACTCGTATGGTGCTTAACATAGGTATTTTCCAACCTCGTAACACAACACACTAGCTGCAACAGCTTGTGATTCTAATGCAGGGCGATAATTGTATTTGGCAGCAATGAAATGAACAATTATAGATAGCGAGCTGAAATTTTGAGGTAAAAGGGAGTGCCCGTGTTTCCAAAAAGTCTTGAAAATTTTTCAGTCATTCCATACACAGGCCTTTATGAACATGTGGTGCAAAGCAGGTAGGTACAGGAGTACGCATATGCTTACAACCTTCCGGGCCTTTACAATAAGGCCGGTGGGAAAATACCAATTAATACCATATTGTCTTTACATTTACCATCAACCGACATCTCGATATAGATACAATGGCCAATGAACATCTTCGTTTGAGGTATAATACACAGTAGATACATATCAATACTGACGCTCAGGCATTCCTCTTGAAATTAGGGCCAAGCACAAATACAGCCCTCACGTGTCCCGGCATTCTTGATTTTTTCTTGTAGAGGACAGTATGTGCATCGTTTTCAATTGTCAAAACCTTGGATCTAGCATCAAAAAATAATTGCCATTCTCCCACAAACTCCTCAATAGAAGGTATAAATTAGGTCTAAGGCTAATTAGTGCATAATGAGAAAAATACAATTCTGGTATTTTTATCAATATGAAAGGCATCTATTCGTTTATGGAGATTATTGCCATTCTGTGATTCAGAAATTTTCTCTCAATGTCAGAATTCGAATTCATGCAGCCCGGTGAGCATGGAGATGCCACCCAGGAGGGTGGCAGAATGTAAGATACAGGTCGAACGAGCCGTTTTGCGAAGGAAGATACGCCCTCCCATAAGGGAATGAGACAGGGCTTTGACTGCCTCATTGGGAAGATCAATTAGGATGATCTCAAGCGGGTGTTATACCAGTGGGTGTAGGTCCGACGTCTTGTGGCCATATCTGCAATCAGTTTCGAAGTTTATAGTATAATGCAGTTGGAAACATCATGATTAGCAGGTTTTCTGCTTACTATAATGCCGAAACTTCGGACCCAATGATTTCTCTGTAAATATGTCTACGATTGTGGAATTCGGACAAAGGAGATGTGTGTGCCTGCCTCATGGGCGTTAAAATTGGACCAACACTTTATCAAGTATGTGAAGTACGCTGGTCCGAGATATGTCGGCGTAGGTATCACGGTACTCGAGTACCAGCACGCAGCTCATAACGCCTGGGGGCGAGACCAGATATATACATTGACGGGCTAAGAATCCTCTAATATATCAGCAAACACTGGAGCCACAACTCACACCTCCAAGCTTCTGATGATACCAAATTGAGCTAAGTGTCTTCCAGGCCTGGTGAAATGTCACAATTCAATAAACCAACTCCAAATCCAGATCGCGATATTAATCCCTTGGACCGCCATGCTCAGACTTAAGCGCAACGTCCGGACGTCTACACACAGAGCATAAATGCCGCCTTACACAACACCACAACAAACCCCGACGACCCACGATTCACCAAAGCTTGCAGATACTTTGCAATCTGCTACTTTTCGCGCTGGGACGTTGATCACAGAATGAGCATCGAGGCTTGAGGCTGGTTGGTCTCAAAGTGGTTGCACAGAGCCGCAATTAGCTGGTTGCGGATTCTCGAGAATTATACTCAGAAAGTACACGGCGCAATGGGGATGAAGTATGAAATACCGGAGGAAAATACATGTTCTTGGTTAGTGGAACAGCATGGTGAGGGCCTTAGGTGGTATCTTTCTTGTCTGCGCTTCAGAAGGTGGAGAAGTCGAATGGTTTGATACGAGGTTACGTCGAGAATTGGGACGATCTATTGCCCACAACTGGTGGATCACCACTTCTTGAAGCATGCCGAAGTGGAGATATCGATAAAGCTAGATACGAAGTAGGTATGAATGAGCCAAATGAACCCGATGAAGAGATGATGGAGAGCCGCGGGAAAGAGTTTTATTTCCTAAATCTTTTCCTTCATGCACATATTCCAAAAGTGGTCACACTTTTGCACAAGGCCGGCTCACGACTGAGGACCAGAGTACGGAAATCAATACAGCACCCAAAGATGCTAGCATGCGCGATGACCAAGAAGGCTCCTTCATTGGCCTTACATTCCACATCGACGTAATCCCACCCACCTCAGCACTTTTGACATGTATTCGAGACGTTTCATCGAGTGATTCTCGGAGCATTTCTAAAGCTTGGCCATGGAGGGGGAAAAGTTTAAACCCTAATGCACGGTTTTAAAAGGAGATTATGATCAATAGAATTCGGGAAAAGACTTTGAGGGGATAATGGCCATGGTGCGACAAATTTAAACGTGTCACGCAAACCCTTTTCTGAAAAAAACAAACTAAATTGAAAATTCGAATTTTTCACAAAAAAATATAATGATCTAAATGTCAGATATAGGATATATACATAGGTAGTTGCACCAGAAAAAAAAAAAATCCAATCACATTCTGAAAAATTCCGATTATTGCACCAAAACTCATTCCAAATTACAATTATGTTTTTCAGAAAATTTGAAAAAAAACATGTCTTATTTTTGCCCTGAAAAAAAACGAGGGTTTTGAAATGCATTATGGTTGACTATTCTGTGCGCCCGTCAATATATATAATGCATATGCACTGTGACGCATTTTATTTTTTTGTATGCATTCGCAACACAAAAAAAAAAGCATGCTCATGATCAATGCACCGTACGTAGTACTCGTCATATATCTCTCCAGTGACATAAATATTAATGATTAAAACTCGACTTGGTTTTTAATATTAATTTTTACAAAAGCTGGCGTCAAGATTAAATTCATATAATTATTTCAACCACATTAATATTATAATTACCCTCAGGTCATGAACTCATGACAAAAAAAAAAAAAAAAAAAAAAAGTGAATGGACCAATCGATGAGTCTCCCCTGTCGCCAGCAGGGACCCAACGATTAGTCCAAGCCCGATGCAGGAATCGAACTTGCGATCTTCAGGCACGTGCCTGATGCTCTGCCATTGAGCCAAGCGGGCTGGGGGTGGGTGACTGGGGGGGGGAGTTCAGCTGGGCGAAGTGATTTTTTTTATTTTTTTTATTTTTTTTTATTTTTTTTAATTTTAATTAGTGCATACATGTACACTCACGCGTACGGCGCATGATCAAATACTGATTTTGCGCCGTACGGCGTAAATCAAAACCTCGTCAAATCACCTCACGGCGCATCGGTCAACGGCGCATTGAGTGACACACACATTTGTCGCACCGTAGAGGGGGGGATGTCAAGTACTTTGTGTCACGCAAAAGGTTTGACATCCAATCGAAGGAGTTTAATGCTCCCAGAACCACATTACCCTCAACTCTAGCGCCGCAAATGCTTTTTGGGATCAGTCCAAAAGATTAGTTAACAATACTTCTATCATGCGATAAGAATTCAATGGATCATAGTCACTGTTGCTCGTACTACTCATTGTGCCCTTAATATTTTCCGTACGTATCTCCGTAAACCAATAAAAAAAAATGGTTACCCTGAAACTTGGCGCTGACAAAAGATTTTCGGAAGGAAAACAGAAAAAACCAATTTTTTTTTTTTTTTTACCAACTTGATCATGATGGAAAAGAGCTCGAGATCCTTGCTTGCAATCCCAGCGAACTCGGCTACGTACAGCAGCTCGGGAAACCACGCAGCAGTCTTGGTGGTCAATCTTAATCTTAGGCAAACTGACTTTTCAATCACAAGATTTGTTTTTAGGAAAAGGGTGCAAATCCTAATGACTGCCTAGGCCTCTAGATCTAGATCTAGGTACTTACTTAAGCTACGAAATCAGCCAATCGTTATTTTGCGACAATTGCAACCGTATCATAATCACGAAAAACCTTGTCTCTGAAAAACCAAACCAAATCAAAATTAAAAATTCGAATTTTTCGCATCGCTATTGGAAAAAACCAACTACAATCTGAATTGAAAAATCTATTTCTTTTTAAAACAGACATTCAAAATTACAATATATATGTTTAAAATCAGCAACTTTGAAAAAAAAAAAAAGAAAAAAAACATGCCTTTGAAAAAGTTTTTTTTGCCCTGAAAAAAAAAGACCCGTTGGTAACGTAAGTACGGGGTTTTGATATATAATGCACTGTACTCTGTACAGGTTAAATACTTTGTGTGTGCCCGTCAATATAAAAATTTCATGATCATGCGCACTGTGAGGCATTTAAATTATAATCATTTTGTATTATATTCGAATTCGCACACAAAAAAAAAAAACATAAAGACCCACGCCACGTCTACGTTGAACAAGCCTAGGAGGCCTGGCTAGCTGGGTATTGTGATCATGATGTGGACAAATCTAGATTCAAATTCAGTGGCCCTCATCACCGCCCCCCCCCCCCCCCCCCCCTTAAAACCCGACCTTCGAAAACGGGATAAAAAAAAATTAGAAAGAAAGCCACAGTGCGCAATGTCAGAAACCACAGTAGCAAAGTCTGGGTATATGAAAGTCTTATGGGCTTTTATTCTGCATTAATTAAACCCGAGGAAGCTTTACTATATATAGCTACCTCCCTAGGCCTGATTAATATTCATCATCCCTTGAAAGTGAAATTTAGGAGAAAAATCTTTTTTTTTTTTGGAAAAAGGTGGTTTTAAAGGATACTTTATTATTGCAATAGGTGGGCGTTTATTACGTATACGTTTAGATTTATCGGGGGGTTTCACGTCATGAAAATTCAGTTGAGGGTAATGTAGTTGAATAATTACATGAATTAATCTTAACCACATGTTCAGCTTCATTAAAAATCAAGTTCGAGTTTTAATCGATCTAGAGTGTATACATGCACCGAATAAACCGCAAAAAAACCAAACCTCCCCAAAAAATTAAATAAAAAAAAAAATCACTTCGCCCAGCCGAACTCCCCCACCCAGTCACCACCCCCCAGCCCGCTTGGCTCAATGGCAGAGCATCAGGCACTTACGTGCCTGAAGATCGCAAGTTCGATTCCTGCATCGGGCCTGGACTAATCGTTGGGTCCCTGCTGGCGACAGGGGAGACTCATCGATTGGTCCATTTCACTTTTTTTTTTCTTTTTTTCCGGATTTGGCCTTTTTATTTTATTTTTTTTTTTTTTGCGGAATTTTTTATATGGTGAAATTTAGCGTTTAGATTGGTTGGTTGTGAAGGTCTTTGAAGATATACTTGAATAAATTCGGGGTATATTTAATGAAATGGTCGAGGGTTAGGGGTACTTATAATATACTTACGTTGACTACTCAACTAATCCACCCATATCAATTAATGGGACCGAGAGCTCGAGTTTAAATTTCCTTTCCTTCATGGGACGTTTTTCCTTTTTAATTTTTCAGAGAATCTTTACTTACTTCACTTACCAAGTACCTACCTAAGTACCTACCTAGGTCACGTATACGTATACGGCCTGAAATATTAATTGCAAGCTCAAAAAAAAAAAAAAAAAAAAAAAAAAAGAAAGATCTAATATCGTACGTAGAATTTAAAAGATGTACCGTATACGTAGGTAGCTATAGGATATAGGGTATATATAATATATATACGATTCACCAAAGACCTAGACCTAGACCTAGACCTAGACCTACCCTATGTACATTTTTACATTTTTTTCGTAACGTAAGTTAGGTGAGTACGTACTTAGGTAGGTATACGTATACTTACATAAAGGTATGTACTTACTTACTTACTTACATGTATGTAAGTAGGGTACATTTTTTAGTACTTTACTACTTTACTTGCAATTGGTACTGTATCCGGACTCAGACAGCGTGAGGTATATGTATACGTATACGTATATATACGTACGTACTCCAACTGTGTTTTTTCATGAAGGCCAAAATTACATGTACATGTACATGTATATCATGATCACGGTCAACAACACAACAAGCTCATGATATATTTACACCTCCCCTACGTATACATACATACCTACATAGGTTGGCTGACATGTACATCTTCCCAACGAACGAATATGAACGAACGTCAAAAAGTCAAAGGGACGGACGTCTAAACTTGCCCAAAGCTGGCCATGGTGCCACCTCAACCTCGCGAAGTATGTACATACATATCCTTCTAGCGAGCAAGCGTAAACATTTCGTTTTCTGGACTGTTCCGTAATTCCCATGATATGTACATGTACATGTACACGTAAAGATTTAGTAAGGGGGGTTGATTACACTTACACTTACACTTACATACGTACTTACTTACTTACTTAACGAAATTACGTACGTATACGTGTGGTTTTGTGGAAAGGAAAGGTGGTCAATCCCCCCTTCCTACGAGAACACCCCTCCCTCCCTCCCTCCCTCCCTCCCTCCCTCCTACTTCACCTTACTTCCTACCTACTTACATACCTATCCACCTCTCGCTCTCGCTCTCAATCTCACTCCTTGGACTGTACTTTCTCTGATCGGTTGCTCAGACCGACCGATCGATCTCTTTGTTATACTTCTTTTCCTTTTTTATTTATTTATTTTCTTGATCTGATCTCTCCCGATCCTGGACTTTCAATTCTCCGATCTTTATCTCTGCTGGCAAGAGGTATCAGTTCCTGTCATACAGATCAATTGGAGATTCTCGGCGTGCCGACAAGTCACCACCCCTTCTGAATCTTCAAAGCATCCCCTGCGCCGAGAGCCGAGACTTACCCCCCCCCCCGCCCTCCAAAAATGCCCTCCGAAAACCCCTTCTCCCGCTCTCGTCCCTTCATCACCTCACCACCATCACCAACCCCCCCATCACCACCACCACAGGCAGCAACCCCCCCCCGCCCATGGCAAGACCACGCCTCCTACCCCACCGCACGCCTCCCGCGCATCTCCGACGACGCAGCAGACTCCGACGCCTGGTCCGTCGTCTCTGGCAGCAGCGGCGTCCCCGGCCCGCCCAGCAACGTGAGCCGCGGGAGCGCGACAAGACACACCCTCTCGCCGTGCCGGCATGCGTCCATGAGGGGGAGCATCGTGGACAGTGTGAGCCAGTACAGCAGCGGCGAGGATTCCGAGCCGACAGAGCCGGGGAGGCCGGGGCCGGCGTCGGGGTGGGGGATGTATGAGATTGCGGGGTCGCCGTTTGGCGACTGCGAGGAAGATAAGGAGGAGGGGGACGATAGACGCACCCACGGCGAGCACGGCGAGGCGATCCCGCTGCAGAACCTGCGGCGAGACGGGACAAGGTCGACCGTGCGGCCGGAGGAGTCCGTTTCCATGGCGGGCTCGCACAAGGACGAGAACGGAAACGACAACCCCAGCCCAGCGTCGCACACGACAGTCACTGGCCCGCCGCCGCCGATCCCGCCAAAGGCGCCGGGGAGGGCGGTGGTTGCGGGCACGGCGGGGGCGCTGCAGAGGCTGCCCTCGAGGCCGGTCGGGGGGGTCGGGGATCTGGAGATTCGGGTGATTCCGCGGGAACCGATCCGGTCGTACAGCTACAGTTATCCGCCGAGGGGGCGGGCGAGGCCGAGAGACGAGGTGCGGAGGTACAACCCGAGCAACAGACCGTGGGCCCCGGCGCCGCGAGGGGGGGAGGGGGTGGCCACAAGACCCCGCTGCCCATCGCCTGAGCGCAATGCCTCAGCAGCAGCGCCCGTAAACAAAGCGGAAATCGAGCGCGAGAGAAGCCCTCAGCGCCGGGGGTTCCGCCGGCTTCAGCGCATCGCGAGGCACACGGCGGCATCGGCATGGGCATCCCACTACGTCCCCTGGCTCGTTGCGTACATTCTTATGGCCATCTACCTCTGCTGGCTCGTCCGCATCCTCCTCGCGAGCACCGGCGCCCCGTGGTCCGCCTTCTACCAGGACAGCGCGCTGCGCGCCTCCTACGAGGGCCACTCGGACGTCGTCAACATTGACAGGAAGCACTGCGGCACCATCGTCGGCCTGCTCTACGCCTTTGCCGCGCCGCTGTCCCACGCCGTCCTCCTCCGCCAGACCAGGAGGCGTGCCCGCGCGGGCCAGCGCTCCCGCCGAAAGGGCACCTGGAAGAACCCCATCCCCGGCCGGCTCGCCAGCCAACTCCTGCTCCACAAGCCGGTCTGGGCGGCCGCAAACCTCGTCGCCGTCGTCGCCATCGCAATCTCCATCCCCATCGTGCTCGCGCAGACGCTGTCCGTCCCCGCGCTCATGTACCCGCCCTCGCGCGCCTGCGAGACCCGCGGCTTCCCCACAAGCATCAGGCTGACCGTCGAGGGGGGGCCTCACGAGGGCTTCCGCGGCGGGAAAATTACCCTCTCTTCCCACTCTGCGCGCGAGATCCCAGACGTGGAGCTCAAGATGGTCCCCGTGAACCCGCGCGAGCCGGTGACAGAGTACAGCCTCTACCTGAGCAAGCTCGGCCCCGCGGCGCCCAGAAGCGTCAAGGACCATTTCCCAGAGGGGCTCAACATCATCTACGCCCCTGCCGCGGTTCCGGGGGGGTTTCCGAATACGTATACCATCTCGAATCCCCCGATGTATCGCCCGCAGCATACAGACGGGGTATACACCAGCGGGACCCCCAATCTGGACTTTTTCCAGCTTCCGTTCCCGATGGCGTCAACGTCCAACGTGACCTGGGCGTGGACCGGCAAGGGCGACGATATGCGCGAGGGACTCGTGTTTGTTGGCCTCGACGAGGCGCCGCTTCTGGTGGGGACCGAGAAGGACCGGAGAAAGATGTGGCGGATGTGTGAGGTGTACGAGATGTGCTCTGCGTGGAGCCTGGACGAGATGATGGATGAGCGGGAGGAGGTGGGTGAAGATGCGGCACCTCCGGAAGGTGTGGGTGCGGAGGATTGGCCGAGCAGGAGTATGGAGAAGTTGGTGAGCTTGCTTGTGCCGCTGGGGCGGATGCTGCTGGAGGAGGAGGAGTGGGCGAGGGGGTGTCCTGTCGATGAGAAGCTTGCCTGGGGAGATATTGACGCTTTTCATAGGGAGAAGATTTCGACGTATTAGCCGTGCTTGTGCGATCGTGATGTTGTTGGTGAGAAGGGGGTGAGTGAGGAGTAAAGTGGTGAACGAGTGCTAATGACGAATGTAGGGGGTTTATATCTAATTTTTAATTTCTTGGTACACGTTAGACGTTTTTTTTGTTCTTTTTAAAATTATTGAAATGCTATTAATATATATATAAGTGTTTGATAGGGGGGTTTATATTCCAGTGGTTAACTTTCTTTGGATATTCTTTGGGTTTGATATCGATGATCTTGTCTTTTTGTTTTTGGTTTATTGGAATTGTATATATTAAGTACTAATAATGTAATTTTTAGTTTATTTTGCTCTTTTATCGTTCAGTATTCTGCTGCAAATGAGATCTTTCAAGAGCTCGAGGGTGAGCCAACTACAGAAATTTGTTGGGTGATATTTTGTTTGCCGAGCACGTGAGCTCGGAGTATATCCCAGGTACGTCATTGTTTTCCGTCACCAACTTCCCTCGGTCCCTGGCTTTGAATCTCGAGACTGGTCTGAACTCCACTGAAGTCATCAGTAGCCACCGCCGCAATGACATACCCCATGATAACTCACACCCGTCTGTGACTATATCAACCCCACAGACCCCCGCGGGATATGACCGCTTCTCTTCATCCCTCACCTCTCTTTCCTCCTCCCCTCTTCCCACCCCCGAATCCCCATCGCCATGCATTCCCGCATCTTGACGACAGCAGCCCTGGTCTCTGCGGTGACGGGCTTCGTGCTCCCAGATGCGCAGACCCCGTACTTTGAGCAAATCCTCACCCAACAGCATGACATTCTCACCGCCCTCGGCATGGGCGGAGATGCGGACGTCGACGTCTCCACATACGCCAACGTCGGCGCTGTCAACGCCTTGACCCAGGGCTTCCTCGACTCGGCCTCCGCCGCAGAAGACCGCCACTTCCACCAGCAGCCGCACCACCTCAACGGCTACGTTGCCGACGGCATGGCCTCGCGATGGGAGCACTTCCCCGCCGCGGAATGGCTCGCCTCGGCATACACAGACGCCATGCCGAGCGCGCTCGAGGAGTGGCTGACCGACCAGCACGAGGATGGCCACCACGCCCACGGCCCCCCAGCACACGACCAGCCCCACGGGGACCACGGCCACGACGGCCTCTCCCCGCACCAGCCCGCTCACGAGATCCCCCTCCCCCACCGCGCCCGCCACAAGCACACCGACGAGACCATCTGGGACATCATCAGTAAGTGCAACCACACGACCACCCTCACCAAGCTCGCGGGCACAAACGCAGAGTTCAAGCACCTCCTCCAGGACCCGAAGCAGAACATCACGCTCTTTGCGCCGTCGGACCATGCGTTCCACAAGCTCCTCCCCCACGGCCTCCCGGATAAGCTGCCAAAGGAGATGGTGTACCGGGTGCTAAACTACCACACCGCCGAGGGCACGGTCACCTCGTACGAGATGATGCATCGCAACACGATCGTGAGTCGCCTACAGGAGGATCGGTTGGGCAAGGGAATGCATCAGCGGTTGCGGATAGGGCTGGATAATGTCCATGGGCCGAGCGTCAACTTTTTCTCAGAGTTGACTGTTGTTGATATCGTGAGTTCCCCCCCCCCCTCATCACATCAAACAGGATAGAATGCCAACATACCACACACAAAACAGTATGCCAAAAACGGCGTAATCCACGCAATCAACAACGTCCTCCTCCCCCCGCCCCGCATCTCCACAATCCTCGACCTCATCCCCACGGAATTCTCCACAACCCTCTCCGCGCTCTACAAGACCGGCCTCGTCAACACCCTCCTCCCACCAGACCACCAGCACCCCCGCTCCGGGAGTGACCCAGACCGATACTTCGACGCACCCGGCGGCGACGGCCAAAAAGATGACCAACCCCCAACCTTCCCCCTCGACCACGCCCCCGGCCTCACCGTCTTCGCCCCCTCCAACCGCGACTGGGAACAGCTCGGCCCCATGTGCGTCGCATACCTCTTCTCCTCGCACGGCGCAGACCACCTCAAGGCCCTCATGAAGTACCACATCGTGCCGAACCTCACGCTCTACTCTGACGCGCTCGACGACCCCATCCACACCCCCGCATCATCATCCTCATCCTCCTCCGACGAACATACAATCCCCCAGGGCCACAACCACTACACGTTCAAGACGCTGCTCGAGGGCGCAGACATCAATGTGGATATCGTAAGGTGGGAGAGGTATCTGAGCTTCAGGGTCGACGGGTGGGGCAAGATTGTGGTTTCCGATGGGCTGGCGGGGGATGGCGTGCTGCAGGTTCCGGGGAGGGTGTTGGTGCCGGGGGGGAAGTGGGTTGGGGAGATGGGGGTGCAGGAGTTGAAGGGGAGGTTGGATCGCGTTGCGGAGAGTGCGGCGAAGGTGGTCGGGGAGGCGGAGTTGTGAGTTTTGTGAGTTGTGTGAGTTGTGGGATAGAGATGGCCCCCGTGGGATTAACCCCCCCCCCTAGAAGAGACGTCTGTCTATGTTTACGTTTACGGTTTTTTCATGTCATGTGGATTATGGAAAGGAGTTTTGCGTAGACCCCCCTTGGGAGTTTTTGGGGGTTGGGTTGTTGAGGTGAATCCTGCATATGGATATACACTATCCACTATCCACTATCTAGGAAGAAAAGAAAAGAATCAGATACATACATACACACATACATACATACGGCATATAATATATAATAATAATAATTATAACAATAAAAAATGGGACACATTCATACACATTCATTAATATTAGCAATATTAATTACCATGACCAGAAGAAGACGAACACTTCCTTGATGGGGTAATGGGGATATTTTCTTTCCTCGTTTACGATATTTGATACCAATTTTTTCTAGCGCATTAACATTAATCCAGGCTATCGAAGCCTTGCTGTACATGTGCATGTGCAGCCAAATCCAAATCCATTGGGGGGGGGGGTAGGGGGGGGGGAGAAACCTTTTGTGTGTACTGGCCAGGTGTTGCATGTTGTCGCCGCTGGGAATAGAATTCAAAAAAAAAAAAAAAAAAATGTTGTCGCCGCTGCTTAGACGTGGACTTGGACTTGACGTTTGACGTACTTTAACCAAGAATAGTTACTCAAGTGACATTGCAAGTGACAAGTAGGTATGTACATATGTACATGTACATAGGTAGGTAGGTAGGCTGTAGTTGGTATACGTACCCCACATGTACAGTACCCACAGCAGAAAAAAGTTTAAAGATCTACTTAGGTAGGTAGGTAGGTGTGTAGGTAGGTAGGAAAGTCGGTGAAGCAAAAGAAATTACATAAATTACAGTCCCAATCGATGTTTGCTCTTTACGCTTGGGTGTATATATACGGGGGGGGGTACATATCCGGGGGGGGGGGGGGGTATAAAGTAAACGACTAGTGGGTAGGCTGCGCTGCAGGAGTACGTATACCCTATACATAGCAAACTGTGAATAAGTAATAAGTATCTCAAAGCAAAAGTTTGTATAGCTTACATGGTACTTACCTAGGTAGGTACAGTCGGTTTAGGTACTCACTCTTTACTATTTACCCTCAGTATACATATGTATATATACCCACCGTGAAAACATGTCTCCAGGAAATACAGTACATGTACATACACTATGCATCATCGATATAATATGTATATATATCAGGGGGAAATAATTTCGCTTATTGAGTGCTAGAGTGGATCCGGATCCTGTGCTCCAGAGCACGAGTTTATCTATTTGTGATCGAGCGACTTTTAGTTTTTGCAAACAAATTTAAATGTTTTGGAAAAGTTTTTCCCCTTTTGGAAAAAGGAAATATTCTAGAGCCAGGTGGCCACAGTTCGAATTCGATGTGAACATGATTTGTGCTGAGTTTCTGAAATTATTTTCAGCTAGCTATATATATATGTACTACTCCCATATATATGAAATTCGAGAGAGAACCCCTCTGAGACAGCTGGGCTGCGATCACCTACACCTGATCACAACAACTATTAATTTTCCCCAGGCCTTGATCATGATGCATCTCATTGCAATACTGTATACTGTACGCAAAGCCAAATTAAAACCACACTGCAATGCAATTCCTCTAAACTGTGCAATTCCATCGAAAGCTACAAATTATACTTATGATATACATATACATGCATACCTCAAGTAGGTACACGGGTAGTACCCTATAGATATATCTTGGTGAAGCCAGTTATGTATACAGTCCCAATCGATGCTTACTCATTTACGCTTGGGTGTATATATACGGGGGGGGTATAAAGTGAACGACTTATAGTGGGTAGGCTGCGCTGCGCTGCAGGAGTATGTATACCCTATAGATATAGCAAACTGTGAATAGGTACATACTCTCCAAGCAAAAAGTTTGTAAAGCTAGTTCCAGGTGTATGTATATAGACACATGTAACCATATACCTTACCTACCACCGTACAACATTTTCCACGTGAAACCAAGGAAAATATACATGTACAGTACACCGCGCCCGCAAGCGGAAATTTGAATTCAAAAGAAAAAAAAAAAAAAAAAAAAAACCCCCCCGCGTGCATCTGCATACATCTGTGCAATAAGCTGGCACGAGAATGTACAGGCAATATTAATATATACTGTACATTAGTACATACACCCGCCAAAATATTTAAACCAACCACATGTACAATGCAATTTTCCATCGAATCAAAGCTACAATTAAAACTCTGGGTGATATCGATCGCAGCCTGTTTCATGATCAGAGAGGGTTTCTAGATCTCTCAAATTTTAATTATATGGGAATACTATATACTATATATAGCTAGCTGAAAAATAATTTAAGAAAATTCAAGAAAAATTACTTAATGTTCGGAGGATCCGGACTAGTACTGTAGCTTCAGATTATAATTAACATTCCTCAAAAGGAAATTTAAAAACCTTTCAAAAAAAAAAAAAAAAAAGTCGCTCAATTGATCACGAATAGAGAATTCGAAACTCGTGCTCTGGAGCATATGCATATGCATATGCATGTACAGGATCAACTCGATAAGCGAAGAAAATTATTTCCCCCTGATGATGTACACACACATATACATATACATATATACATCTATAGTCTGGGGTAACCTACCAGGTATGTACATAGTGAGGGACAGCTGTGTTGCTAGTACGTATACCCTATATATATCAACTGTAAGAATTTCCTAGCAATGTTGGGTGAAGCCAGTTACATACAGTCCAGTCGCTCACCTTTTCACCCTCGTCGACTGTACGTACGTAGGTACGTACATGAGATACATATACATGTACATGTACAGTCGGGGGGGGGGTAAATAATGAGCAGCTGGGCTGTAGCTGGTACGTATACCCTATAGTAACCATAAAGAATCGATCTTCTAGCAAAAGGTCTGTAAAGCTAAGCAGTTACAGTCCGGTCGGCCGTGCACTGTTTACCCTCGACTGTACGTAGGTATGTGACATACATATACATGTACATGTACATGTACAGTTGGGGGTAATTTACAGGTAACTGTAAGTGGCTGGGCCGTAGCTGGTACGTATACCCTATACCAAACTGTAAAGCGAGTTACAGTCCAGTCGGCCACTGTAAACTTTACCCCTTGACTTTAAATTTACGTACGTAGTATGTATGTGACATAAATATACATGTAAATGTACAGTTGGGGGTAAATAGTGAGCGGCTGGGCTGTGCTGTCTGTATCTTGGTTGGGAAGGTCTATAAATCCAATTGGGGGTGGAGGGGTAAGTGTAGATACTTCCTTTTTGAGCGAAGAAAACCAGAGTACCACCGGAACGAGACTAGCTCCACAAACGAGACTAATGATGGCCCCAAGTACCACTTTGGGAGGGTATCCGGATACTCCACTACCACTTTTTGAAAAGCCGATTTTTTTTCTTACATGTAAATTTAAACCAGGCTAAATGTATACATATATATCTGTTCTCGTAGAACATGTTCTCGTGTCTAATCCTCTCCCTCAGAAATTCCCTCGTGTGCTGAGCCCTAGAACCAAGCATGCCAAGACCGCAACCCCAATCGAGTAACCACTAACCCCAGCAAAACATCAACTACCCAATCTAGCATAGCGTGGTCTAAGCTTCTTCCTTAGAAATCAAGTTTCCCCAGTCAACCAACACATGATACGGTTTTTATACCCTCGTTCCCCACACAGCGATTTTTATTGTTCTCGTGGGTTTTCATGTTCTCGTGCCTGCCCTGACGGTTTTTAGTCTCATGAGCTGCTGGTACGGAACGAGAACATGCCGGTGCCTGGAATGTATTGGGGAAGCCTGTAGCATTGCGGGGACTTTGGAATATACGTTTGAATTAGATTTTCCGAGGGTAAGTATGTAGGCGAGAATAGGAACAGCTGTCAGTAAGGGCATGAGACTATCAAACAGTGACTGGTAACTGACGGCGCTGGAAGGTTTTTATGAAGTCTCGAGTCTTTTGTGTTGATGCATGTTTGTTTGAATGGATGCGTACATTGCGGGCGGTTGGGGCTACGGGCTTGTCGGCTTCGGGCTGACCTCGGGAGGCTATTCGGTGATCAGGAAATCGCTTGTGCCCAGTTAACCTAGATGCGATACTGGAGGAGTTCGAAATTGTGGAGGAGGGGCCGCAGTTCTAGTCTGTGAGCGTGTTCTTGTTCCCAGGGCGAGCGGGTTCCGGATGGGCCCAGAATCGAGGCTGTAGCCAGACTCCAGAAGGTTCAAGAATTCGGGGGGGGGCAGAAGCAGGTCTCCCCACGAGCGCGAAGATATTAGCTCGTCGATGATATCATGCATGCGTCCCATGCACATGTGCTCGCGTCTCTTCCGCATGGCGCCGCATGCGCGCGAACGCGGCACGCGTTTGAGGTTGTTATTTACGTGTTTACGTGTTTTGTGGGGGGGGATGTGGGGAAATTGTGGTGGGGCAAGTATCATGAACTCATGGGGTGGGGCTTTCGTATACACACTCATTTCCGCACTCTGAGTGGAGAACTTGCCTCATTTCTGCCAAATTGCTAGGTCACTTTATGGAATTCAATTGAATAATATACTGAGGGCACTGCATTGTATGAGGCTGTGATGTATATATGGAATTATATTGGAGTCGATTTGAAGTGAATCTGATAACTGCAATAAGCCCTGTGACGAGACTGACATTGTGACATTGCGGCCTCACAAGAACACTGTGGCACTCTCTCGTGGGCCCTCGTCAAACCTCGTCAGGCCCTCTGCAGTTTCCGGTTACTCGGGCAGTGGAAACTCTTTGTACCCTCGCAAATCCTCGAGGCTACACAAATCCCCAATCTCGACAAATCCCCTCACGAGAACAACAAATCACCTCACTGACAAGGCGTGCAGGTGGACGGACACCTTGGGGTTGGGAACGAGAACACCTTGGGGTACCAAACGCACAAAAAAAAAACGGTCCCATCCCCTCAGTCCATCAGGTACCCCTCTGGCCTCGTTCCCAGGGCTTGAACCCCAGAGCCCACGCACACGCATACATATAGGCAAATTCCCACGCGCCCACTCCCCCCCCCCCACCACACACAACAAACACGCGCCGCCCACCTTCTTTCCCCCCTCTTTCTGCCCACAACCCCACCTTTCCCTCTCTCTCTCGCCCATCCTCCTCTCTCAACCCTCCACCACACACCATTTCGTCAGGCAAATTCCTTTGCCTCTCAACCACCATCCACTTCCCCGTTCCCCCCCCACAACCATCTCTTTATCACCAAACCATCTTGCCCTCATCTTTACCCAAACACTCCACCCTCCTCTGGTCATCCAATGGAAGACCAAAACCAACCCCCTCCCGCAAACCCCATGTTTATCGACACAGTGAGATACTGTGGAAGAGTGCCTGGCGCCACAATAACAGTAGTGCCTACTTCTGCCAACTCCATCGGAGCAATCAGAGTGACCTGTAAAGTGAATGAAGTGGTCGAAATCACCCACAGACAAGTGTCTGCTCCTGGCACCACCGCCAGCAGCAGTACTTCTAAGACATTTATACTGGTCACAAGAACTGCAACGAAGACTATCAGTATCCCAACAAGCGTGGAGACGACCACTGCGTCTATGAGTACCTTTTATCCCTCGACAGGTAAGTTTTGAGTATAAGTAGATTGGTTTCTGTCTCGGTATCTTTGTTTGTTTTGTTTTCGTTGCTTCTCAGTTCATGTTTTCGTTGCTTCTCTGTTGTGATTTTGATATATTATTCTTCGAGGAAATGCAGATTCTAACTGGCTTTACTGTTTTGCACATATTAGGCACCGCGTATACCTCACGCACAACGGAGCCAATTTCCACGTTCTTCACAAGCACATCTGTGTTTCCCACGGAAACTTACAGTCCCATCGCAAGTCCAACTGGGAGCGTCATCCCACACGTCAACGAAGATAATCCTGTGGCAGCCGGAGCAGTCGCAGGAATTGTGGTGGGCGCTTTTGTCGCATTCAGTGCAGTCGCCTTGTTTGGCTGCATCTGTTGTGGTGTAGCTAGGCCAAACAGAAACAGCCAGAATCCACTTGTCAAGTTTACTACTTTTATGCGAAGGCTCAATAGACACATCCGCATCTCACCTCCGTCTCCTCCTGTGGAGTTGACTGGCGTCACTGTTCATACAAATGTTGCTGGGCAGGTCGTCCTCGCCATCCCTGACGGGGACCAGTTGGAAAGAATGCCCACCGCATGGTCGGACTCCACTGCGAGTGCAACGAGTACGCTACCAGAATTGACTCCAGTCTGTTCCAGGGAGGCGAGGGTCCATCGCCCCAGTTACGATGGTAATGATCAGAATCTGAGCAGGCGCTCGAGCTTCCAGACTGATCACTTTGCGAATTTTGACTGGGCTGCTGAAGACGGTGGGGTAAATGGTCGCCCACAATCTCGCGAATCATACAAGAGTGCCCGCCAGTCTCTAGATAGTCAAAGATTGCCCATTGATCCAACCAGGCTCTCCGTTGACAGCATTGGACAAAGATTCGAGAGCGCGCGTCAATCGTTTGCCCCGAGGGACTCAATGGCGGCTGTCCTTGCTACCACTATTGCTGGGCCGTCTGGATTCAATAACTTCCGGGTCACCAACCCAGATTTGCAAAGACCAGCAACTCCTCCTCAACAACAAAGCCGCTCTCCACCAATGACCCCAACCAGAGTCCCCCTTCCAGCCTCGCCTCCTGGATCTCCATACCTGACGCCTCCTCAAAGAATATCCCTTCCAGCGTCAACCCCAGGTACGCCATACATGACTGGACGATCATTTTTCGCTCAACCGTCTCCATTGGATCTCGAATGGGCACCAAACCAACCCAGGGTGGCTCATGTCGACCGAGTTGCCCATTTCGCGGGCGAACGCTTGACCTATGGAGGCCGCCACTCATCTGACAGTTTCCTGCGTGCATCGACCCAGTTGCGCGCTTCAACTCAAATCTTCGGTGGACCAATCGCCGTGCCATCCAATGCGCATGCCGGCCCATCCAACGCCCCCGCAGCGCAGCTGCAAGAAAACATGACTCCGCCCCGAACCATGCAGCAGTCAAGGACAAGATTCCCAAACATCACGGAAGGCAACGTGGGGTTCTGTGGAGGAGATGATTTAGGAAATACAACAGCAAATCGTGGTCGTTCGCTCTCGGAGTCAACTGCAAACATCACACCAGTTCGTCCCCTCATTCCGGTTCTCAATCTGGATACTCGTCAACGCTCGGTCAGTGCCGAATCAATGCTGGCGGCTCCCGCAATCAGGCCTCGTGGGCCTCGGCCAATGCCCTCGCGCTCTTCGGGGTTCAGCGCACGCCTTGGGGAAAATGAAGGAAACGTCACTATTACTACAGTTGAGACCCAAGCAGCTTTGGACGCTGAAGTCAGCATCGATAACGGCGAGAATCCAGTCGAAGGGCAACCAGTTGCCGATCTCTACATTTTCCATCCACTCCGAATTCGCCGCAATAACGAGCCAGTCAGCCCGGTCGACACCATCGAAACCGACCTCTCAGCTGACCTTGATCATCTTAGAGAATCTGAACCCGCCTTCCGTCCCGGCTTCTCCAGGACTGCAGAGTGGGTTAGAGAAACCAGCCCGATGGAGGTCGGGGAATCATCAGCAGCGGGTATCTCGTCAATGGCCGCCAGTTTCATTTCTTCAGAATCCGACGCCAACGCAGCCGGATCGGTCCGCAACTACACGCCATCTAGCACGAGTGCACCAGTTGCAGAAGAAGCAGACATCTCGACCGGAACCGTCATTCGCGGGCAGCCTTCCCAAGAGAGGCTTCCCTTCTTCGAATCCCCTTCCTCTTCCGATGCCTCCGAATAGGAAACCGAGGAAGAAGAAGAGGGGGGCGTCTTCGTCGACTGTGAGGAGGAAATCGACAACCACCAGCAAGACGAATAATGCGGAGGAGAGACGTGGAGACACCAAGAGCATTGCCGAGAGCATCAAGTGCCTACATTTTACTTTGATGTTCTCAGTGATGCTTTTGCTATCTCGCACGATTTAATGGTGGATAAGGGTGATGATGATATGTTTCTTTTTAGTTTTCTTTTTTCTTTTTTTCTTTTGATTTTTCCCATCCTCTTTGCTTGATTATGATTTCGTTTTTCTTTTTTTTTTTTACCTTGCTCGATATTCCTTTTTTTTATCTTTACTACTACCTTTCAGCCTTACCTTTTCGGTGGAATCCTGTTGATGATCATATCTTCACATGATAGATCCTTGTGTCGCGGCATCCATTGCCAGCGGATTTTAATAACCTTTTCTTTGCCGTTTTCTTTTCTATCACATTTCTATCACCATGCTCATGATAACTGTTTCTCTTTTTTTTTTTTTCTTTCTTCTCATACTTCCTACTTCTTACTTTTTTACCCTTACCTTTTTTTTACCTTTTTTACATGGCAAGAGTACACGACATCGCAAGTCGCGACGTCGGTACTTCGATAATCTGTGTCATGCTTCAATTTTTCTTTATATCTTGTTGTCTCATTCTTTTTTTTTTTTAAATAATCATTTTGCTCATGATATGATCATGATATATATCGATCATCATATATATAATTTACTCTTTAATATATAGCTATTTTTTAAATATAATTTTTATCTTTTTGCTGTATACTCATTTACATGATCATCGGGATAATTGAGCGAACATTGATGCATATATATGGTGGGAGACGGAGGGGAGGGACTGCCCAGGTGGTGAGCTGCAGGAGCTGCAGGAGGAGAGGAGAGGTTCCTTCCGAAAGGGGAAGAGAGGAGACCACCTCCTTCCTAATCGGGACTTCCTAATCGGGAAGGGAAGGGAAGAGTGGGAGGCACCTCTCCCGATCGGGGAGTAAGGCCGAGGAGCGATGGGGAATGGGAGAGCAGGGAGATCGAAGGGAAGCACATATACTATGTAGGTAGAGAGAAGGGATACCTCTTCTTTTTGCTGCACTACTTACTTAGGTAATAATCGAATTGATAATTTTGTTTTTCACTTTGAATGAAATCTTATGGAAGAGTATTATACGTAGAAGAGTGATAAGATCTAGAGTGCATGGTCGATACCCAGGGGGTGGAGCGCGCGAAGTGAAGTAGATCCGGAGCTGTGAGGTTTGCTTGCTCGGTCACTGTTCGAATTCTTTTACCCTGATGTTTCCATATTCCCGTGCGCACCGCATCGCAGGTTTAAGAATTAGCGGTTGCCTCTTGGGACAAGGCTACGGTTGCATACACTCAGCACAACTACCTACTTAGATAGGTAGGTTAAGAAAAAAAAGCGACTTTTCGGAAGTGGTAGTGGAGCGATTGGTATACGGATACCCTCTCAAAGTGGTACTGGGGGTGGTCATTTTAAGCTTAATTCGATTCGTCTGCTCCCACTGGTAATGCGCCATGGTGGTGCTCTGGTTTTCTGAGCCAAAAAGGGAAGTATACGTATCTACACTCCCCCCTCCACCCCTAAGTAATTGGTTTCATAGACTTCCTTCCCAATTAAGATACAACCAGCACAACCTCTTTAAATCGAGTTAAACTGCGAGCGGTCGGTATACGAATATTCACAAAAGACCTACTTTTTCCGTAATATGTAGGTACATACTTAAATTACAGAGTACGTGCAAAGTTTTCGCTAAAAATGGGTATCAGTATATACATGTATGTTTGTTTACCTTTGTTTCGATTAGGCGCGCCAACATGTATATAGCTATCGCAATGCAATAAGGAATTAGGAGCAAAGCTGATGTCCATCGCCTTTCGCCTTTCGCCTTACTAGTGGTTTTGACAATTGAAGGCCGCTGGGACTATTTCTTGCATGCTCAGAAATACCAGTTGAAGGTCGCTGAAGTTTGAAAAACCAAACTTGATTGGGCTCAGAGGCTAAGTAGCAACTGATATCGATTATTAGCAAAGTGTAGAGCTCAGACTGATCGAAAATCTGGTACCGGTTTATCTGGCGAAGCCGCCTTCCCCCCCCCCCCTCCCCTGCTGTCTTAGTATTTCCCACACCAAATTATTTGTATGCACATTGAAGAATATTCCGTTGAATAAATGCAAATATACAAAAATTTACATACAAAATAAAGGGTGTGGGAATTTTTAAGACAGCAGGGGGGGGGGGGCGGCTTCGCCAGATAAACCGGTAGTCCCTGTCGGCCTTCAATAATCACCCACTTCCTTCATCCAAAACATCCGATCGAAGTCAACCTGGCTACTTACGTACTTACGGGACCTACTTAGTGTCACGGGTGGATATCCAGAAGGAGATGAGGGATTGGAGGGACTACCCGATTGGGAGGATGGGGAAGGAGCGCTGGTGGAGAGGATCATGGGACTGGGGACCCCGATTGGGGAAGGTGGGCTGGTGGAGAGTCACTTCCCCCTCCCGATTGGGAAGAGGAGCTGGTGGAGACTTCAGTGTATGTAGAACCCTCCCCAGGAGTAATTAGCCTGGGGTATCATCTCTCATTCTTCCACCATCACGCTTCGAGCCAGCTGCAGATGCAATGCTGTACATCCACATTCCATCTCTTCAATCCATGTCACCCTCCCTGCCTGGTCAAGCCCAGGATACGTAGATGACTTTCTTATTCCATCTTATATATGAAAGGTCATCGAACATCGCATATCAAGTCGGCCAATCAGCCAGCTCTACAGCTGCACCCCACGCAGCCCAATTCAATATTCCCAATTGAACTAACCTCTACTTATCTGCAGCTGGCTACGCATATCCGCCTATCGCAGTACGAGTACTAGTGGATTGCTTGCCCAACACCAATATGGCCAACCTTATCGATGATTACTTAACAGCCTCGGAGAAACAAAAATGATTGTTGTTTCTTCTCGGCAAGAGCCAAAAGCTATTCTTCACACTTCTGCTTGAACAACACTCAATGTATCGGCTTGTTGCAGGCCTCAGCTGCAGGCCTGTATCTTATGTCTCATATATAATAAGCACTTACAATTACTCAAGACAATGGCACTCACTCAACCCCAGTGCCTCGATCACGAATACAAACCAAACCCCCAACCCAGCCTCAGCTGATCACGACCAATCGACCTCCCCGACCGGCGCTGAATCAAGCCTGCTCTGATACCGCCGGCGCCGGCGCCGCTCATGATCATCCTGCTACCCTGCAGCGCAGTATCAGACAGATCTAGACGCCGACCTGCAATTGTGATGAACCTCCGCGGCCGCCTCAACCACAACCACAGCCGCTTATCGCCACCCCCCCCCCCCCCCCCCCGGTCTGTCTAAGGAATTCCCACACCTTTTATTTTTCAGTATCGATCAACTCTGTGCACGGGATACTCTCAGAATTCAGGTTCACATACAAACTTCTTTTTGGTGCGGGAAATCCTTAGACATACCGGGGGGTGGGGGGCGATTTTGCCAGTAAAGTTGGTACTTGACGCCCATACCCATGAAGGTGGCCCCCAAATATGTACCCTACGACTAACGCCATCCATCGCGATCGATCGGATTCAGATCGATCGGATCACGGGGATCGATCGTGATCGAGCTCGCTTCCGCACACTTGGGATCTTTGCAGAGAATGTAAGGTTTAAGAAGTACTAAGAAGTTACCTAGGTGATGACGTCGGATGATCATTCCATTGCCATCTAGAACTAGCTACCTAGATAGCTAGGGTTAATTGTTGATGGCCAATCATTGGACGTTGACGGGATGGACTTAACCGGGAAGCATCGAGTCAGCACTTGGGCGTACTTAATGAGGGGTGAAGAGTTCGGGACCTGGATTTAATCGAGTAAGTAGAGGTTAGCTAGTTAGTTGATAGAGTTCAGTGGCCTAATTTCTCATGGGCGGGATTGTTATAGAGTATGTTTCGTTTGGGACTTTATTTGTGTATATCTACCTAAGTAAATTAATTGTGGGGAATATATATAGCAGAGCGCTTAAGCTTAACCCACTCAAAGTTAACATCCAGCAAATGTGACATGTTCGAATTCTCGTTTCCTGTCGCTTGGTTAGGTATGTTGCAGATACCTTGTTGTACCACTCGAACCCGGGGGGCGAAATAAGCTTGTAGCTTCGCGAATGGCTCGGTTGCAACCTGCTCTTTGACATTTGACATATATGATAATTAATATACCTATATGAACTCGGGAAGGTATTTTAATTATGATATGAGTAGCCTTGTGACTATAAGATCTCTGGTATAGTTACGTCAATGTAGTAAGGCGAGGGCATATGAATGCTTCCTGAATAGGTAGTTTTCACAAATGTACTTGGTATATATTACAAAAACTAAAATAATAAAATAAATAAATCAATAGAAAAAGCATGACATCGCCGTCAATTGCAAGTGCATTGAATATTAATATAAGCTACCTAACCTACACATACAGATTACATAGCACATTATTAGTTGCGCGCGCTGGTCGAGGGTAGCCTTGCCCTAACATACCTACATCTACCTCATAAGGTATGCAGGATGCAGGAAGGGGATATACGGAAGTGGATACTCCCGGATCGGGAAGGCAGAGAGGCGTCGCAGGGAGAAGTGGTGGAACTCCCGAATTGGGAAGAGGTCTTCAGGGAGCAGAACCATGTAGGTACTTGCAGAGCGGAGGACTTAGAATGGTCATCATCTTCTCCTCTATGATATGTCACGGCTTCGTCCTCACACCTATATATTTGTACTTGTAAGAGTACTCGAGTAGAAATAACTTGCAATTGTGATTCAATAATTATATAAAACCGGCTTGATAAAGGATAAATATATCAAAGGTAGAGAAACCTAAGCGGAAATCCAAAGCAAAACATATAAGAGCATCAATAAATAGAGCAAGAAGGATATCAACGGCTTCAACAAGCAAGGAAAATAAAAAGCAAACGAAACGCAAAAAGGACTGCAAGAGGAGAAAGTAAACCGAATCGTCGTCCATCAAATCCATGCCATGCCAATCACTAATCTTCAAGAAAAGCCCAAGCACATAAAAACCAATTTCCACAGCATCACCATGATGCGGAACCCACCCCCAACCCGTAGGTCAAATGAATTCGAGTCCTAGAACCTAATTCAACTCCAACTTACTCATCGAAAGGTCCCTCACAAACTCCTGCTCCTCATTCACACTATACTTCCTCGCCAACAACACATCGCTGGTACACGACCCCTTGCCACTCCTCTTGTCCAAGATCTTCTTCTCCTCAACCGCCACCCATGCCTTAAACCCCTCCTCCATATCCGCGAGATATCTCACAACCTCCTCTCCCTCAATCCCCCCCACAATCTCAAAAACGTCACGTTTCTGCGCCTTTGCCCACGCGAGAAGACTGATATACGGCGACCCGGTCGCTGGATCGATCTTCTTTGCACGGAGCGCCTCGAGAGCTGTGATCACGGTTCTCTGCGCCGGGAGATCGTTAGGGATGTTTCGTTTTGCGAGGATGGCGCCGTCACGGATCATGCGGTCGACGGCGGACATGGCGGTGTATCCCGCTGCCGAGGCGGGGGTGAGGCCTCCCATCCTAGGCAAGCCGGAGGAAAGTGCGCTCATGTCTGCCGCGAATTGGGATTCTTCGTACTCGAGAGCATCTTCGGCGTCATCGTCGTCAGTGTTGTTGTTGTGGTTGTTGTTGTGCCCGTTCCCGAGGCCGGAGGAGCCGACGTTGGTCCCACTGTTGCCACTGCTGGTGCTGCTGGTGCTGCTGCTGCCGGAGCCGGAGTAGGCCCCGTCTGGGTATTGGGTGCCGGATTGCTTGCGGATGGCGGCGTAGCCGGTTTGGGAGTATTGGCTGACGAGGGCACCGAGATGGTCGATGCTGGCGGGCCTAGGGCTTGATGGCTGCTGAGTTGTGGTGGCTGGAGGGGCCATTCTGTAGTTCAAAGGTTGAAATTTGGATTTGTGATTTGAAAAAAGAAATGGTAGGTAGGTAGATGTATGGGGTAGGATCTAGATTCCTCGGTTTCTCTTTCTTTTGTTTTTTTCGATATCGATGATGGGCTTGCAGTGCTCAGCCAGGGATCGATGGATGTTTTTATATTGGACCGAAGTTGTGATCTGATCTGATCTGTCAAATATCACAAAAAAGATAAATGTTAGAAAGCTGAGCTCGATCAAGATGAATGTGATGTGATAGTTAGTGGGGCAGGTTGGTTGTCAAGTAGTCGAGTAGATATAATAGAGCCAAGAATGTGGGGGGAGCTTAAGGGGAGAGACAGGCTTAAACCGACCTAGGCCTCGTATCTAGAGCTTAGAGCTTACCTCGAAAGACGAGCTTGATTTCTTGCTTGCTTGCTTGCTTGCTTGAAAAGGTGACGGAGAAGATGATGCTGTTGGATGTTTAGCCTCGGACGCTTGAGAGATGTAGGAATAGATCAACTTCATCTCGGGGAGAGGAGACGGGGTCTTTATACCCCGAAATCCGCCCCATATCTGGAGGCAATGAGATATTCGCCACCACCAGTCTCCTGGGTAACCAGACTCCCCTCCGAGTTTGAAAATATTATCGAGCTCTGCGGCCGTCAGCCATGCCGAGACCGGTTCCTCAACCAGTCAGATTTTACAGGTTGGGACCATGATTGATTGTGTACGTAGATTTAGATGGTATGTAGAGTGCATGTCCAGAGGTACACCCCATTGATGGTGACTCGCATATCGATGATTCTGCTGCCTGGGAAACCATCAGTTAATCGCCATGGTAGCATCCCCCCCCCCCCCGCCAACCGCCCCTGAGAAATGAAATTGGAAAGAACCTCGAAGAACATGCCCCTCGGGATATCTCCCACCCCGCATTCGCATGTTTCTGATCAAATTCATTCAAAGGAATACAATTTTTGAAGAGCAAAAAAAATTCAAAGCTTGCCATGAAGTTGGTCGGACATCGGGCTTACGACAAGCTTCGTAAGGCCAAGAGGTAAGTGCCTACAGGGCGGAGCGAACGCGGAAGCGCTACCTATAGACTTGATCTATCATCGTCAATATCTGGCCAATACAAAGACAGAGATCCATATAGATGTATGGTATGATGTATGCGATCTGTGTTACCTGAATCCATTGAGTCGGCCATGGGAGCGGCCAAGGCTCCGGGAGCCGATCGCCTAAACCACTCTGGAGCTGGTCATCCGTGGATGGGGTCCGGCGTGCACAAAACAAAGTCCATATGCATGCAGGATCCAAGGTTGATCATGATAGATGGGTGCATGGATGGATGGATGGATGGATGGATGGGATTGTTCAAGGGTCTAGGGTAGGTTAAGTACGCGTACTTGAGGCACAGTTTACTTGCCAACAACTTGGTATTTGGTACCTCTATGCAGCTAGGCCTTGGACACGGAATGGTGCCTGGATTTGAATTAATTCACTAAAAACTTTACTACGGCGAATATGATGCCGAGAAAGGCTGAGCTACAACGGGGCCTGACGCCTCTGATTCACCCAGGTTCTGGGTTTCGGGATGCATGTAATGGCGCCTGTCCTGTGCGACAAGAGATTGAGATGCAATTTCTATCATTATGTATTGTATCAATAAACACTTAAATCTTTTATCTGGATCCAGGTGTCGGTGGCCGGTGGGACTATTTAAGTAGTTTGAAGCACAATTCTCCACAACGAACAACTTCAAGACATCCATGGTCCCTGTCATCAATTTACAAGCATATCGGCGTTCCCCATCTCGAGCTCCAGTCCCAGAACTAATGGCATGAGACTATATCAGAACATGTACCTATAGGAAGCCTTCAATTACCTATCGGCATTGTATCATCTACACGATCTAGACATACCGATGAATGAAAGAAAAATCATCCGATATCGTAAGATGGGTCGAATGGAAATATGAGGCACAATTCGGATGTCTAGCCAATAAGACGAGATGTATATTCGCATTTTTGGTATGTCACGCGCGCCTCAAAATACTTGCAGAAGGCCTTGATGTCTCAAGATATCGATGCATGGCGCCGGCGCGGGTACTGCGTATCCGTCGGTGGCTATAGGATTCTCGGCATTATGACTTGCCATTATGCAAGCCTTACCTACTAGTAACTTTGGGGGCTTGAAAATAATCCTCAAAAAGGTAACGTATCGGACGGGGTAACGAGTTGGACTGGGTAACGAGCCACCCCATAGCAGTTGCAACGCCCACTGACACTGTTCGTTCATTTTTGTATGGAATGGCTCGTTACCCAGTCCAACTCGGTACCCCGTCCAGTACGTTATTCCCAACTTCTTGGCCATATCAATTCTCGCTTAAGCTCCAATGCCATAGGTCTGTATACAAAAATGCTCTAGCCAAGGATCCGGAAGGCGTCGTTGTCTGGATCAGATCGATGCAACATGCATATGCATGCATGGAGATTTGGAGATCGGGGAAAAAAGGCCCCAGAGACTGTTTTGTGGATAATATGGTAAAGTAACTACCTACTTAGGTATTATTTTCGACGACTTTCCGGAAAGTCCCACCCCTGGCCACGGACCCGGCCCCGGCTGGGCCCAATGAGGATTGGACAACTACATGCAAACAATATCACATGCTTGGCCGACTTCGAATTCTCCGATCATGATCATGAGTCTATCGTTAATAGCCATGTATATCCTAATCGAAATTGGAGGAAATCGTATGTTCGAGACTGGAAATCGCATGCAATTTAGGCATCGGAATGTGCAAGTCACGCTAGAGCTACTTGAGCTACTCAAATAGGGAACTAGTCGTGCAAATAGACTACAAAACATGAGCAAAACGGGGGTTCGAGAGTGAGCGCAACGAGATGTGCATTTGTGCACCCACATACGGTAATTAGAGATTCAGATTACAATTGATGACGCAGCCAGTCAGTCAGATGTCTAGAGAGCGTGTTGGAGCTCAAGGATAGGATCCAGCTGATAGTTTCATATGCCAGGGCCCCTCGAAGCTGAACGACTTAAGTTTGTAAAAAAAAAAAGGCCACATAGAAAAGGAAAGAAAGAAACAGAAACAGGAACAAGTGACGAATCTCGATCAATTTTTTTCCCTACATCTTCAAACAGAACAATTCCAACGTAGACGTCGGCGTATGCGTATACGTAATTAACATATTAATTAATTATTATTTAAGCACAAATTAAACTTAGTTGAACGTGGATAAAAGGGACATGTACATGTGTGATACCTATTTGCAATCGCCGTGGTCCATGGTATCATATAGATAAGACGAGACGGCAGCGGAACGGGAGCGACAGTACGACAGTCTCGAGCGGAACGGCTCGGTTATACTTGCGAATATTCTTTTTCATTCATCCAACTTGGACTTGAGGTTTGATCCAACCACTCAAAGTCAACCATTGGAACTTCGAGCTCGAGAATGTTCGTTTCTGCAGCTGATTTCAAAACATTTGTTCCACCCCTGCGCAGCTCAAGCGGATTCAGGGCCAGACAAAGGAAGAAGGCAGCCTAGCCCCTCTCAAACACCGTGTCTAGGTTCAGCAAGCTTCCCGATGTCATATCATGTTAGGCCAATCGCGTGCTATCTCGTACTCGGGCAAAGCCTGAGGACAACTTTCAATGCAGATCAAACGGAGATTCAAAAACGAGGCTTCCATCATTACGTTAAGCGGTGCGTTCAGCTATCACTGTAAGCAAGATAGCTGAGAGGAATGTGAAAATACACTGGTAATACCACGTTGGATGTAGTAATTGACTGGGTTTAGTCGCAGTCATTGCATGATTCACAATCGTATGATACTGAAGATCATCCTTCTTCCTGCAGTGCGTACCTACTCTAGGTAGAGTGGAGGGGGGTAGAGTAGTTGGTGCATCCTCAGTCAGCCTGAATCAATGTAGATCTGGGCGGCCGCGGAGATATAGAGTAAATATGTAGGTAATGTTATCCCCACATGATACATATCAGGCTTTCTAAAGCCTACTTGTTGTCTCGATATGGCAATTGAACTAAGCTAGAGTAGGTTAAGCAGGGAGCCGGGGCAGATGGACACGCATGCACACATACGTAGCTGGTATGTGAGGTACCCAACCTGAACGAGAGTTCATCAGAAATGATTGAAGGTAAAGGGTGTAAAAAAATAAATAGTCGTAACCCAAAAATCATTTGAAGAATTACAGAACACCATAGATAAGTAAGTTTATGCGTAACCTACATGTCCAACAAGGTGAATCCTTATTTCCACTGCAGTTTGTTGCAGGTGGTATGCGGTACGGCGTATATTCAAAGTACAAGACATTTCCTATGCCCAAAGCATCCGTGAACCCTCGAAATGTCTCCTTCAAAGCCTCAAAATGCACTTCCTGAGGTCACAAATTTTTAGCCCTGGGTCCTTCAACAATTACATGAGTACGTGTAAAATGCACGAGTATGATCGCATGTACAGCCTGCATTGGCTATGTATATACCTTCTCTTCAAGCCAATTTTAACACTTGCCTTCAGTGGCTCTTTCTGATGCCTGAGGGTTAACGGTACTTGCTCACTATTCTTTGAATCACAGTGAGAGTAAAAAAAGCCAGGGCTTCGTCGTCGAGAAGCGGACCGTTCCTACCTTTCCAGAAGAAAATGTCACACAAATATATTGTTACTTTCAATTCAAGAAGGTTAGGTGCATATGCCACATCTTAATCTAATTCTAGATCAAGACTCATTCATCGCCTGATTTTTTCCCGAGACATCAACGTAAACTCCTTCCTCTAGCTCCTCCAACCTCCTTTCACCTACCTCCCCCCCCTCTTTACGCATTGGCCATTAAAAGCTAGAGATACCTGTTCATCTGGGAGAGCTCCCATGGTTGAAATCCAGGTGACGGTAGATGAATTTCTGGTTATCTGAAAATGAAAAAGCTAAAATCGTCAATCACCGTGCCGTCGTATGCATACGTATGCCTACCTGGAGATCCGGGGATGGATGTTTGGGAATAATATATTGATTTAAATATATTAGGATACACAACGCTCTATATTTCAATTGCAACTCCGTACTCTAGCTGCTTACGTCCAGTGTTTTTCTTCTTTCAGTTGTTTGTGTAATGCTGCTTTTTGAGATGATTAAAAGTTTATTAATTAGTTTGATTGATTTACAGGAACCAGTACTCACCAGCCAACCCAGTCCCGCGGCCGACTCTCGGCCGACAGTGACGGTCGATGCCTACCCCACCGGCTACCGGCATCCATCAAAGAATACGTATTCAACTTACCTATCAACCCTTCCAAGGTAATTCGACTATTACACAACTTCTGTAAGTATATCCCACCCTAATATCACTACTAATCCCAAAATAGATCCCCTACGTAGTCGAGTAGGTACGGCTCTGCAGCAATTTGGTTGCCAGGCCAGGCCATATTATAACGCTCATCATATCACATCACATCCATCATGTCTCAAACTCCCACTTTGGGCATTCAAGACATTTTCCCTTTTCTTTTTTTCCGCTCGCCCCGTACCGAGTATGAAAAAAAATTCCTTGACAGATTCGGTGCATGATCATCGCCATCAGCCCACAGATGCATAAGAAACTGACACACACACCTATACGTGCACGGACGCAAGGGTGAGGGCATTTTCGGTGAGTTTTTAGTTTATTTTATTTGTGAAATTTTTGACTTCTCAGCATCATCGATTTAGAGATCATGATCAAGGTTCCAAGGTCGAATCTACTTCTCTACCAACTAGTACTCGCTACAGGCAATAAATACTGGAATACTTGCTTTTGCTGCATTTTTTGCTTTTTCCGTTCGAATACTTTTTCCCTGTAGCGAGTAGGTACTTAGTGTGTTCGCCAAAGAAAAGGTAACAATTCTTTGGGAATTTAGATAGTTGGATGGTTGGTTGTAATCAATAGTTGGAATTGTATCCTGGTATACCAATGTGGTCACGAACCTCGAGCTCGGATACTATTCCAAGCAGAATTTGCCAACAAAGCAATGCAAATACCTAATGTAAAGACATCCTTGTATTCAAATGCATGGATTTACTTGAAAGAGAACCGGTAGGGTATCTTCCTCGGACTAGGACTTGCAATTGCCATGGCCGGTCGACTGGTCACCCTAACTGGTCAACTGCCATACTCAACGTAGCGAATGATATTATGCTCGATCATGAAAGGGCCTTAACTACCTATGTAGTCTCACTGTGAATCTGGAATTGGCCTAGGTACTCGACTAGTAAAGTCTGTATTGATGGAGATAGTATACAATTGCCGGAATTGTGGAAGGAGACTGACTGCCTGCTCGGAAGCAAAAGATATATATTATCTTGCACTGGAGGCTACTGTTCACTTGCACGTATGTACGGCTCTTCAGCCATTCACCCGCAGCCAATTTATAACTCAGCTCTGCAATGTTCATGGCAATCGGCCAATAACGAGAACAAATGGAAATTTTGTACATAAGTATACCTGGTCAATATATGAGGAAAGAATTGAAACCCATTTCATACATAGTCCCGCCCATGCCATCACTTCCGAGCTGCCGCTAGCTCATCCGGAAGTGGGTATTCATTGGCGCCTTGAAAGTACGAGTCCGAGACTATTGAAACTACTGCACTTCTCTCGAGATATAAATGGTATATATTGGGAGGAATGAGACTATAATGGGATCGAGCCTAGCTAAGCTAAATCGTCTGTATCAATATACAAAACAAGATAGTCTCGCGCCAAAAAAGATGCTGGCGCATAACAATACACTAATGGTATTTATACATTTATGAATTCAAAAAAAAAAAAAGTTACAATTTCAAGTGAAATTTACAACATTACACATGGTGATATATGGCAACGCTGCTCATGCCTGAAGCCATTTCATGGTATGCGAACAATGGCCTAGGACTAATGGTTATAAAAGCCTCCAAATTCGCGGATGGACTCTGATCACAGCCCCAACAGAGACAGTCTCGTACGTAGATTCAAAATATCATTATGTAATACTGGTTTAATCCGCTGAAGTTCGAATCCCTTAATTCCTCCGTTCACCAGCATCCACATGCTACTGACTTCATATAGATGCAAGATTTATGGCGTATATAAAGGCCCCTCAAGAAATCAAATCTTCGTATTTATTCAGTCTTGGCACGAGAACAGACCTTCGTCATTCTGCGCACCCAATCTTTGTCTCGAGGAATTCTTTTTCGTGACAGAATCATCATATATACTAAGCTTAAGCCATAATCGATGTCACCAGCATACACGACCAAATTTGAAAAAAAGGTTAAATATATTCTTGAATTCGACAGCTAACATTAACTATACTATGAATACGGCTTTCAAGTGCAAGGAAGATATATAATACGTATTTCATATATGCAAGAATGCGTGATGATCAATAGGTATCGATCTCGGCCTGTTCTCGTGTGTCGACAGACTCAACCGACCATATATGATCATTTGACTGAGAACTCGAAAAGAAAAGAAAAAGAAAAGAAATGAAATGAAGAAAATAAAGAGACAGTCAAATAAAGAACAGGAAACGACAAGAGTATGTAGCCAGCCTCGAAGCCATTTGGAAATAAATTCCGTTGGGTTCAGAGTACGTACCAAATTAACTGCAGATACAAAAGGAAATTTGAAAAGAGAAAAACAGAAGGAAGGAATGTGTGCTGCAGCATGAATTAGCACAGCACAATTGCCTTGGTAAAAGACAAAAGAGATAGGTGGTAATATGAACAGGAAACCAATTTTGGGTCTAGATCCATATGCCGAAATTGATGGGTGTTGTCATCGATTAGAACTTGACGCCCGTCATTATTCTCTACTGCGTCTACATCTTGGATTAATTTCCCTGTGGAAGAATAAATCTCTTTCCCTTAGGCCTGTAGCCAGAGCCCGTGGAAGATCTAGAAGATCTGCCACGCTTCTTGGATGCTCTTTGGGAAACTGGGAGATTTGAGTCTTTGGTAGTAGCCTCTTCCTGGGCCGTTGGAAGGTTTTCGGGTCTGACTTCCTCGTCTTCGGCTGTATTGGCATTCATTAGTTTTGGACTCGCGGTTGTATTCTCGGTGGCAATGGCCGCGACATCGAGTTCGACCGCTCTGTCATGCTTTTTGACTTCAATGACATCAGTTGCCGTGTTATCAATATCAACAAGACCCTCTTGTGCTATCGCAGAATCTGCTGCCATGACATCGTTTTGCTCGGGCTCAAAACCTTGCTCTTCATCCCGAGCGTGCGAGTCAGTATGAACTTCACATTCTTCGTCGACTGGTACCGGAGATAGTCCCACAGGCAGCCTACATGTAGTCTTTCCCTTGTGGCAAGTGCGGCAACCAGCGCACGCGTAAGGACCGGCGATGATGCCCACAGGACCAGTAGTTTCCACCGAGTCTCGAACTTCTTGCTCTGTTTCCCTTGTTTCGTCGATTGCGGGCGTAGGTACGACTCGAGCTCCCGAGACTCCCAAACTCGAGCTCGCTTCCGCCCCTGGTTCTCCTCTGGCCTCCATGTCGGATTGTGGGTGGATATATCTGTATAAAGCTCTTTGTGCCCCTTCAAAAATGACTAGCTGAGCGAGCATTTCTTCTCCGGTTAGCTGAGTGAGCAGTTTTTCTCCGGTGTATGGGCATGTGATGATGCGAGGTGAGGGTGGCTTGAGACATTGTTCGACAGTCTTAAATTCTTTGAAGTATTTCGTTGATGTATCCACGAATCGAGCTATCAGATCGTTCCATCTATTCCATAGCAGGGACGCGTAGCCCAAATTCTCAGTATCTTCGCCCGTCGGGCTCCGTTCGAGAGGTGTGTCTTCCGTCCCCGACACGCCGTCCTTAATCTTAATGATTTTGTCTTTGTAAAGGCGTGACTCATCACACATCTTACGCAGGCCGTCGAGTAGTGCTGGGAGATTTACCGAATCGCCGTCCCTGAAACTTCCTAGTATTCCACCTTGCTCCTCACACAGGGTATCGTAAATATTCTGCATTGTACGTTGATCCCTCTTTATAGCATCTGTGAGGTCATTCTTATTTACCAGACATGGCCTGTGTTTTTGGCATCCCGTGGCGGAGAACGCCTCGGACGAGGCTACTTCCGAGGTCAACTCGAGCGGTGAGGAATCTGAAGTAGCTTCAACTGAGGTAGCATTCGAATCCAAATCGTGCTCATATGACCCTTTTATATCGGCATCCTCGCCGCCAGTTCCAACGTGATTTTGATCTGCATAGGTTATCCGGAACATCGTGGTGCCGGAAGCATCTTGGAATACGTTGGGCTTGCGAGCACGATAATAGAGAAACATTTTTGTTCTGTTGCACCTGGGACCAGGAAGACTGAGCGTGGATTCTAGGGATGGATTTCGCTCTGCAGGTAGACTTTGGAGTGCGCTGATACTATAAATGAAATGAATGGTCAGTAAGTGTTACATATTGCCATATTCATATTAGCAACCGTTGAAGAACCTTGTCCATCTTTCAACAGTAATAATGTCAAAGATAATACCTACAATATTCCGAGGAGTCTCCAAGACTATACTTTATGTTAATTTGCTGAAGATGGATGGAGATCGCGTGCTGGAGTATTGATGGAGTGTTTGTTATGTTGTCTGCTGGATGGGTTTATGAAGAGGTATAGAGAACTATCGTGGAGGAGAATGCTGTCCTAATAAACTTTTCAAACTACTCTTCTTCTTTTTTCATAAACTTCTGGTGGGTTTTCGTCATCTTCCACTTTCGAGGAACTCATCACATCAATGGACATTTCTCACTACATTTTTCTCTGCGTAGGAATCGGCTAAGAACGTTCATCTAAGAGAGAGTTTATCCCATGATACAAGAATCAAAACTTCCGTTTTCGGAAACATTTACATTTCGAGAGGAGTTGGAGGCGACTGTGTGGGGCCGATACCACCTATAATTTGTCTCTACATGTATACAAAATGTTATCGTAGTTTACTGTCTTTCTACTTTTCTGCATGCAAATTGCTTCTTCAAATTTCTATGAAGTTCAATTCAAAGATGCTATAGACGGTCGACCATTGATAAATATGTGCGAGATTCTTCATCTTTCAGAACTAATTGCTAGCATCACTCTTGCACTGCGGTGGCCGTGGCCATATCTGGAGATATCGATGGCCATGGACTTCTAGAAGATGCTATCTCACTTTTAGTTTTCTAGAACATCTAGATACACATTGTATATTCAAGCAATGCTAGCATGCTCCTAAGTCTTTCCAGACCACAACATACTATGAATTCTCACGGGTAGGAATGCAGTCTTCTACAGAAGACACACATAAATTTTTGTCTTTGGTTATCTTCGAATTCTTTAGCGTCTTTTGGGGGGTTACTTCATAGTAAATAAACACAAAAGCCTCTCTTAAACACGAATACGTTCTTACACTTGTGTATGTATTTTCCTGCGCGTGGGCATATACGGTAGGGCTTATAACTCCGAATAAATGAATGGAGAGAATACAATGATTGACTTATGAAACATCGTTGATTGTCAACGTCCATACTACTGGGCAGAGCAAAGTAGGCAATCCAATACTAAGAAAACCAACAAAGTCAATGAGCTTGCCGGTTTCCATGCTTGTATCTGAATACAGAGTCGGCCACAGACCACTGGCACGGATCTAGGACAGTTGAAACACGATATTCTCCTGGAAGAGCGTAGCTATAAAACCTGTGCAAGCATTTAGGCTTCTTTGGTTGGCCCGGATGTAGGTACCGGCGAAGCGCCTGGAGGGTCATGATCAAGCAGCTAGTATACTTTAGAGTTGCTGATGGGAAAGGGCTAGAATTAAGAAGTTCTTAACATGAGGGTTTCGATTCTTTTTTCTTGCTGTTCATACCCTCGTTCGACTTCAGTGTAAGGAACGAGATTCCATATGTTATGCTGAATTACTGTTCGTGAACAGCCCGGCCGCGACATCGAAGCTTAAAAAAAGAAACCGAAAAACACTTATCTGGAACTACCTGTGGGGTTGTGGCCCAAGGTAAATAGCAATCTAAGCCCAGATGAAACTCAGCCGCAGGCTAGGGGCATGTTCCCAAGGTATGTGGTCTCATTCCAAATAGTGTGACAACACTTAGTCTCGAGGGCAACAGTGCACTGTAGTCTGGTTAACATTGATTGATTACTGCGTAAGATCCTATAAGCCGAGAATCCTACATGTCCTCGTGACAAGCCTTCTTGTAGGATAACTTGCAACACGCTCTCACATGAATTCCATCTCGGACTGAAGAATAAACGTGGAAGATGGTTCTCTGTAATTGGTAGTAGACAAGAATCGGGATAAGACTGCCCTCAACTACCTAAGACCCCAGTACCGGCATACCATGGGCATGTTGTTGGCAAGGAAGTAAACTGCGGTAAATTGAATGGGAGATCGAGACTGTTAACATGAACGATTCGACAACGATATGCTGTGCACTGATGGTATGGAGATTACTACCTCTTTTCATGGAGGGATCTCTCCGCATCAGGCAAAAGTCAGCTATTGTATTCGGCAGGTTTGAGACTTTATTCTGCCGCCGGTGGCGATAAACATTCATTAGCTCAGGATTCGAACTCTGGGTCTGCACACTCTAGCATGTCATTATAATCATGAAGGCCACACCACACGCTCGGTTTTCAAACGCCTTCAGCCACTGCCAGCTGCAGTCTTGTCCAGTCTAGTAATCAATATGACTTCCTTTTTCCACATTACGACACTTTGCGGAACATTGCAAGAAAGGTTTTCTGCTTATCCAGAACCACACGTTTAAATCTCTATCCAGAACCTCTATGGCGTGCTTGAGGCTACCTTCCTAACTCTACCGGTTCCGGGTTTTCCCGGGGCAAAGTGTAATACCTCCGATCCACTTGCAAGCAAAGTGTGCCCGATATAGCTCACTAGTCGTCAAACATATTTGGGCACTTGCTCCTTACTACCAATCACTTGAACTCTTGTCTGAATCCCCTCTTTCCTCCATCTAAGTTGAAACGGAAGCACTCCAAAGTACTATGTATACGCGTACGCCTAGCTGCACCCATACTACGCGTACGAGAACAAACCATACGTATACCATAACACATACACAAGTGCATGAGACTAAACAACATTAAAGCTGATAAGACCTAATCTGCGATCTGTTCCGTAAACGGAGGCTCAACTCAAGCTTTTGTGAACAGTATACATTATGAACGAGCAAACGTAATTAAAAGCAAACAACTCGAGCTCTCACGCTCCTCCCATCAAGACGGGGCAGTGATGATGACTTCACATACGTTATATTGTATTCCACTCTTGTAATGAATAGAACCTACTCTAGATGCAGATTCGAATATGTATCCAATGGATTTTGTACCTCAACGGGTTTTCTTTTTCTTGTCGTTTTTGTTTCTTTTTAGCTAAATCTTTCGAATTCTTTCACATGCAGAATTCTAGTTACCAAATAGTAGAAGCTCATGATCATACACATGTTACCGTACTATTGGAAATATTGGTATAGCATGCATATGCTCGCTTATGGTTGTTCTCTATGAGGCCCAGACTTGGTCGTTTCCACTAGCTAGTGTTGAAAGCTTATCTTGAAGTTGGGAGATAACTTAGGCCTGCCGAGTAACCTACATAGCATTGAGCTAACAATAATTACGACCACTTATAGATATATCCATATTAGGAAACTCAGGTCTAATGCAACTACCGAACGAGTATGATTCACTAGTCTCGTTCATTTACCGACAGTTTTTAGTCTCATGGCAGTTCTTATTCCAGATTGAGGCTACCGGCGAGGATTGAATACTGGCGAAGAAATGGTAATTAGCTATTCAAGCAAGAAATCAATAAAAGCATCATGATCACATAGTACGTCTAGAGGCATGCATATATTGTTGAGAGGAGTGTGGACATTTCCGGGTGGTCAATATTGGGACTCGTTCGTGATTACATGTGGTAGGTATGTAATCGTGGACCATTCAACGCCGTGAAGGTAAGTCATACCTCGATAGAAAATAAATGACGAATGCGAGGAATCTATGTAGATGAATAGGCCCACTACTCATATGTAGTCATGAGCCACTAAAGCAGTTCACCTTTATCAAAGAGAGAGGAGCTGTAGTTCGTGTCATCACCAACCCCACTGTCAAAATGTGACTACTTCCCAAAACGGCAGTACCGAAGTCCAGTATCATACGAGGTTTGTATGGAACGAGACTAGGTTTGTATTATAATCTACTACTACTGGATGGAACATGTCATCAGAGAAGTATGTTTGGATAACGCTAGGAATTTCTACTCAATGAAACATGTATGGAGAGATTTGGAAGGAAAAAACAATTCATGATACGGTAAGTTGCCCAAAATCCACTAGAAGTATATGGAGAGGGATGTGGTTTGTGAAGTATATATAGATATCACTTCTGCCCTCGAGGGGCCTCTCTATATCTCTCCAGCATACACCTATCCAGCAGACAGAAAACAGACACTCGAGCTCCACCAAAACGCCAGAGTTTAAGCTTAAACGTTCGAATTCGCTCAATTTCAAGCAAATTAGTCCGAGTTACTATTGCGCCAGCAACTCTTTGGTATGTAGTAGTAATCCTGAATAATACGCCTTTTTTATTCAAAAATTGACCCCTTGGAAATATCTTTATAGCACTAGTCACTGACAAATCGTTCCATTGGTAGTTGTAGGGCACTCCGGATAATACCAGATACACGAAAGCCAGCAAAGCTCATAACTACCTGTGACCAAGATGTCCTTTACCCCGGACCAACGGGAACTGGATTCCACTGTCCAGTGGACCTACAGTGTTTCTAGCGAGATGGACCCCGGGCAGGCCGCTAGCAGGCATAATGTTGCAATGCCGGAGGGCAACATGTTGAACCCGAGCTACCTCTCGCCATTCCCACTCGGGTCACCATATTTCAACACATCTGCAAGAAGGGACAGTAGCAACCCAGGGCTCAGCAATACGGGCGATGGTACTCGAACAACGCCAACATCTACCGGATCCAGAGTGGAGGAGCAGGCCCAATGGCATGGGCCGGAATCGATGCTTGCGACAGAAAGGACCCTGCTATGGTTTATCCTTCAGGCAATGAAGAGGGATGAACAGACTATACAGAGCATCCGCCAAGACCTATCCAGAGACCTCCAGCTGTCGCATTACGCCCGCGAGTTTCAAACGGAGGGCGAATATGTTCTATTGGTCTCCACCCTGGCCAATATACTCAAGGAACTCAACTTCATACGAAATCATGAATTAGTGTTTCTTCTCGCGGAGGTCAACAATTTGCTGAAGGAAGATGAAAAACTCGAGGAAACTGGGATCTTGGAAGGGATATGGGTCAGATGGAGGGCCTTGATACGCCGCTTCAGGGTCCTGTCGTCGAGTTATATCCAGAAGCAGACGGTGGTTAGAAGCGCAGCCATTTCTACATGGATATTTGCTTTGAAAAGTTCAGAAGACATGCAAGAGGAATGCGCAACCACAATATTCCGTTTGTGGTTAAAGTGGAACACCTTTGCGTCAGAAGATGGAGAAGAATATTCTTCAAGTCCTTCTTCCGATTCCATGTTAGATGGTGATTCCATGTTAGATGGTTCAAGTTCAAGTGGAGACACAGACGTGAAGGCCGAGACAGAATCAAGACCAGTGCAAGAAGAAGAAGAAGCAGAAGAGGAGTCAGGATTCGAAGGGGCGGATCATTATGCTTCGGCAATAGACGAAGAGGTGGAAATCACCCCAGCCAACACCGGCCCCTACACGTGCACCTCAACAGACGTGAAGACCGAGACAGAATCAAACCCAGTGCAAGAAGAAGAAGAAGCAGAAGAGGAGTCAGGATTCGAAGGGGCGGATCTTTATGCGGCGGCAATAGACGAAGAGGTGGAAATCACCCCAGCCAACACCGGCCCCTACACGTGCACCTCAACAGACGTGAAGACCGAGACAGAATCAAACCCAGTGCAAGAAGAAGAAGAAGCAGAAGAGGAGTCAGGATTCGAAGGGGCGGATCTTTATGCGGTGGTAACAGACGAATATCCTGCGACGGGAAAAGATCTAGAGCCGGAGGCCGAGAGTCTGGTCACTGCCACACAAATTGAGCAACAAACTTTAGATGCCCAGCAAGGGCATGGCACTGCGGTTACCAGTGCACCGCAGGAAGGGGAGAGGTCGAATCAACTCCAAAATGCTGCCGAACGAGCTTCAATGAAGCGGAGGAGGAGATCATCCTCCGAAAGTTCCGCATCCGAATCCCACAGACCGACTTTTACTAGAAGACCTGATTGGCTAGCCCAGCGTAGGCCGCATCAGGGCTCATCTTATCAAAGTTCCAACAACCCCCGCGGAACCTCTCGATAAAGGAGGCCAGATCAAGATTAGCTGGCCTAGCGTTGGCTGTAGTAGAGCTCAAGTCCCGCGGGCCTGGTGTGACTCGACGAGGCGACCCTCCTAGTGAATAATCGACACTCCAGCTGCCAAATGGAATTCGAAGCCTTCCGTTGATTTCCCGAGGATGTTCTCAACAAATTCCCTTTGTTTTTCTTTCCAATCGTTTTATTCTTGAAGCCACCACCCATGACGCTAGCTCGGCATGCATATGGATCCGATTTTCCTTTTTGTCCCAGTATCCTTTTCCTTTTTACTATCTATCTCGGTTTCTCAATTGCACTGTACATGTGCACATCTCGTTTATTTTTCTCTTTCTCCTATCAATCCTCGCGAGTCCAATTTCATTATTATGTATCTGCCGATTCATGATGTTGTAAGCTAGTCTTACAGACTCTATCTCTAGCATTTCTCCTTGATTACTTTGATCTTTATTTCCTTTTCTTTTCCTTTTCGAGATCTCGAGCTTACTTGTTGATCATATATATATATATGGTCGAGTCTGTCAATACACTATAACAGGCCCGGTTACGTATATAGGACTGATCATGAAATACGAATTATATACTTCTCTAGTTTCTAAACTTTAAGTGTGCTCCTCATTCATTGTGATACATACCTATCATGACTCATAAAAAGATGATTTCTCGAGAAAGCCATATTAAGCGTGCGGAAAACGGAGGCTCGGGTTTCTGAGACTCGTCGAACGCTAAGAATGAATAAATTTCAACACTGTTTTGGAGCTGTAATCATAACGTAAGTGCATCGAGAATATCAGGAGAGGATTATCTCCATTTATATTCTTATGCCATAGTGCTCGGCTTTGTCTTCACAGAGAATTTTGAAACTGAAAGACTGTATTGTATGTACTTCTTCTTTCAATGAGATATAACCATAGACATTATTTGGCTTTGCATACATAGCATCCGCAGACATTCTAAATCTTCGTTTGTTGAATGATGATCATTAATACAATGCGATAAGAACTTGAAGGACGCTGGCAGCGCTCGCGGCCAGAAATCTGCCGTTGGCGGGTGAACATAGAAAGAATAGATGGTATGATATAAAACGCAACTCTATCTTACCGAACTCAGTGCACATGAGGAGCAACCATACCATATATTGAGTACTTATAATAGACCGGTCGAAATACTTTCTCTGGGCCTGTGAAGCTTGTACCACCTACCATATATCACCTAGAATGTACAAGCAGCTGTACGTATGTAAATGTACCTCGCCATATTTTCCTTCATGGTAACCGGGTAAGAAGTACCTACGGGTACTTACTTTTACAGCTGACAGTGCGCATGTACCAGGTAACGGATCTAACAGGCTCGAGCTCGTGTAACGGAGTACGTACCACAGGTCAATGTATGCTGCTTGGCATTCCTGCAACTTGCCGCAAGTTGCCGTTTTTAGGTACCTCTTCAAGGTACATCCTCCTTTCAAGAACAAGTACTTGAGGTATCTAACTGCATATACTACAAGTATGTGTATGCAACGAATTGTTTCTGAGCTCCATATGGATGCTTAATTGGTATCCTAAGGCTTTATTGTACCACAAACCTAGATGATACTGTTCATTTTCAATTGCCCCGTGCCCATCCCACCAAAAAGTATTATCTTACATCGGTAGCTCGTGAATTACCAAATTAGGCAATTATTCTATAGGCACGGTAATTACTGCCTACTTATAATTAAAGAGGTAGGTACTTATCACATCGCTTAGTTGCCAAAAGCCAACTCCATTGTTTGACCATGAGACTTATTTTAACATAAACGTTCCATGTTAGGTGACAATTATACACCGAATTTGTGTTTGACCCATGTTCAGCTTCTAAGGTAGCGTGATGTTTAGACCTACTTCAACCATGACCGATTACTCCATCCCTCAACCATGCAACTACTAGATCTATATTCGAACTCACTACTACATAACACATTCACTCTGGCTTCCATCAGTTTAGAATACGATGTATAATGTATGTCAAATCTGCCTTGCTTCACTCATAATACCACCATCATGACCACGAATGCGTCGTAAATGCACCTACCTTATAATTTGAACTAATAAATACATTTCTTGATTGCAGATTGCGTTCCCTCCGGATGTGCGCGGCCGGTCACCAATTCCCCTTACACTCGTACCTTCTTTTCTCGCCGGTCGTCAAAATAGGCATGTTCGCCAGCATGGGTCGCTATCTAATCGGGGGGGGGAAAATTTAACGCAGGGGTGGGTGATTCCGGCCTAGCCTCGTCCCCAGGCGGGAGAATAGATTCGCACGCTCGCACGCACGCACGCATGCACGCACTCATGCAAGCTAAGTCAAAGTTTGGCGTGCGTGAAAGCGTGCGAATCCATTCTCCCGCCTAAGGACGAGCCAATTCCGACCCCCCTTCTCCCTCAAACCCCCAAGCCCTGACCTCCTTCCCAACCGCGTCATGCCCTCTGGCCTGCCTTAGTCTCGGCCTGCCTGCCAAGTCGTCATTCCCTTCCCGAGTTTAGCGTGACAGCGCCCACTACTAGCCGGCGCTCCACTCAATCCGCAGCCAGCCCGGCCCGCGGCTCGAAAGCAAGACAACCAACCACAACCACAACCACAACCACAACCACATCCGCATCCACAACCACATCCAACCCACACCCGTCCCACGTCAACCTCTCACCTGTGGTCCTCACGCTATCAGCTACGCACCCCCACGTCCCTCCTACATACCAAGTCAGTTCCATAGCCGCCGCTGCTCATCCAGCCATCGATATCCTCACTACCACTGGCCAGAAGTCACGCCAAGGCCTGGCCCTTCGGTATGGTCATGAGATTGTTGATCCTGCGTGCCGTGCGTGTCCTGTCCTACAAGCCGCTGTAGCCAGTACCATACATATGTCCAACAACTACCACATTCTACATACATAGTAGCTACAAGTCTCATTCTCTTCAGGTAGGTAGGAAGTTACACTCTCCGCAGGTCTGGCTCCTCCGCTACTATCGTTATCATTCTAACTTTTATTCTACATATATCGATGCAAGAGCGTACACGATACGCTCATGATGGTAGTCGTTGAATATAATTACAACCACAACACCGGTACCATCGATATCACTATGAGTTACAAATGCCACTTCTGCACATGCTCTATACCTACCTACCTCTCACTCACCGACCTCATTCACACACGGCAGCGAAGGCCGGGCCAAGGACCAAGCCTGAGTCTGGGTCTGGCCCTCATGATCATGAAGGAAACGGTAAACCTCATTTACCGCCACAATAATCCGATAATCCACCAAACTTAATTGTTGTTCAAAAAGAAAATAAAACTCACAAAAACCTAAAAAACTCGCAAACTCACAACGCAGAGGGCGCAAAAAGTTTGATCAAACATTGCAACTTGCATCACATCACTTCCCAGCCTCCTCATATTCATTCCTCCACACAGAGATATCAGCGTTACGCAAAAATGAATGCAGTGCCACTGGAGTACGGATAGAGTATGGATTGAGTACGGATGCAAATGCATATGCATCTCTCTCCTTTTAGTACCTACCTACGTACTCCTTGGATGATCCAGAGCCAGAGCCACGTTGGCCTTTCCTACCCAGATTATGCCCAGGTCAGACATCCATCTCTCTCCTTTCAGCACCTACCTACATACACCTTGGATGATCCAGAGCCAGAGCGATCAACCTTTCCTACCCAGATCACACCCAGATCACACATCCTTATCCATACAACCTGATAATCGTACGACCTGACCTCGTATTCTAAAACCACCATACCCGATGCATTGCGACCTCAAAACCTCAAATTTAACCCAAAACAAAACACAAACCTAAAGCTCTCTGAGGTGGTTTTCATCACATCACACAACAACGGTACTGCCAGTGCTACACAAAGAAAGGCCTAGACACTACATACAACTCTCGATACATCTTACATCGACCTCGACCTCGATAATCGTTATCATACTCCCAGCCCCCTGATTTCAATTTCAAATTTCAAATGCATATTACATCATTACACCACTAGTACTATAACTAATCCCACCGTCATCTGAGCTCGAGCATACGCGCTGCAGGTTGCATGGGGGGGTCGTACAACAGAAACTCGAGAAATCACTCACTCACTCACACAGACTTTTGCGAAGGGGTTGTGTTTATTTACGAAAAGAGAAACACCAACACCAACAGAAACAGAAACAAAGACAACAACACCGTGACCTCTCATTGTGGCACCGCGGGTTACCTTGGTGGATGAAACGAACTGTGCTCAAGCTCGGTGTCGACGCGTGGATATACCGAACTCTACCAAAGAGGAGCACGGTGTAATATGATTACTACATGCATCCACATCTTGCACTTCCACTGCACCATTGCGCAGCAGTATGATTACATACCTACTTAGGTATATGCATTTCAATTTTTGTTGAGCTTGTGGGCACCGGTCGGGCGTCTTGGGTTAACCTGAACTCGAGCTGTTGCGGGAAATGCAAGTGTTGGATGATCCATCCATATCCATATCCATATCCATATCCATATTCATATCCATATCCATATCCATATCCATATCCACATGAGTCCCAACATACCTCCTAACTACCTCCTACCTACTTATTTACCTACCTACATGGTGACAAAAAAAAAACAGTGGGGAAATTCATGGAAATTATGGGGGTTTCGGAGCTGAATTTCGCGCGCCTATCTACCTACTTACTTGGTACTTGGCGATATGATATTCACGGGCGGAGAGAGAGAGAGAAATCACTCTCTCGATTTCGGCGTCGACGTCGACGTCACTATAAGCTACCTACTTAAGGGTAGCGTGACAAGGATACCGTTAACGTTATGCAGCCGCTTTAGGAAATAACTTACCTCACATTTGAAATTGCTACCTGCATACACTAAGCTCCTACTACATACCTACTCACCTTGCTAACCTCTGGCATCTCACAGAGTGCGCAGCCTATCTAAACATCATGGTCAACATCAACACTTCATCCTACATCCTACTGGCATGCGTACGATATCCAGCCAGCCAGCCATCCACCGGCCCCTCAAATTCAATGCACGAACACAAAAAAACGAAAGAAAAAAAAAACGAAACGAAACGAAACAATTATACATCACAAAACCTAAAAACGCTTTTAATCTATAAATATATATCCCAAGCGTTGCACAACATCTACACACACACCACACACACATTCACCTCAAACAAAACTCAACCGCCCTTTCCCTCTCTCTAGCGCACGAGTCAGTCCAGCTTACGGAGCGTGTAGTGTATGCATGTAGTACAGCCACAAACAGCTAACGGCACCACATTTTGCCCTATTACCATTAATAATAAATCTACCTACGTATAACTACTATTCTATAGCTCCATTCGATATAGGATATCTTATACGACACACAGACGTGGAATTCTCTGCTGTGCAACATACCTAACCTACCTCATACTCTGGAAAAAAAATTCAAAGCTTCTTCAATGTAACAATCAACACCACCACCACCACCACCACCACCACCACCACCACCACCACCACAACCACCACACTTTCCCAACCTCTCAATCTTCCCAAATATTCCACGGTCGGAGTGAGGCCTCGCACCCACCCACCTCACCTCACCTCACCTCTCGCGATACCTGAAATCAACGAAACAAGCCATGGAAATATATATATATAGGTATGGAATAATCCCCATCCTATCCCATTCCCTCCCATCTCATAGTATCATTTCTCCACAAAACCGCCAGAGGAAAGCAAAACACAAAACAAAACAAAACTTCCACGACAGATATCAGCTAGCTAGCTATCATCAATATCAACGACCGTCGCAATATCATATCAATTCCAGGGCTTGAATTCAAGCTAATTGAACTGAACTGATAACGGTTTTTTTCCCCCACCCAAGGTCACGGTCAAATAGCGGTCTTTGCCCCGTCCAGCTTGGTTAGAATTCTCTTCTTTTTTTTTCTCTAGATAGATAGAACCAGATAGGGAAAACAGACATATACTTACACACACCACAGACTTACGCAGACATCGACCGTCACAAGCTGTTGATTTTCTTTCACAGGAATCACCATCACCACCAACACCCACCAACAACACCAGTCAAAAATGCCACCAAGAACTCGCGGACGAGCAACCCCCGCCCGCGCTCCCAGCGCCTCTGCCCCCCCTCCCCCACCCTCCACCGCATCCACCACCGCCACCCGGGCTTCAAGAAGGAACACCCCCCGCGTCCACCCATACCAAGCCACCTCTCCCCCTCCCCCTCCTCCAGCCGCAGCAGCAAGATCCCCAACGAAACCTCAGGCTGCCCCACCGAGGTTGAGGCTCAGACTCACCCAGATGCGAAATCGGTCGCCGCCTCCACCTTCCTCCTCCTCCTCTTCTTCTTCGTCCTCCGAGGAGGATGACAGCAGCGCTGGATCCCCAGAGGAGGGGCGCTCGAGGCCCTCTTCGCCGGCATCGAGGAGTGGAAATCGTGGGGTTTCGTACCAGCCGGGCCAGGCCACGTCGCAGCTGAGTTTTCCACCAGATGTGGAGACCTCGTTCGATATGGCTGCGATGGGCTTGGGCCAGCCTGAAGCTGAGGCTGGGTCTGGGACTGGGGCTGGTGCTGGAACTGGGGGCCAGCCAATATCAGTATCCGATGATACTGATGAAGAGGAGGAAGTGGTGGTGAAGAGGGAGAAGACGGAGGAGGAAATTGATGGCGAGTTTATCGCGGGGTTGAGGGCGAGGAGTGCCGAAACGAGGCTGGCCAGAGCTGCCAGTCCGGCGGAGAGACTCCCGTCCGAGATACCAGAGACGCAGCTCGCCGAAGAGGAGGAGGTATATAACCTGCCCGAGGAGCCAGTTGTTGCGCCAGTGGTGGAGGCACCAGCAGCAACAGGATCCCAGGGCGTCACCGCCAGGGCCGCGGGCAAGAGGAAGTCCAACGTCCTCGACCTGGTGGAGGTGGACACCAACGGCCGCCCGGTCGGAGCGCCCCGCCAGACGGCCACCGCCACGCAGTCTGAGGCCCGCGGGAAGCGGGCACGGGTGAGCTCCGGCGAAAGCTCCGAGGCGCCGGAGAGCAACGAGAACGAGGCGCCTCCAGTCCGCCTCTTGTTCTCGCCCCGCCGCCAGCCGCAGAGAGCCCTGGCCGGGCCATCGAGGAGACGCGGCGGCCGCGGGAACTTCGCTCTCTTCGAGAGTGCTTCCTCCTCGCCCCGGGCGTCGATCCCGACGTCCGCCCAGCCCCAGGCCCCACGCCAGGCGCTCCGGGAGCTGGCCCCCTCTGCCCCGCCCGCCGACACGGAGGCAGAGACGGACGTTGGCGGCGGCCCGGGCCCCTCCCCATCGCCGCGCGCACACCGCGCTCGACAGCTGGCCAGAGTCGAGAGCGCGGGAAAGAACCTGCAGCGCGTCCTCAGTGGACATGCGCAGCAGCAGCCCGCCAGCCACCCGCCCCCCCCGCCCCTGCAGCACGAGCACATCCCGGTGCCGGCGATGCGGGGAGCAATGGCCGCGGGCGGCGCGCAGGCAGGCCCTTCCGCCCCCGTGCGCAGCCCGCCGCCCCCCCGCCACCAGGCCCTCCTGCCCATCGACGTGTTGAGGGACTACCTGTCCCGCTCGCTGGCGCACATGGAGAGCCACCTGCCTTCCTACGAATCCCAGTTCCTCGCCCACCACAGCCTCAGGCTCCTCGAGGGCGTGTTCAACGCAGACCCGGCCAGGTACGCCGGCGCTGCCGAGAGTGCAGCCCTGCTGCGTGAGGCCTCCGCGGTCATGGACACGTTCCAGCGGGGCATGGCTGCACAGGCCACCGCGCCCCCCGCCATAGTCCTGTGGGAGACGGTACAGAAGCTGTACCAAGCGAACATGGAGCAGGGCGTGAGGATCCTGGAGCTGCAGAACGAGGTATCGAGACTCCGCAACAAGATCCGGCGGAATCACGACTCGGAGTTTTGCAGGTGCCTGTCGTGCACGGATGCACGGGTTACGGCGGAGGCGGTGGAGCGGGGGTTGAGGGAGGATGCGGAGAGGGAGCAGAGGGAGAGGGAGGATGCGAGGAGGGAGAGGAGGTGGAGGGAGGGTGAAGAGAGAAGGAGGGCTGCGGAGGAGGAGGAGGAGATGAGAAGGAATAAGGAGGAGTATGAGGAGTGGGCGGCGTCGGAGGCGGTAGTCGAAAGATTGGGGGAGCTGGCGGAGGAGTTGACGGAGGAGGAGAGGAGGATGAGAGGGTAGGCTGCCGTGGGATGGGTTGGAGGGGAGGGTAATTGGGAGGATGGGTAATCGGGCCTGGGTTGCGCGGGATTTGGGAGGGATGGGGATCTTTTGGTCTTGGGTTGGATTGGATGGGTGGAACGGATTGTATTAACAGATAAACATAGGTACCTAATTAAGTAGCTAGATGCGCATGCATACCAAGTACCTACATAAAGTACATCAAGAAATAAATCAACCTTTCTGAAGTGGTAGTGGAGTGATTTGTATATATCCGGATACCCTGAGCTCTCAAAGTGGTACTTGGGGTCCTGATTTTGATTTTAATTCGATTTGTTAGTCTTGGTCAATTCGTTTGCTCCAAATAATAATATTTGTGATGCCATAGTGCACGTGATGCTCTGGTTCTCTAACCCAAAAAAGGAAGTATCTACATGTACATGTAAGCGGTCGGTATACGAGGAAGTAAGAAATATCAATGTCGGACAGGCGGACATGTCCAGATGGAACCTCAGGTGAAATAGTTTAGCGAGTCTCGAGCTCTTGTGATCGGGTGCTCCAGAGCAGGAGTTTTTTCTTTTTCTTTTTTTTTTTTTTTGTCATCGGGGAACTTTTTGCTAATCAAAATCTTCAGACACTAACTAGTACCAGAGAAATCCAAAGCTAGCTAGCTACACTCCCCTAAACATAATTTCTCCTCTGAATTTCTAAAATTATTTTCAGCAAGTATTCGCATATAATATAAAATTCAAGAGAGAACTGCTGTGAGACATATGCATGCTGCGATCGCCCAGTCGAACTCGAACTCGAACTCGAACTCGTGATCTCGAACTCCAAAGAAGAAGCTCAGGCTTCTAGATCTTTTAATCCCAACCCCCAACCAATTGCAACCCCATGGCCAAAGCAACGGGCAGCACATGTATGTACATGTACAGAGTACTCTACTCTGTACTCAAACTCGATCTCGAATTCCAACGATCGCAAACGAACATGTACAATTTACCGAAACGAAACAAAAAAAAACAAAAAACGAAATTAGAGTCCCATTTAAACATGCCGAGTACATTTGTGGCCTAGCTCCGGATCCACGCACGGTCAGTAGGTATGTAGGTAGGTACTCGAGTGGTACCTGAGTGAGGTCCCTTGCATTAGTGACAGTGCCGGCGCCGCACGGCCCACGGACTAGAAAATATTTAATTAGAGTAGAGTGGGAAGGCCTAGGAAGCTTGAGGGAAGGTTTAAAATTTGCTTTTTTTTTTTTCGGAAGGGTAATTATAAGAAGTAGAGTACTTAGGTAGGTAATGTGACGGATATCGATACTACGATCGCGAAGTCATTATATTATATTTAGGCTTTAAAGATCGATGAGGCTGCTAGATCTCTTCTATAGCTAGAGTAGATCGATATCCCTTGGCCGGTCGGAATATATGTATGTACGAGATAGGTATGTAGGTAAATTGCAATGACGAGAGGCAAGGAATGAATAGAATATTGTAATTCGTTTATAATCATCCATACGATCGTAAAATGGTATCACAGTACGTAAATATACATGTAACAACCACAATTGCAGATACATGAAAGGCCGACAAACGCTCGAGGGATCCGGAAGAGGTGCGCACATCAATCAATTGCAATACCTATCATGATCACGACTGATCATAAATCACACGAACCCAATTACTTTCACAATTCATATCGCATCACATCACATCACATGTTTGCGCGCGTGTGCGCACGGGATGGGTTAACGTTACTACCTGTATGAAAATAAAGTGGCCTTGGCCACTGATAAAAATTCGAATTTATGGCCATTCATTTTGAAACTTACCTAAATAGTACCCATATATGTGAGCCTTTCGGCCTAATTTACTTTTGTCAGGAGAGGATATGTGGGCACACAGGATAGGATGCAGAAGGGTATATAAGTAAGTATGCAGGTTGCAAGAAGGGGACATACAGAAGTAGACACTCCCGGATCGGGAAGGAAGGGAGAAGTGGCTGAACTCCCGGATTTGGAAGAGGTCTCCAGGGAGCAGAATCATGTAGTTGGAGAGAAGGAGCAGAGCGGAGGACTCAGAATCATCATCATCTTCTCCTCTATGCTATGTCACGGCTCCGTCCTCACAGGTTTATAGTTTGCAAAATCTTTTTAGACCTCGAAAACAAATTCGACTTGGCGCTAGGATTACCTAGGTAGGTGGGTGTGGACGAACTTGCAATTGGTGGGTGAACCGTTGAATATTCTGTGATCATTGCTCTAGATCTCGTGCCCTTTGATCATACCATATATATACTAGAACATGTACCCCATGTAGTTACTTGTAAATATTAATTCAAAGTAAATATATCTGAATTGGATTCGAACTATTGCAACCGGTATCGATGATCCGGGTGCTATTAATGCATATGGATCTGGATCGATGATGGGCAGGAAGCTAGAGTATATATATGGCTGGAGAGTCGAGTACGTACTTTAGGTAGGAGAGTGTCTTGATGCAGGGCCAGACGATTTCGAGCCCCAGTTTATATTACATTTAGTTGCTTCCCTCGAGCTCGATTTTGAGTTCTTGATCACAGTATTAAACTGTTATAAGTTAAGTAGGTTATCGTAATTATCAGGTAAATTTCCAGCTGCAGTTCACGTTATGATTAACTACTTACTTATGTAGGTACTTAAGCGAGGTAAGCGAGGTTGAGGTTCGTTTTGTTCTGGTTTGTTTGATTACCGACAACCAACAGCTCTCGGCTTGCTTGCGAGAACTCCAACTAGATATAGGGAATTTTGATGCTAGCTCGAGAATTCGAGAGGGGGTTTATATAAACCGCAATTATCAATTTATCTATGTAACCAATCAAATTCAAAACTTCAGTACAGTACACCTGGTATGCACCTGGCCATACACCAGCAATATACTGGCCATAATTACATATATAGGGCTTGATCCCCGCCTGTACCTGTCATTGGCCGTAAGCTTGATGAGCCTCACGAGATTCAAGATATTTTAAATTCAAGATTTCAGATTTTTTATTTTCCAAGAGAACGGCGCTACATGTTGGTAGTCGCGAGTACGTATATATACTCGTACAGCGCTCAAAGATAAAGATAGTAGGTGCCTACATGTTTTAATTAGATTAGGTAGGTGGTGTAGATACCGAGTTCGAACTTTAGAGTAACAAGAAAACACATTTTTGCAATCAAGGCGGCCATGGGGCAAAATTCAAAAGAATGATAAGTAGTTATATATAGCGGTCGTTTAATTTCGTTAATTATGACAGATCTAAATCTAGACGTCGACGTATGCATCATTCAATTCTCATGATCGAATATATTTACGTATACCTAGGTACCTAATGTTAACGTTACCACACTTTGCCTTTTCGCACCCAGACTCGAGCTCGAGCTCGAGTATAAAATGGCAATGGAATTTATTTTTCATTATAATTATATTATAATGCGTTTGTGCGAGCCTTGATCAGAATCTGCCATAGCTATAGAGTAAGATCCTAATTTGAGGAGATTTTGATTAGGTACATTGCTAATTAGAGCGAAAGTATACTATAATGTAGTTAAATTATTATACAAGAACTAATCTTAACGGCAGCCTTAAATTTGTTAAAAACCAATTGAGTTTTAATCATTTGCCAGTCATGAGTCACTGGCCAGTGAGGTATGACAAGTTATATATGCGTGGTAGAGCTGAGAATGCATATATATATATGCACCGAATAAAATGCAAAAATAAATAAAAATAAATAAAAAAAAATCACTTCGCCCAGCTGAACTCCCCCTCCCAGTCACCAACCCCCAGCCCGCTTGGCTCAATGGCAGAGCATCAGGCACGTGCCTGAAGATCGCAAGTTCGATTCCTGCATCGGGCCTGGACTAATCGTTGGGTCCCTGCTGGCGACAGGGGAGACTCATCGATTGGTCCATTTCACTTTTTTTTTTTTTTTTTTTCTGCGGAATTTTTTTTTTACAAGGTGAAATTTTCAGCTAGATTTTTTTTTTTTGAGATTGGTGGGTTGGTGGGTTCTACATGTGAAGATCTAGATAAATAGATATTTGAAGATATATACTTGATATAATTTTTTCGGGGGGTATATTTTAATTACGTATACAATTGAGGTCGAGATATCGATCGATACCTTCCTCATGATCATTGTTTGTACCGCGGTTGCTCGATAGATCTACATCAGGGGAATTAGTTTTTAAATTCCGTGATCCTGTGATCGGGTGCTCTGGGACGTGATCGCAGCATGTTTTACAGCCTTTCTCTCTTGAATTTTAAACGCAAATACTTGAAAAATTGATTGAAAAATTATGTCGGACGAGTGTGTCACTTTGGATTTCTCAAAAGTAAAAACTTTTCTGAAGATTTTGTTATCAAAATATAAAGGTTCCCAGATCACGAAAAAAAAATGAAACTCCTGCTCTAGATCTGGAGCACCCGATCACAAGAAACTCGAGAAACTATTTTCCCTGATGTAGATGGATGCACTGTTTATAAGATTTAAATGCAATATGTAGGTAACACTTCGAATTCTCTTCTCCCTTTCCTATTATACAAAGCTATACTCTGCTACATACATTTGGCAGACGTTACCTCTAACTAAGTAGTTCTACAGTTATAAATAGAAGAGTACCGCGTAAACTGGGAATATTAATTGAGAGCCTTTGTCAATTGCTTTAGGCCGCACCCGTTGCAAAGAAACTCTAGATCTGAGTGTGTCTCGATATCAATCGATCGACAAGGGCTCTCAGAGTAATTCTCGGTTCACGCGGGTAACGTTATGAAATGGCTAGGTACCTAGGTAGGTAGTCTCGTTCCCATATCCCTCCTTCGAATTCAAAGACCCACCACTGCAGTGCCAGAGAAGGTACTCTTAGGTAGAGTTTATCTGAACTTTGAATTCAAAGTACATATACCCAGCAAGCTCAACTGGCTTATTATATATACGCCCACCCCCCCTCCGGCCGGTTGTCTTTCTAGAATTCTCTTTGCAGTGAAAGTGACCTACCTAACTTTCAGAGGGTCCACGCGTGCCCAAATTTGATGTACTGTAAAAAGCTTTAATTATAAAGGCGGACGAGGAATATCGATGTGGGCTTATGACGTTAACCCAGTTAAACCGGTATACTCGAGTACCTACCAGTATACCATTCATATTCTTGAGCTCGCCCCTAATATATATCGATATCCCTGTCTTATATATAGAGCAGATAATTTCGTGCGATGTAGGTATATCTAAAGATGTGCGTATGTGTATGTGTACATGTACAAATAACAGGATAAATAAATTTAAATATTTAGTACTTTAATAGATATATCTACATTCATGATCATGATCACTAGAAAACAGCAAATACGTATGCTGGCATGAGGCTAAGCAATTGAATACTGTCGCTAGCTAGACGAGCTCACTCACCTACCTATGTACTTAATTCTCTAATAATAGGTACCTAGCTTGGTCGACTTTCGCGATCGTCAACTATGCCTATACGACTTTTGAGAATACATACCTGTGGCAATTTCGATGCACATGACAGGGCTTTGGAGTATCTGGAGGAAGTGCCTAGCTGTAGGTACTTAATTTTAACCTAATGTCAGTATACACTCAATCTTTGGAGAATGGAATACGAAAAAAAAAGGTACATACTTACTCTACATGATTGCGAGAACAGGTTCTTAAGTCCCCTCCTCGACGTCGTCAAGTACATACATACATGTACCTACTCCATGTACCGTCCCGGGACTTTAAATCTGAAGTCCTTCTACCACTACTTCGAAGCTTCTACCCATGGGTTCCTTGCATGTATACTCCGTATACCTACTCTAATTAGGGAATTTATGTACTGTAGCTAACTATCTAATTATAAAGGCCTGGAAATACTCTTTGCATACATATGCATGCCATTGAGTATATATAATTGCAGGGTAGGTATACGTAGAGTAGGGGTGTGCCCTTTTCGTTGCACGCATACTCCGACGTAGAAGTACGTACGAGTACTTTACTCCGTAGTTAGTTAGGTTAAAATTGAGATTTTGAGAATTTGAGGTGTCAGGGGTATGTACATACGCATGGGGTTGCGGAGCGGAGGAGATCGAAGCCCACGCACGCGCAGCCCGCGATACTCTAGAATCGAAGCCTGCCAAAAAAGAAGAACTCGAAACTCAACGGGATGGACGGAGGGCAGTCTCGAAAACCAGACGTCGGCTGAATTTTCGCGCCTAGACTTTTCGACATGTATGTACTCTACATCAACGTCACGGAATTAATATTCGAATTCGAGAGGGACCAATTGGAATTTAAAGCTTTGTTGTTCTGACCCTACTCTAAAATACCGGTACTCCGCAGCGCTTCCTCTACGAAAGTACTCTAGTGTGGACGAGAGTAACATGTAGGTAGGTAACGAGCCTGGGATACATTTCAAGGCTAACTACCTAACGAGCGAGCTGTTTCGTATTCTGAGGCTACTAGAAGTTCGTCTGCAGTCGCCTAGAGTACGTCTGTTCTAGTTACCGAGCAATTGCAAGCTTGCAACGCTTAAGCAACCCTTACTTAGTCTGCATTAATTGGTCAATGAACCCTCTATCGCTAATTTATAATTTATCGCCATCTGCATGAAACCCTTGGAGCAGTACAGAGTAGAGTAGAGCACCTTTAACTAGAGTAATTGGTAATTCTAGATATATACCCTCTGTTACATGCAGACCAGACCGTAGGCAAACAAAACAAACAAAACAACAATCAATCTGCAGTGTCTTTTGCAGGAGAACTGCACATATTGCCGTACTTTACTCGTTTCTACTTCTAGACTCCTCCCCGTCTTTTCCGCGCCAGTTCGTTGACGGGTTTCTCAAAGAGAGCTGGCGTCCCGAGAAATTATATTAGGGGGACCAGAAAAGCTACCGGGATGATGTTGGAGTGGGAATTGGCTGGGGGACGAAGCTAGGGAATCGGTACACGAGATTAATTTCACGACATGGCACACCCACCCACCCACCCACCCACACCCACACCCACACACCCCTCCCCTCTCCACGGGCGCGCGCGCAATAGTTAGTTGGTAGAGGACCGCTCCAGTGAATGGAAAAAATAAAAAAAAATACAAAAAGTATAATCTTAAATTTTTTTTTAAAGTTAACATGTGCTGACTTCTAAGGGGCAGCACGTTGGGGGCGGCCAGGGGAGAGAGAGAGAGAGAGAGAGAGAGAGAGGCCGGACGAAGATGTTGTCCCCTCCCACCCCACACCCATCCCCATCACCACACTCTCACTGAGCAAGCAGTTGATCTTGTTTGCCTGCCACCCCCCTCCCCTCTCTCTCTCTCCTGCTTTTTGTGTGTGTGCATTTCCTTGCTGCTGCCATTCCTTGCCCTGCTTGTTTGCTTGCAACGTAGCCCAGACGAGTACCTAACGTACGTGAACGTCACCATCACCAGCACCAGCCAGGCAGCCTCGAGTCAAACAACCGGCCCAATCAACCACAGTACAGGCACACCACACTCCTTGCAACCGCACACACAAGCAAATCAATTCAGGCCCCCTCGCCCCCCCCCCTTCCCACCCCACACGACAACGATCGATTTCAATACAATCGCCAGCAGCTTCTCTCGCTCGCTCGCTTGCAGGCTTCACTCCTTTAATTCGTCCACAAGCAAGCAAATCGATCCATCCTTCGCGCGCGACCGAACCGAACCGAACGAACCACCGAGCTGTGCAAGCGACCCCAACCGACACGGCAGAAGCAGCAGCCGCCCTATCAATCCAATCGTCACCACTTGTTGTCGTTTTTTGTCGATTCTCACAGACTCACAACACAGACTGCACACCACACACTCACACACGATAGGAGGTAGGTTCAAATCAAGCCAGTCCAATTCCATTCCTGCTCTCCGACCGACGTCCTCTCCCGCCCCGTCCGTCCAACAGCCACGCGCGCCGGTACTCCCGCGTTTTCTCAAACCCTCTGCAGCATCCCATCCAGCCACACACACCCCGCCTCACCCCCTCACCCCACACCTAACCCCTTGCACAAAAGGGCCGACTTGCGTGACAAGTCACCAGCTCTTGTTTGAGGCCTGCAGCAAGCAGCAGCTTATCTTCAATTGTGTCCCTTTTTTAGTTTTTTTTCTATTTTTATTTTTCCCATTTATTTATCATCTTGCTTGACGCCGGAGAAACTCTTGCTGGGAACTCTCTCCGCCGGACGAAGACGAAGACGAAGAAGAAGAAGTACTGAGGTATGTGTGAGCTGCTTGGTTCTGGCGTGACGTGACGAGTTCGGTCGAGATGACGAGATGACGAGGAGTTGCCCCTGCCTGCTGCCTGGCCTGTTCCCAGCCCTGCCCTGTCCACCCCTCTGCCCTGCCTCCCTGAGCCCTGGGCTTTCCCCGGTTCGGCTCGTTGATGCCTCTCGCTCCGCGCTGGTGGTACTGGTGGTGCCTCTGGCTCTGCTTCTGCTGTTCCTGTTGCTGCTGCTGTGTCGCTCTGCGGAGAGACGGCGCTGGGGCACGCGCGCATTAGCTGCCGCTCGCAACGCACAAACGAACGCACGAGCGCACGCACACACACACGCACGAACGCACGCACCGCACCGCACGCACTCCGACCGCTCAAATGTCCCGGTGCCATTGGGCCGCGCCCAGACGGGGACGGCGGCGGAGGGGCCACATCCTCGCCTTCCCAATTCTCCCCTGATTGACAGACAACCCGCGTGACTGACACCTGTTTCATCTCCTCCTTCTAGAAGAATCACCACCGCCACCAGCGCAGACCTCCACCACTCTAACCTTCTCCACTCCGCCATCTCTACCTCTCACTCTCGCTTCATCTCTTTCCAACACTAACCGTCGCCCGTATACCCCCCCGCCCCACGCAATCTCAAGAGGAAGCAGTCGCAGAGCATCGCACGCAATATCGCCGAAACAGGCTACGCAGACAGACACACTCACTCAGGATGCAGCCCCCCAAGGATCCGTCGGCGGCGCCAAACACGCTGCACAAACGCCCCACGACGCCCAAATCCGCCTCGGCCTCCGCCGCCGCCCTCCTCGCCGCCGCAAAGGAAAACCACCCGCCGGTGCCAGAGATCCCCGCGCCAAAGAAGGACGATCACCACAGCAAGGACAAGAAGGAGAAACGGTCGTCGCTCGCTTTCCTCCGTCGCTCGAAATCAGGCGATACGGTTCGCCCTCGCGCTCCCCTCGTCCCGCAAGAGGCCCCAAGGCTGCCAGAACTCTGGAACGCAAACCAAGGCGGCGGCATCGGTGGTTCCCCCCCGCGTCCAGGCAGAGAGTCGGTCGATATCGGTCCAAGCGGCCTCAACATCCCGGGAATGTCGCCAGGAAGAAAGAGCACGGATACAGGCAGCGGGGTGAGCAGTGGGTACGGAAAGAGTATCGGAAAGGACTCGGCCTTGGTGCCAGAGGAGCCGCTGAATGCGGCGGCGAGTATGGCGCATCGGGGCAGGTATAGTGTTGCGTCGGCTGGTTCGACTGTAAACTCCCCACGAAGAGTGCGAAGAAGAAAGGACCCCACTCCATTCAAGTAAGTCGATGCCGTCTCAAAGCCATGCATTGCAAGAAAATACTGACATCCCCAAGTATCCTCATCATTGGTGCCCGCAACAGCGGAAAGACATCATTCATCCAATTCCTCGGCCAATCGCTGGCCCTGAAGCCCTCGAAACACGACCCCCCAATGGAATCCACTCCCGAAGAACCCGTCGCCGCGCCACAAAAGAAGTCCACATTCGTAAAGACCTATCTCGAGACTGAAATCGACGGCGAGCGTATCGGCCTCACGCTCTGGGACAGCCAAGGCTTCGAAAAGAACATTGTCGACCTCCAACTGCGCGAGACGATCGCCTTTATCGAATCCAAATTCGAGGAATCCTTCACCGAAGAGACCAAAGTCATCCGTGCACCCGGCGTCAGGGACACCCACATCCACTGCGCATTCCACCTCATCGACCCCGCCCGCCTTGAGGCCTCCATCGTCCGCGCCTCCCCCACCCACGGCAGCGCAAACGGAAACATCCTCTCTGGCGGTCTCGACGAGGACCTCGACCTCCAAGTGCTCATGGGGCTCAAGGGCAAAACCACCGTCGTACCCGTCATCTCCAAAGCCGACACAATCACATCGGCACACATGAACGTGCTCAAACACCTTGTCCGCACAAGTCTCAAGAGCCAGGGACTGGATCCCCTGGAGGCTCTCGAGATTGACCTCGAGGCGTACGGCATCACCCCCGCCCTCGTCCCGCCAAACATGCACTCCTCCACCACCCACCCGCCAAAGCCAGACGCCAACGGCGCAGCAGCAGGTGCCATAGAAGCTGGCACCTCCTCAGACTCCGACGCAAACGACTCTGACTCGGACCACCCCCACCACACCAAGCCCACCCCGCGCCGCCGCCCCTCGTCAATCGAAACCGCGTCAACGATCCTCGACAACGAAATGTCAAACGTCGAGTTCCTCCCGCTCTCAATCATCTCGCCAGACTCGTACGAGCCCGGCGCCATCGGAAGAGTCTTTCCCTGGGGCTTTGCGGACCCGTATAATGCCGCCCATTGCGATTTTGTCCGGCTTAAGGAGGCGGTGTTTAGCGAGTGGAGGGGCGAGCTGAGGGAGAGCAGTCGCGAGATTTGGTACGAGAATTGGAGGACGAGTAGGTTGAGCGGGCCCGGCGGGAATGGGGCGCAGAGGAAGAATGGCTTGGGCGGTAGGAGGAGGTAGAGCGCGCGCTCGGTCGGATTTGACTGAAACCAGTGGGAATTTGTGGAACAAAAAAGTGGAATTTTTTTGTGGGAATTGGAATGGATGGAAGGAAGATGTGGTGGATTATGGTGGATGTGGGGTTGGGGTTTATGGATATAGCCCACCCCTCACCTCAGATGGTACCTAAATGGTGGCCGAATTGTTTTTCCGTTTCGTTTCGTTTCGTTTCGCTCCCCTTTATCTTCTCTCTGTTCATGCCTCTCTCTCTCTATCCTATCCCTCTTGTCTTTTTTTTGCTTGCCATTCGCTGCTTGCCTGCCTGCCTGCCTTTTACCACCCACCATTTTCCTTTTGTCACCCAACCAACCCAATCACAATCCCACTCGGGGATTTTCTTTTCTGTTTTATTTCCTTTTTTTGCTTTTTTTTTTTGCACACACTCGCTCACTATCAGTCTCTTTTTTCGTCTACTTTTTTTTTTTTTTGTCTCGGCGTGTGGACCATGTGGACTTCGTTGGATAGCTTTTTCTGGATTTTTCCTTTTCTCTTTGTTTCTGTTCGTATTCGTGGGAGCATGCATGCGCGCGCAAACCCTCTTTTTTCTTTCTTTCTTTCTTTCCTTCCTTCCATTCTTCCTTCTCTTTGATTTTTGTGTATGACGTTTATTTTATTTTTTTTTTGTTTCTTTTCTGGATGGATGGAGGGGGAATACTGGTTATGGGGGAGGGATGAGGGAGGGAAGGGGGGGGGGATTGTGGCGGTCTCTTACTTTCAACTTTTATTCCTTTAAATTACATTATTACTTTTATTTATTTTTATACATTCCCCAGTTCGAATTCTCTTTTTTTTACCATATATATTCTTCTTTATAGCTTTGAAATTTAGCTTTGACAAAAAAAAGGTGTGTTGTGAGGCTCTTACCTTGGTACCAAGTAGGTAGGTAGGTACGTTGATGTCTCTCGACATATGATAATGTGCCGCAAATGCATCTGCATGCATGTCATGAAGAACTTAAGTTGAGAACTTGCGAACTTCTACATTGTCTAGATCTGCATGGAGGTATAGAGTGCCTACCCCACAGCGCTGGGGACGAGGCTACTCACAGAGCTAGCTAGACATCAATTAGGTATCAACTCGAGTACCCTCTACCTACTCGAGTACGCTTATCTGCAGCTACCTCCTAGCTCCCACCTCGAGACATCGCGACGAGCTGAGACCCCCCCTCCGCCGGTCGCTTGACACCCTGGGCATGCATGGCATGGCACGAACGAATGCACTTGCCTCGCACACTTGAGGCTCTTGGAGGAGGCTATATTACCCCGCACTAGTACGTACTGTGGTGGGTGGTATCATGATAGGCCTGAGACCTTTTTTGTGATGCATTACTTTCTTCTGTAGATATTTAAATAAGTTGACTGGAGCTCGCCTCGGTGCATCGCCGCCATCTTCTCTTTTTTTTTTTTTTTTTTGTGACTGAATCCCTTTGGAGACTATAGGTTGCAGATTTGACGATACATACCTACTTTCTTCTGCTGAGAGATAGGAGACGAAGAACCCTACTTACTTTACTTAACCTGAACCTGTCCACCCAACCAACAACAATAACGAGCTACATACCTACCCCACAAAACAAATGTCCGAACACCGCTCCCGCGATAAATCCCGCAGCCGCCACGACGAGCCCCGCGACCGGTCCTCCGTGCGCCGCAGCGAGAAGGACGGCGGCAGCACGCGCGAGAAGGGACACAAGAAGCGGGACACTCTCTCCGTTGACCCCGGCTACGGCGGCGGAGGGGGCGGGTACAGCGACCGCGAGGACGACGATGGCGGGAGAGAGGGGAGGGGAAGCGGCAGTAGTAGGTCGAAGCGGGATCGCAGCCGGTCGAGGGCCCCGCCAGAGCAGGAGACGCTCGATAGGAGTTTTGTGAGTGCGGGCGGGTATGGGAGTGTTGGTATCGGCGGTGGGTTGGGCGGGTATCCGCCGAGTGGGGCACCGCAGTACTCGTACCCTGGGGGCGGGTATGGCGCGAGTCCGACGAGTCCGGCGGGGGCGGGGTATGGGTATGGGGCGTCTGCGGGGGGGTATCAGAGTTGTAAGTTTTGAATTCATGATTCTGAGAGCGAGGAGATTGTTGCTGATAGATGGATTGATGTTCGGTTCGGATAGTCAACACCGGCCCAGAACCAAACTATGCTCCTCCACCATCGACATATCTCCCAGTCGCCCCCGCGGCCTCGCCAGCTCGCCCGTCCTCACACGGACAGACGGCGCAGTACGAGTACACGATGCCGCCCGCGCCCATGCCCCCCGCGACACCGGCGTACTCTGCACCGGCGGCGGCGGCGGCTCAGCCAGCATACCCGCCTGCGCAACCGGCGTATGGCGCTCACCCTCCCGCGCAACCGGCGTATGGGGCCCCTCCTCCGGCTCAGCCAGCATACGGTGCCCCTCCTCCATCGCAGCCAGTCCCGCTCGCACAACCGCTCTATCCTCAGCCAGGCGCATACGGGCAGCAATCCTCTGCCCCGCCATCATCGTCTAAGCCGAGTGCATCTCTCCACGCCCAGCCAGTGTATGGAGGCGGATCAGGCTCGGGGACATATAATGCCAGCGCGCCCCCTCCTCTCCCGCCTCCATCTCCAAGCTTCGGACCACACGCATACCCTCCCGCCACAGCCGCCTCCCCAACAGGCCCACACTACAGCTCTGGCGCAACCCCAGTATATGCCCCTCCTCCAGGCGCATACCCCGCCTCGCCCACCGGCAGCCATGGCCACGGCCACACCCACTCGCTGAGCATCCCCGGCATGGCGAGCCTCAGCATCGGCGGCAGCGTCCAAGTCGGCGGCGCCTCACCAGCCCTCCAAGCCTACTCGGGGACATACCAATCCATCTCGCCCATGCCCTCCCCGCTCATGACCGCCTACGACTCGTCTTCCAACTCGCAATACCATCACTACAGCAGCAGCCCTGGAGGCCACCACAGCAGCTCCGGAGGCGACTTTGTGCTGGGAGCCCCCCTCGCGCACCAAATCCACACCGCCTCCCCCTCCCCACTCTCCCCCCTCGCCCCCCCCACCCGCCCAAAATCCCCACCATACGACCCCGCGCTCCACGCAAAAGCCCTCCTGAGCTCGCTCACAGCCTCGAAGCCCGACCCGGCGCCAATAAACTCCATCATCCCCTCCCTCACCGCAAACCAGCTCCTCAAGCTTCGCGCGGAATACAAGCGCATCTTCCACCAGGTGAATCTGAGTAAACACATCAAGCTCCAGCTACCCTCAACCACGGCATCCCCCTGGGCGCGCATCGTCTGGGTCACGAGTCTCGGGCCCTGGGAGAGCGAGGGGTGGTGGGCAAACTGCTGGTACCAGCGGGAAGGCGTGCGGCGGGAGCTCCTCATTGAAGCGCTCGTTGGCAAGCGGAAGGACGAGATTCGCCTCATCAAGAAGGCCTTCAAGGACGGCCGGGTGCAGAATTCCCTGGATAGAGTCGTGCGGGAGGAAGTCGGTAGTGGCGGCGCGCTCGCACGAATGATGGATCTGGTCCTCGATGTCGACACGAAACCGACCCGCGACGGGAAACATGTGAGGGAGGAGGAGACGGAGGATGAGGTGGAGGGCGTTCTCGGGAGCGTGGCGGGACACATCGTCAATGTCCCCGGCGGGGTCAAGATGGACCGTGTCCAAGAAGACGTTAAACGCCTCGCCGAGATCCTCCTCGCCCCGCCATCCCGAGAAGAACGGCGGTCCTCTCGTATCGGCGGAGCAAGCAGCAGCGGAAACGTCTCCTCCGCGGACCTGACCATCCTCGCACAACTAATCCTCAGCCCAACGACCCCGCACCTCCGCGAAACAATCCGCTGGTTCCGCCAGCTCCACGGAAAAGACCTCGCGAAGCTGGTGCTGCAGCAATCCCCCACGCTTGTGGGGGAGGCGCTCGTGCACCGCCTCGCGGGGATCATTGATAAGCCGCTGCGGGACGCAAAGTTGCTCGAGGATGCGCTGAGCGGGATGTTGCTCGACAAGGGCGGGAGTAAGGGGAGTATGGCGGAGGATCTGTTTGTGAGTCGGTTGGTGAGGTGTCATTGGGATGCGGAGCATATGAGGCGTGTGAGGAGGAGCTTTGCGAAGAAGTTTAGAGGGGAGCTGGAGGATCGGGTTGTGGAGGTGTTGGGGGGGAGTGGTGGGGAGAGGAGGTGGTTTAGGGAGTTTGCGGTGAGGTTGGTGGAGAGTGTTGCTAGGTAGAGTGAGTAGGTAAGTAAGTAGGATGTTATAAGTACCTAGGTAGGGAAGTTGGGATAGGATGGGATGGGATGGGATGAAGCATATGTTTACCACTTTTTTGACCTCAGGTTTTTATTTTTATCTTTTGGTGGTTTAGTTTCGGTATACGAGGGGTACCGATCCGGAGGTTATTGGGGAATCTTGTCGCTTTCGGTTTTTTGTTCTCTTTTTGACGCTGCGAACGTATATATGAATTCCCTTTTTACTGTGCTCTGCGTATTATAATGAAATTGATGTCTCTCCACTTTCCTATTTCGTCTTCTTTTTCAAGTTGATTTCTAGCCTGGGTTGTTCTAGCCTGGGTTGAATTTCGTGCTTGGGCTCGTCTCTCAATTGATTCATTCCTTGCGGCATGTGACGGGCCCATCACATTACCCTCATGATCTGATCTGATCGTGATCATGCTAGTGATCGGTAAGCATGCATAAGTACCTACCTCCTAGGTGCATCCCTTAACAGCACGAAACTACACAAAATTGGGTGCCGGTGGAGATTATGTAGTTCTTCGCACTGTTGAGTTTAGCTTGATGTCTCTGCCACTCGATTAGGCTTAGAGAGTAGGATCACAGACCACTTGAATCCCAGTTTTATGCAATAACCCCCGGTCTCCACCGGCACCCAATTTTGTGTAGTTTCGTGCTGTTAAGGGATAGTAGTTCTCGTTCCCAGGGTACACGGTACCTGCTTTCGTGCCCACGGTACCTGGTCAACGTTGCAATTAATATCCACGATTTTACCCGGCGGTGGAACTTTGAATGTTTGGCCATGCATGTGGTGACCATGGTGGTACGAAGAATTCCTGCGAACTTTTTTAGTGCTCCTCATGGACTCGTAAAACTCGATCGCAAGAGTAACAGGATCTCCAGTACAGAGTACTTCCGAACGTTGCTGGACAATTGCCCGACGATGCGATTGTATTGTCTCTGGCTCGGAGTTCAGTTCTCAATATGCCTAACCATGGCAATCGTAACTGACTTGGTTGGTTAGTGAGAGTCGAGACTAACTGGTACCCCAGATATTCCTTGGCCATGCCCCCTTGGCCTAGTCTTGGCCCTTGGCCCAATTGTAATGCCACATTGCATTGTATCGGCAGGGATGGTAAATTAAGGTTGCCAGCGGCCAAATTTAATTCGGTACCTGAAATTAAGAACCGGCGTAGGCGAGTTAACGTTGGCTAAAAGTATCCCAACCAATGGAGGGTAGGACGAGAACAGAGGGGGGGGGTGTTAATTGATCAAAAATTGGCACTCCATGGCGCCGCCCCCATCGACCGTCGACCCTGAATTTGAAAGTCGACTCCCTCTGATCAAGCTCCATTCATTCATCGTCTGATTCCTGATACTTATCGCGACCAGCTTTGTGAACGGCGTTTCCATTCTTTCCTTCCAGTCTTCATTCCTTCCTTTCGGTATAACTACTGGTTTCGGTTTCGGTGGTTTCTTTTCTTTCGACTTGCGCTTGTGCGTGAAGTAAGGAAGTGCTTTGACCTTTTTGACGAAGGTGGCGGTGGCGCTTGGAAAAAAGCTTGATTTGATTGTTCGAATCGGATCAGATCCGAGAGCGACGACTTTCGACTTCGACTCACGATTCCGAAGATAGGCGAGAGGATTAAGGTTTTTCGATTCGAATTCCGATATAAAACGATAACAGCTCGCGCGTGGGTCACTCACTACACGTGGTGGTGGAGACTGCAAAATTCATCTTTGTGTTTGTGTTTTGTGTTGGTTTTGTTTCGGGTTTCGTGATTGGGCCGGGTATATATCGATAAGTGGGCGGGGTGCCAGTGACGACGACATATTGGCCGGATTAACGACTTATTTATTTGGGTCGATATCAACTCAATCTCGCTCTTCGGCTTCGATAATTTACCGACAACTGGGCTAAGGGCGGAAGTAACCTAAACATCACGATTATTATCAACAATCACTACGTCAAATCCGAATACTGCCTTCAGGGTAAACACACAATCTCAATATCAATTCCAAACCTCAACACCATCACCACCACCACCACCACAATGCGCCTCTTCCTCATCTCCCTCCTCACCCTCCTCCCCCTCCTCACCCACGCCCACATGGCAATGGAAGACCCCCCCGCCTTGCGCTACAAAACCAACCCCTACAAACTCACCCAAGACTACGACTACGTCTCGCCCCTCCTCGCCGACGGCTCAAACTACCCCTGTAAAGGCCACCACAAGGACATGGGCACCTCCGCCGGCACCCCCGTGCGCACCTACGCCGCCGGAGGCACGTACACGATGAAGCTCGCCGGCAGTGCGACGCATATGGGCGGGAGCTGCCAGTTGTCGCTGAGCTATGACAAGGGGAAGAGTTTTGAGGTTTTCAAGAGTTTTGTCGGGGGGTGTGTGAGGCCGGATCCGGCGGGGGACCAGAGTTTCAAGTTCAAGATACCGGAGGGGACGCCGGGGGGCAAGGAGGTGTTGTTTGCGTGGTGAGTTTGACCTTGGGATTCTGTGGATTGTGGGGTGTGGATTGCTGATGCTGATGTGTTTTTGGGAAATGTGTGTAGGTCATGGTTCAACAACCAAGGAAACCGCGAGATGTACATGAACTGCGCCGTCGTCACAATCACCGGCGGCGGCGGGCTCAACAAACCCACGGGGCCCGTCACCGGCCCCGGAGAAGGAATCGGTCGTCGCTCTCCAATCTCCTCCCTCGCAAACAAGATCTTCTCCCGCTCCCCCAACCCTACCCCCGAACTCCACCTCCACAAGCGCGCCTCAGGCGTTCCAATCTTCAAAGCCAACATCGGCAACGGCTGCCTCGTCCCCGCGGGAAAAGACCTCATGTTCCCCAACCCCGGGTCACAGGTCGAGACGGCCCCTGGCGCGAATATCGCGAGCCCGCTGGGAACGAATTGCGGGAGCGGGAAGTATGTGGGCGGGGGTGGCGGGGTGGGGAATCCGGGGGAGGGGTGCCAGTATTATCGGGACCAGGGGTATGCGTGTGGGAGTGGTGCTGCTGGAGGATTAGGCAATGGGGGGGTATTGGGGAAGGTGGTTGTGGTGGTGGCGGGGGTGGTGGGGGTGGGCATTCTGGTGGGGTGTGGGGTGGTGGGGTAGATGGGGTGGCCGTGGGTGACCCGTGAGGAATTGGGAGCGAGCGGACTTTGCTCAGCTTGCCTCTCCTGAGATTAATGACGGTGGCGTATTCTCATGCCAAGAAGGTGGTGGCGGTGGTGGTGGTGGTGCTCTTTGATTATGTTTCTTTTTTTATATATTCGTTTGAGCGTTGGGAATATCTGAATTTTTTTGTTTCTGTTGACGAAGATGATGGCCCTATACTTACCTCATAGGACGAGAACACCTCCTAGGTGCTCAATATGAGATTGGGTAGAGGTGGTATTGGGGCCCGGGTAATGACGATGTGTGGTCATGTATATTTCGGATATATAGTGAGTTAGTAAGTGTGTTCAATTATATACCCATTTGCTTCTAGTCTCTTGCCCAGGCCCTCGTAGATCTAGAGGTACTCACCTGATAGTATCTCCATCTTGAAGTAGGTAGGGCCCTTGAGTACGTAGTCGGGACCCGTGCTTGTGCTCCTGCTCTCTTGAAAATCAAGAGCCCAGGCCATGCACTGGCATTGACGATCCTGATCCTGATCTCGTCCTGCCCTGAGCCCAGCTGCAGAATAGTCTTGTGTCAGAGAAGGTGAGTACCTAGGAGGTAGGCATGTGGGGAGTACTTATCTTTGTACCCGAACTTGCTGTGATGAGGGGGACGGAGCCGTGGACGGAGCCTGAGACAAATTGACTTTTTGTTGAGGATGATGATGATTCGGAGAGGAGAGAAAGAACGGGCTCTTCTCTCTCTGCTTCCCTTTGATCTCCCTGCTCTCCCCTTCACCTCTTAGGTATTGCTCAGCCCCACTTCTCGATTGGGAGGGGGCTTCTCTCTCTTCCCCATTCGGAAGGAGCATCTCCTCCTGCCGCCCCTGACGCCATTCGTCGAAACTACACTGAGGCTCCGTACGTACTACCCCGCCCGTGTCCGTCTCCCATCCTCCTACTATCCCCAAGCCCACCACCTACCCAACCTACAGGCACCCAAGGCATCTGCATTTCTCCATCTCAATCCTAAGTTACCCCACACGCACACGACAGGAACATGTCACCCTTCACCCAAGATAGACATACATACTCAAGGTACCCACGGGGCAAAGAGAAGCAGGCCAACATCTACCTTACCCATGCATACCGGGCCTTGAGCTGTGAAAACAGTGCAGTCTGCAGACGGTGGATACCTCATGTACCTTAGGAAGTACTTAAGCTTTACAAACTTTGCTTGTAAATAGATTTCACAGTTGCTATAGGGGTATGCAGTATGTAGCAGGAGATCAGGCTCCTTTGGGGAATGCATCTTTGGGAAGGCTACCCAAAGAGGAGAGGAAGCTGGCGACTTCTGCTTGTGGAACCCAGAGAGGAGGTGCAAAGGAAGCTGGCGATGCTTCCCAATTAGGACAAAGGCAGTAGATAGAGCCTTTGCCAGCTCTTGGGAAGGGGATCTCTCCCCCCCTCGCCTCCAGTGAGGAGTCTTTCCCATACGCTACGTCGCACGGCTTCGTCCCCTCACAGTATACGTACTCCTGCAGCCTACCTAAGTTGTTCACTTTGTACCCGACCCCCCCGTATGTACATGTACAGTCCCAATCGCTCTCAATTTAAGGGTAAAGAGCTCGAGTAAGCGAATCGATTGGGACTGTAACTGGCTAAGCTTTACAGACTCTTGCATGCTAGAAGATCTTTATGGTTGCTATATATAGGGTATACGTACCGGCTCCTGCAGCCCAGCTGCTCATTACCTGGTATTTACCCCCGACTGTACATGTACATGTATTCCAAGTATGTACATACCTAGTGTATGTCACATATATTACCTACCTCGCACGTACAGTCGAGGGTAAACAGTGGGCCGACTGGAGTACCGGGGCTTCTGTCAAGTTACGGCCTTTTGTCAATTTCTAAGCTTTGTATGAATAGCAGCAAGATCGACTAAGGGTTTGCCTGCTTTGTGGAATTTAAGCTGTCCATCCGAGCCCGTTGTATGGAAGGGCTCTCTTCTGTCTCAAAAACCGACAGGGCCGTAACTTGCCAGAACTCCCGGTACTGTAACTTCCTTTACAGAGTCTTGCTAGAAGATCTTTATGGTCACTATAGGGTATACCAGTATGTACGTATCAGCTACAGCCGGCCCAGCCGCTCACTGTAGGTCAGGTATTTACCCCCGACTGTACATGTACATGTATATGTACATTTATATGCATGTCACATACGTACGTTAGGTACGTACGCACAGTCGAGGGTAAACAGTGAGCCGACTGGACTGTAACTGGGCTTCACCAACATTGCTACAAGTAGGTACCTACTTAACATAACATACCTGCTAGTGTGCGTACGCAGCCAGCCTGCTTGATCTATTCTGAGCCTGGATCGCGAGAGCGGGATGGGCCAGCTGGGAACAAGATTTATGCATCCCGTACTTGTCTCAAGGCTCTGCATCGACTGGGTGTTCTCGTTACTTGCCTACCTACTTCCTAGCCTAGGACGCGAGGCTACCTCTTATGCTCTCGTCGTGGCCCGTCGACTACCGAGGCTGTCGAGGCCCTTTGCTTTGAAGGAAGAGACTGCCGTTACCATCCATCTCGTTGACAAACGCTGGAGATGAGGCCGCGTAGGTACTGCACAAACGTAAGCGGGCACGAGGGCAATCGAGATTGGAGAACAACACGACGCTAGCCACGCACCCGCAATGGCCCGAGGCAAACAGTCTTGTAGCCTGGCTGCATAGACTCGTTCTCAGAAGGCCGAGCGCCCCGCGGGCCCGCAAGACACGAGATGGATAGAAGGAGGATGCATGTAGCGGTGCTCGTATGCAGCTCAAGGAGTCTCTTGAATCACCAGTTCGTAGGTGCCGATTCTTCTCTCTCGAGGTACGGATTGCGAGAGGGGGCTGGAAACGAGACTAAGCAGACGCATGTGTGTGTTCTCGCGAAGCTAGGATATTTCAATTGCAGCCTTCATATCCATGTCCTGCAGTAACGTACTTGAAGTTGTGGGGCTGTAAGCGAATCGATGCTTGCTGTGTCGTGGTGTATGAGACTATTGTGGTGTGGGCGGGCAGGCTCTGGGTGGGGTCGAATTGTTAGTAGACATGCCCCGCCCGAGAGACTTCTGTTCTTGCGCTCATGCCAGAGACTCTGTACGTACCGTCTTTGTCTGTTCCTGTGATCGATCGTACCCCAAGACTACTCTTCTCTTGACTCGTCCCCAGACTCTTTATGATGTGAGAAGATCGATGATATTCTAATCTAGGTGTGGGGCGGCTGGAGCTATTAAGGCTGCCAGCGCCACCGGCTGACTAACTCAGCCAGTCACCTCTCGGCTAGCTAATCCAGCCGAGCGTGACCACATGACTATGACTATGAAGACTATAGCTATGACCATGACCCTGACTATGACCAACTGAGGCATCTCACACGCCCCCCCCTTCCCGAGCTTGCGCCCTCGCAAGCTGATAAACAAGAAACAGAAAGTTATAAGAGATGTAAACGTAAGTACTGCGATCAAGCGAGAAAGTAGCCCAGAAAAAAGAAAGGAAAAGCAATACGATTGGAGCAACAAGAGAAAAATGAGGAGTCTTAAAGAGATCTCCGCACGACAAGCATCCATAGCTGCCCAAAGAAGAAAATAATATCAAACGATAACAACCTCACTCCCTGCGGGGATCGCTTTCCTGATGACCATTTCCTTCTGCGAACTTTCGCCCTGTCCCTTTGCGGGGATCGCTTTCCCGATGGCTTTGTCCTTCTGTGGACTTGCGCCCTCCTCCGGTTTTCTGGTTGAACCGTGTCGTTGAATGCGGGCTTTGGACGAGAATGCGTTGTCGGGGTTTTGAAGTCTGCTCAACGCGTCCGCATTCGTATGTTGAATGCCAGGTTTGTGGACGAACGTCATCTGGCCCATGTATGGCGCAAGTAACATTCTCCACGTGTCGACTCTTGAGCTGTATATTGTGCTTGAGGATGAGTTGATGATTGACAAGAGGGGTTGATGGTCGGTGACCACGGCGAAAATCGATCCGTCCAGGTATCTTTGTAGTTTGAGGATCGCCCATACGACAGCAGCCATCTCCAGTTCCAATATTGTATAGTTTCGTTCATATTTCTTCAGAATGCGTGAGATGAAGTAGATAGGTCGTTCCTTTTTCGAGGGAGTAGGATATTTCGATGAATTTATAGCTTTCTTCTGAGGGGCCGGCGATGACGACAATTCTGCCGTTTTCGGATTTTCCGCCATCATCACCGCCACTGACGCTTTCTTCTTGTCGAATTCCGCGACCAATGATGCAAGAGTGGAGTCGCCCAGGTCGTCGCGAAGATTCGATTCGGGTTCCCAGGTAAATTCTGTATCCGGGTAGCCTTTCCACTTAACCTTGTACTCCTTAACTGATTTTCTGCCAGCCTTGCGTATCCTTTCACCGAATATGTGGTCAATCGCAAATGCATCTGTTCCGTCGATAACCGTCACGGCGGGAGGCTTGCATTTTCTGTTATATTTGTCGTCTACTTTAAACGGTAGAAGATGCTGTACGGAGATCACAGGGTGGACTCTTCGTGATTGTGGAGGTAAGTCCAGCTCGGCAGCGAATTTACCCTTCATTGATTTGATAGCGAAGGGGCCCCATTTGTCGTCCCGAAGTTTATTCATACCCTTTAAAAGAGACTTTATTGGGTGTTTATCCAACAGTACGTATACCATATCCCCGGCTTTAAACTCGTGATTTCTGTGCCTGGCGTCATAGAAACGTTTCTGTGCTGCATTTGCCAAGCGAAGGTTCTCTGCTGCCTTTTCGATACGTTCTTTTGCCATTCTATACGATGCTGGGAGATCGGAATCATCAGTCGGAATGATTGGTCGAGTACCCTTGTCTCCGAGCAGGAGGACATTTAGCGGATCGGGGGGATCGATGTAAAGCAATTCATTGGGCGTAAATCCAGTTGAAGCGGCTATTGAATTATTGATCACCATTTCCACAAACGGCAGACATTGGACCCACGAGTCATTTTCCACGTAGAGTCGTAGAAGTACTTGAGTAGTTTGTATCGCTCTTTCCGCAGGATCCGCTTGTTGATGGTACGCCGAAGTGAGTTTCGATTCCACTTTTAGTCTGTGTAGTATTCTCTGCCACATTGCGGAAACGAATCTGGGGTCACGGTCTGTTGTTATTGAAAAAGGGACGAACCCTTTCGATATTAGCTTGTCGTACAAAACGTCGCCAGCATCGGCTGCAGTGAAAGTGGATTTCATCGGGCCAGTGATAATTGATTTTGTCAGATCGTCATGAATAAGCATACACGCATCGTATCCACCATCGATGGGCAAACCCAGCATTATGTCAAGGCTTATTCTCGAGAAAGCTGATGGTGCGGGATTTTTCACATTCATTTCCCCGATTGGTTTTTGTCTGGAGTCTTTGACTCGCTGGCAGTCCGGACATTTAGCCACGTAGTCTCTCAGGATATCCCTCATACCTGGAGAGTAGAAACGACGTTTCATCATCAACCATGATTTCGCCATCCCCCAATGGCCGAAATTCTCATGGTATTGTTGAAGAATTCCGGGAACCTTGCTGGCTGGGAGGCATAAAAGAAGACGGCCATCAAGTCTCCTGTATAGTAGACCACCCAGTTCCTCATAGTTTTCGACTAACGTCCCTTTACTCAAAGACTCCCAGACGCTTTTGAAGGGTTCCTCAGCCTTTTGAGCTCTTTCCAAATCCTTGAACTCATGTTCGGACATATTAAAGGCAAAAGTTGTATTAGCATGTGCTGAGACCGGGACTTCAGCCTCTAGGAAGACTGGTTGGTGAAGACATGCTGCCATTCCCTCTATCGACGCATCCACATATAGGATAAAAGGCAGAGAATAGTTCGGGAACGCAAGGACCGGAGGTGAAGACAGTCTGTCTTTCAGCTCATCGAACGCTGATTGGCACTCTGTTGTCCAGTTTAACAAGGACTCGCCCTGTTTTCCGACTGGAGTGAAAGTGTTATCGCTTGTCGGTTTGAATCTGGTGTTTTTGGTCAAATTCGTAAGTGGTGCCGCGATTATTGAATATTTCGGGATAAACTGTCGATAATAGCCGAAAACACCGAGAACGTGCCAAAGTTCTTTCAGTGTAGCAGGCTTCTTTAGGTTGGATATCGCGGGGCATTTGCCATCCTTGTCCAGAGGAATCGTCAGGCCGTCCGGGGAGATCATGCGTCCGAGCAGTTTGATTGATGGATATGCGAAGTGGCACTTCTCCGCTGAGAATTTCAGGCCAGTTTTCCCCGCAGAGCCGAGCAGTTCTTCCAGATGTTGCGCATGTTCCTTGATGTCTTTGGAAAAAACTATCACATCGTCTATATACACGAGAGCTGCTGTATAGCGAAGTCTTCCAAGCACTGAATCCATAAATTTCTGAAATATCATTGGTGCGTTTTTCAGGCCGAAGGGCATTTTGACATATTGGAAGAGTCCTCGATGAGTTGAGAAAGCCGTTTTCCATTTGTCGGATTCGGCGACGGGAATTTGATGGTAACCTCGTGCAGCGTCGAGAACCGAGAATACTGTCATACCATGGAGAGAATCGAAGATTGAGTCCGTGCGTGTCATAGGATACATTTGGCCTTCCGTCGACTCATTCAGGTGCCTATAATCCACGCAGAACCTCCATTTGCCGTGTTGGTTCACAAGAACGACCGGAAATGAGAGCCGCGATGTAGATTCCTCGATCACGCCCCAACTGAGCAATTGATCGAGAGTTTTGTCGACAATGGCGCGTTTAGCGGGGCCCATTTGTCTCGGAGGGATGGAGTGCAGTGCCTCGTTATTCGACAAGATCTTCAGTTCGGCTAGCTCACGTGACACCACTCCCGGGGATCCGTCGAAAGAGAATACTTCCTTGTATTTGTTCAGCACATTCATTACACACACGGGAGGTTCATCGTTCAATCCGTATGTGGTTGATACATCGAATGGTGAGGCCTTTGGTTCTGCAGACGGATCCAGATTCTTTGGGTCCATAAGTATCGCTGCTTCTGCGGGGATTGAGTCACGAGAAGGGGGTTTTCGCAAAAAGGCGTCGAGAGATTGTCTTTTTGGGACGCACGAGAAAGTTTCTTCGTCTTGCTTTGCGTCTGAGAGGTTGTGGGTGAAGTCAGAAGCTTTTGTTGTCACCCGAGAACCTGCTATTGATAAGAAACCCAATACGTCTCCTCTTCTCAATGTCATTGAGTCTGTGCTCAAATTCGCAAAAAGCCTACCCCCGCATGAGTCATTGACAATGCCACATGCCAGAGATCCCGACCCTGTACCTCTTGATGGTATATTGGTTGGAATAAGCCAAGCATCACTGTTCCGGGGGAGCCGGACACCAGTGGATACCGCAACCATTGCCTCATATCTCGGGGGAATTGTGATAGTAGAACGACACACCACAGGGATGCGTTCCCGCAAAAGTGATGAGTTATGAGGTCGAAATTCAATTGGAAACGTCAAATCTCTGCCGTTGATACGTGTCGATCCCACCGCACGTGAAATTATTGTGTCTAAACAGTAGCTTGAAATGACATCCATGCCAATAAGGAGGTTGACGGGTAGATCGTCAACCACATGGAATTCCACCTGCATTTCCAGTTTGACGTTCTTTTCGCCGATCTTTGCCATACAGTCGACATAAATTGGGCACACAAAGGAGCCCAGAGTTTTCGCTGATCCGACACCGGCAACATTTATTGGTTTTCCTCGCAGTTCCATACCGGGGAAGTGTTCTCGAAATAGTTTGGTCGACATAAGTGATATGTTCGCGCAGTTATCGAGGAGAGCCCTCATCTGCATTGCTCTTGAATGGCCTATTCTTGGTCTGAAAAATGTCGGTGTGGAACGCATATAGTCGTGACCATCGAGCAATTGGCCATTTGATGATGCAATTACCACTTTATCCTCTGGATGACGAGCCGATTCCAGTGTGATAGATGACAATTTTGGTTGAGATGAGTTCGAATTAGATGATTTCCAAGATTGTCTATTCGCGAAGAAAGCCGAAAAATTTTGTTGCCACTCGTCCGAAGTTTCTGCTTCTGTCCATGATGCATGTGGTAACGACTTTCTAATCTCGGTGAAATCTTCCTCCAGCTCCTCCGGGACTGAGGGCTCCGCCATCAATTTCTTCAACAACTCGCGTTGATAGTTCGCGGACCATCTACCATTTTTCCTTGAATTTCTCCACCCTTTCATCTCCTGTTCCACCCATCTACCTTCCTTCTTCAGCATTTCCTCTATCGAAGATTTCCTCCAATCTTCATACTCGTGCTCCACCACCGGCACATGCCACCCTGGCTGCTCGTATTCAGAAACCGCGTAATCAGAAACAGGATAACATTTAGGAGAAATATCATCAGTGAAATTCAATGCGGGTAAAGAATGAGAAGAAGTAGCGTTACGTGAACTCAAAACGGACGAATCAATATGAGAAGGAGAGATTGAAATAGGTGAAGATAAGCTATTGCAAGAAGGAGAGATACCATTAGGGGAGCGAGAATTAACTGACTGATCAAGTAAACATGAATCGTGATAGAGAGAGACATTAGTTGGGGATGTACTGTTAACGAAAATAGAATCATCAAATGAACATGCGTCGCGAGCGTAAACATTAAAAGAGTTCCCACCGTAACCGCCACCTAGATTAGCGTCATCTCGGACGGTTAGTTTAACCTGTCTGAGTCCGATGCAGAGTCGAACTCGTTTAAATCCTCGTATTCGTCGTACCCGAATTCGTCAACATTGACTGCGAACATTACCTTTGGGGACTCATGTTCGAAGTCAAAATGTTCTTTACCGCATTTCTTGCAAGGGCGTTCCAGATAAATCACTCTCCCATTTGGTTTAGTGTAAGATCGCATGATCTTTTTCAAAACCGGGTGTTCCTTCATGGCGATTTTTGACTTATCCAGAGTAGATGAGAGGGGTGGATCGACTGGATCCCGTGCGCGTATAGTGCGTTCTTTTTCCGTGCGGGATCTTGTCGAATAAGTTTTCGTGGATCTAATATTTGTGTTGACTAATGGTGACAGGGCTGACTGTGATCTTTCCCAGCGTGGCACCAGTATTTGTAATTCGTGGCAAAGATTTTCCACAGAAGGCCTAGCGTCAAATTCCGTGCGAGATTGTTGTGCCAATGACACCGGCAGGCCGTCGAGGATCTCTGCAATCAGGGCTGCTGGGGATAGCTTTGAAGATTCGTCGAGTTCGTTGAACATTGCAGCTTTGTCCCATACGTAGTCCAAACAGGATTCGTGAGACTGATCCCATTTTCGTTCGTACGCGTCTTTCCTCATCTGTTCTTTCGAGGGGCAAAGGACTTGGATATGAGTTTTCCACAACTCCAGCGTATAGTCTGTCCTGAGCAGCGTGCGCATACGATCGCCGATCGCCGTCCACCAACTCGCTGCTCTTCCTTGCAAACACTCTGCAGCGATTTCCATTACCTTTGCCTTCCATGCCATATCGTCATGGCATTCCAACCTACTCTTTAGTTTGTTCAACCATGCCATTGGACGGACGTACACGTCGTTGTCAGTTGCTTCCCAGGATCTTGCTGAGTATGCACCGGGTCGTAAATACCCGATCGATTTATGAGATATGCGGCGGTTATCGTCGGCTATCCCCACTGAGCGGCGATCATTGCGCTCCGGGGAAGTTGCGGGACCGGGATAAGGGAGATTTGCCGCTTCATACGCCTCTCTTCTTCGTCTCTCTATGTCATTTTCAATTTGTTTCGCTTTATCTGCACTTGATTGTGCAGAGGTTAGGGTGGCGAGCTGAGCTTTCAGAACAGCGTACTCAGCTTTCAGAGCGGCCAATTCGGCGGCTGTGTCCAAATCCGCTGATCCACGATTCGAGGGAGCCACAGCCGACATTTTAGAACGAGTCGGCCTTGGTGGGCTTAATTCTTGAGAGGAAGAGAGCCACTCCTCACCTTCCCGAAAGGTGGTGAATTGATCGGGTAGATTGTCCGAACTTGGATTATGTTGTTGGGTGCGGTCCTCGTCGCCTTCAAGAATATCAGACAGAGCCTCTGTGGCGTGTGTAATTGAACCAGCGATGAGGTCAAGGGTATTTGAGGCTATTCCCTGAACCGAGGTACCCGGGGGAAGTTTCGGAACGAAAGTCTCCGTAGCCCAGGTTAACGCCTTCCTAACCTTAGGTGTTGAATCGTCGAAGCTGATTGATGAGAGTGACGAGAGATCTGAGCTTGTGTTCGAGATGAGAGAGCTTTTCGGATAACGCTCTTGCTGAGCGGGAGTACTGCTGAAGTCCGGCTTGAACACTGAGTCCTCTCGTGATTCCTCCAGTTGATTGCGTGAAGGCCTTGTCTGCCGGGGCTTGTGTGGAGCCCCCGGCACAGTTGGGGCTCTCTTTGGAGGAGGTCTTGCCGATTCAGACCGCCAGTATTTGCCGTCTAGGGTTGATTTTGGGATCCCTTTGTCGGGGGGGTCGTTGATGTCTTGGGGATCCAGGTTGAATGATGGTGCTTGAAGTGAAGTGAAGTCGCACCAATAGCTACAGGGGATGTCCGAGTCACTCAGGTACAATCCTTCCTTGACGCCATATGATGTGAGAAGATCGATGATATTCTAATCTAGGTGTGGGGCGGCTGGAGCTATTAAGGCTGCCAGCGCCACCGGCTGACTAACTCAGCCAGTCACCTCTCGGCTAGCTAATCCAGCCGAGCGTGACCACATGACTATGACTATGAAGACTATCGCTATGACCATGACCCTGACTATGACCAACTGAGGCATCTCACACTCTTCTCCATCTCGAGCCGTGCCCCACTGTCCCCACCCCGCCCGCCCCGTAGGTGAAGCAAACGCACACGCACGCATCGACGCACGCACACAACAAACGCACACGCACACGCACACGCACACGCACAGATCAACAGTCACAGAAGCCCTAACACACACACACACACACACACACACACACCGGGCGGCTGACTCACGGCATGGTGAAAGTATGCTAGTGAGAGGGTACATAAATCTCGGTCTCCCTCCTCCCTCCCACCTTCTCTTCTTCTTCTCAGCATCCTCCCACCGTTATCCTCCCATAATCACAGAGCAATCCTGTTATCCTCCCACAATCACAGAGCAATTCTGCCACCATCTCTGAGCCTGACAGTCACATGTTCTCGTGCCAAACAGACACATATTACAGGCATCAACCAATCTCCATACCCTACAGACACATATTACAGGCATCAACCACCAAAGCAATCACCAAATTCACTATCACCGTCGTCCCCAATAGAAAAATGACAAGTACCATGTGTAGGGAAGATGTCAGCGACGAGACTTTGGGAACAGAAAAATGGCAAGTACCATGCAGGGAAGATGCCAGCGACGAGACACTGGGAACAGAAAAATGGCAAGTACCATGCAGGGAAGATGCCAGCGACGAGACTTCGGAAACCAGCCACACCGAGTGAGAGCCAGAGCCATGCTATAGCAAAAGTCCTCAGAAACTACAGCCTCATGAAGAAAAACAGGACACACAGTAATCTTGGAAACCACTGAGAAGAACTAGCAAATGGTGACAATGAGAACACCCTTGAGTTCCCTCAATGGGATATGCCACATGTGCCTGGGCTCCTGGGGTTGGAGAACAGTCAATCTTGCATCGGGCCAAATTGGATGCATCGCATTCTGGCGGGACCAAATTGGATGCATCGCATTCTGGCGGGACCAAATTGGATGCATCGGATTTTGGCGGGACCAAATTGGATGCATCGCATTCTGGCGGGACCAAATTGGATGCATCGCATTCTGGCGGGACCAAATTGGATGCATCGCATTCTGGCGGGGCCAAATTGGATGCATCGGATTCTGGCGGGACCAAATTGGATGCATCGGATTCTGGCGGGCCGTGGGCAGAGCGGGATACGGAAGCAAATATCGGCGTGCTTTTTGGGACAATGAACTGCGCACTTAATCGGAGACAACAAACTGGGCGCTTCATCGTCGCTTCTCGTGGGGCCCGAGAATGGCATGGGGTTCTGCTTTGGGTTTTGTTTTGTTTTGTTTTGTTTAATACAATGTTCTATCTTGGTCCATCTATCTATGTACCTGATCGTGATCGTGATCGTGATCGTGATACATGTGCTTGTGTGCTTGTGTGGTGAATCAATTCATTTGTGAAGAAAGGCCTCCCTCCTACGTAAACACTTGTCCATCATACCTCTTTACTTCTCTCTTTCTACTCTGCAACTTACCCTGAACTCGACAACGTCCCTGGCCATATGCATCTAAAAAAAAATCAATGCGCCATCTGCCAAAAACAGGGTCATCGCCGACGCCCGCCCGTATACCGGCGCTCCCTACGTAGCCGCCTTAGGTGTGTTTATGTTTATGCAATGTTGAAGTGTAAAGACTGGGCTGGGCTGGGGTGGGTGTGTGGGGAAAGTTTAAATTTTCTCCGTGGAGGAAAATCTAAAGCTTATTATAAATAAATGTACGTATTTCTGAGTATATATACATGAGTAATTTAGGTATCGATCGGTATATATCGCATACATGTACACACAAGGTATAGGTACCGTAGTTTTAACATTGTTATCTCTAGTCTGGTGTGCAACATATAAATATATTATATACATCTCTCCAGTGTACAATTTACGTATAACTTCGAATTCACTACCATCACTGAATACATACATACATATATATATGTCTCTCATGTTGGAATACATTTGTTTGAACGGGATTCTTCGATGGAAGGAAAAAAAACGAAACATGTTATACATGTATACAACAAACTACACCAGATCTACGTGCACTGGGCTGGTGGATAGGTGGGTGAATGGTGGGTGGGTGGGTGAACCCCCCTCCCCCGGCACACATTTTATCCCAAAGGCGAGCTCGATTCGAGCGTAATTGCTTTCCATTCCAAGACATACATACATACATACATGTAGAAGCCGTTCTTTTAAAATTTCGTGCTTTCTTTGTGTCAGAATTATGGTATATAATTCATATACGTAGACATGTAGGCGAATTCGAATGTACCTATAATGTAAAATGTAATACGTCAAGGCTTGCAAGTATGTAGTCAAGGATATCGACCGTGATTTATATGTATGTATGTATGTAAGTCTTGTCTTGTCTTGTCTTGTCTTGTCTGTACATGTCAGTGTACTCACTGGTATCCTAGTATCCATCCATCCATCCATCCATGGGCGGCATCCACACCCACACACCCACACACACCCACCTACTTACATAGTATAGTATGCGGCAATCTCATTTATCTCATTGGAAAAAACAGATCTATATATGTAGAGAACCGGTACTCTATTAATATTTTTGTTCGTTTCTACATTTATAAATTTTCAATATCTACTTACGCATATATATATATATATATAATACCATGTGATCATGATCATGAGGAAATCGTGATCATGGAATTCATTCAATGCATGGGAAATTTGGAGATTCGAAGGAGGAGGAGGAGGAGGAGGAGGAGGAGGAGGAGGGGGAGAGGAGAAGGCCGGAATTTTGAATATACACATGTATCGATATAGATGTGCATATGCATTGATGTTACCCCAAACTCAGCTCTTCCATTTTTCCATTTTTCCATTTTTTCCCGCGGCAAGGCCGGCACAAGAAACAAGATAACAAGATAACAAGAAAAAACAGGTGCAAACAAAAAAAAAAAAAATGTCTTGGTGCAGCCAGGACAATCATGAGGTAGGTAGTGGCTGTCTGTGCATCACGATGATCACTATCAGGTTGTGGCCCATGGGGGTGAGGTGAGGTGAGGTGAGGTGTGGTGTGGTGGGTGGTGTGTGCCATATTGACTTGCCCTGCCTGTGTTCCCGTGGCTCGAGCTGGCCATATCCACGGCCGGAGATTACTCCAATTAAAAAAAAAAGTGGTGGGTGTTACAGCTGTGTATGTATATCTGAAGGATTTATTGGGTTGTGGGAAGTGAATCATGGGGACGAGCGGGGTCGTAGGCCGGGATGGGTGGAGGAATTGGATTGGAAGTGATTGATTGATTGGAAGGAAAAAAAAAAAATGCAGATCGGACTGATGGCCATGGTATGGTATGGTATGGTATGGAGGGAGATGTTGAATGTTGTGGGCGGGAGTGAGCGGAAGCTGAATCAGATGTGCAAATCGTTGAGATAACATATTCTGGTGTATTTATATGTATACTTACGTATTACGTATACCTAGTTATCAACTTAGGTGCGTATCTTATAATATAAGCCTCGTGCTAGCCCCCCAACGGGCTCACTTCAATGATTCGAACTTGCACTTGGGATAATTCTTCTTCGAATCCAAATCCATATATATACTCGAAATGAAATAATAAAAATAATGGACTTGTACTGCTCGAGCTCGATCGATCGTCATAAGGCCTCCGAGGCAATGGCCATACACCGAATTCGACAAAACGTAATTCAGAAATTCAATGTGCATGATATTGGAGTGATTAAGTGATGGTCGGTCATGTGCCATGCAAGTTAACGTTAATGCCAGTGCACAACAGTACTACAAACACTTGATTGAGGGGGAAATCTAAATCTAAATATGATTATGATTATCACTTCTTGATGATAATGCTATTGTACGACGCCCGAGCTTGCTGTAAATATAAGTAGATAATGATCATGATCAGATGGCCATATGGCTATCGATACGTATACCCTGCATGCATTAATCATCGTGCACTCGATCCAGCTGATACCTAGGTATCTGATCAATCAGCCTCTGTTGTCTCAGCTCAAACTCTACTTTTCTGCACACATACATACATACCACCTTGCAACACCTCCCCCCGGAGGAAATTCCGGAAATCGTGATTTTACCCCGTTCGAAGACCTACTGTACCTCCCTATAGACCTCACACCAGACTATATAGACCTATCGAGAATGTAAAATTCGAATTCGAATTCAATGTGCGTGGGTGGGCCCATGGGTGGTATTTTTTCGAACTTTATTCCAGCTCGCCGATTTAGATATTTACGAATGGATCATGATTACGATCATGCTTGTATTAATATAAATGAGTTATAATTACATTTTCCGATTTTGGGGGTGGATGGATGGATAGATATACAAGGAATCTAAACGTAGGTAGGTACCTAGGTATATACTTATAGGGCCCTCAATCGATTCAAAATCCAGATATCCAGATCTGGAACATATATATCTCCACCGGATTGCATTTCCATAATCATAAAGCTTGGAGTTTGGAGGGTTAAATTTACGAGCTCTTTTTTAAATTTTGTTCTCAATTCCCGGTCCCTGATCACCATGGCCCGTAAATCATATTGTATGGAATTACCAGTACGTTATAAGGTAGTAGCACTAGGTACGTAATTAAGTAGCTACGAGAATCCAATCTTATTTTATTATAATTACGAGTTCAAGGAGATATATATATCAATTGCAATATATATAATGGATAGTACCACCTACCCTTTCCCTCCACCTCCGAACCTATCGGTCTGGTACTGGATGGTACTGGCCATGGTACTGGTACTACCTTATGTACTCACTCTACCACAATTACGCAAATCACGCAACCACACAATCACGCAATCAATTCATTCATTTCAAATTGATCATACGAATATTGATCCGAGTTATACAAAGTTTTTAAGCTTCTCGGAGAATTGAATTTTTTTGTGTAATGATAATTATAAAATTATAAAGGTAGTTGGGAGGTTGCAACATCTATATATCTGTACGCTATACGCTCAATTTCTTGATGGCAATGGTATACGTAATTATAATTATAAAAAATACCATCTGATCACACAGAATTGAAACTTAATTCCGCGCATACATCTCTCTCTTGAGCTCTCTCGAAGGCAATGAGGTCTGGTACTTTTGAAATGGGCATGAGTGAAACATAGTAATTCTTATCCTTCTCTCGCGCTCTCTCTCTCTCTCTTTTTCTCTCGCTCGAGCTCCCAATTAGATCCTTGATCTTCTTAAACCAGGTAGCAAGTACTAGTAACTATACATATATACCTAAACTCTTACAACGAAAAAAAAAAAATTAAATAAAAAACTCAAGTGTTTCATGAATATTTCGTTTGTTTGGTCTCGGCGATCGATATAGTATACTGGAGCTTAGGTGGGTATGTAGCTACCATATATATGGATGATAACAAATAGCTACAGGCTAAGAATAATAATCTCAAATACATTACATACGTATACATTTCCCATGCAGTTATATAGTTATATTTAAAACAAACTCGAGCTCATTGATTTCTTTTTTTTCTATTTTGCTGATATTCGAATTTGAACGCTAATTTTCTGTCCATGCATTGCTCGTTCCTCTTTGTGGTGGCCGAGATATCACATCACCACATCACCTCACATCACATCACATCACAACACAAATTACACAAATTACACCAAAATTTAAAACCTTTTTTCGTTTTTTGTTTCCTAAGCTTGGTTATAAACGCCGACAGCGTTTGTTTGATGATGATGATGAAGTGGTGGGTAGGACCACCATTATAATTACGTACATGTAGCATACCTCGAACTCCTCCTCCATGATCATGAAAACGTATACCTGAGAGGTGGGAGGTGGGGAGGGCAAGGAAATGCAACATTGCCGCTTAAGCTTAGATCTCTCGCACTCTCCAGCGAGGCTGCTCTGGATCCAGCTCTCCCTCTCCCTTATTTCATTCATTCATTCGAAACCAAAAAACCTTAAGCTTACTATAGTACTTTTGGGGTTTTTTAATCTGGGATTATTGTCCATTACCGGCGAATTCTTTTTTTTTTTTTGGAAATTTTGTCAATATAAGCTTAAGGTATGAGCGCGCGTGGGGATCATGATCATGATCACATGCATACAAGGGGTAATATTCATAGTATTCCATACCATACCATACCATCATGCCCTCCTCCTCCCATCCCTCGAGTTCAGCTCAGCTCGATCCCCAGACATTTTTACGTATACCCACTCAGACACCCCAGCATCCAACATCCAACATCCAACACCCAACACCCAGCCGCCGGCCGCGGGATCTCGATCGAGTCCGGTCTTACATTGCACTTAAGTGTACAGGGGAGAAGATATAGAGAAATCCGATGCAGAGGGGAGGTCGACCCGCGCAGGCCGTGTTCTGTGCTTTATGGTTTTTTGGGTTGCAATTGGTTTAGTTCCATATATACGTGTACGAGCACTGTATGTACAATTTGTGGTTCTAGATAGCTAGCGCTATAGATCCAGCTATTCGATCAATATCGATCACTGAAACATATTTCCGGATGTACATGTATCTCTATAGAGGGGAATTTATGGGGGTGTACATTTACATGTAGGTGGTCCATGGTATGTATACCCATAGAAGCACCGAGTCACGAGTCCATAGGTATATATTTACATATATATTCCAGGTAATTGTAATCATAATCTAAAAGTAGAAATTCGAACTCCCAAGGAATTCGAAAAAAAAGTGTAGATGTCCCACCATACTAGATTGTGCTCGAGCTCATTTGCAATTGAATTGAGGTAGGTAAGTCGATATCGATATCGATATACGTCTAGATTCGAGTTACGATACTCCGTATATAGTCCACAGGTATACATAGTCCACAGGTATACAGTCCACAGGTATACGGTAGGTATACGGTAGGTAACTCCGTATATACTCCACAGGTATACATCCATCTCCAGATCTAAACTTGGGGTCTTGATATCTTCTTGATATCATATCATTATCAAGCATATACGCTAGGTAAGGTAGGTAAGTATACCGTATAATACGTATAATACGTATAATACGTATACTTCCCACTCCCCACTTCCCAAAGTCAGTCCAAAGTCCCCATTTTTGATTTGATAACTCGGCCTTGCATTCGATTCGAATTCAATACCATGCCTCGGTTTAAATTTTGGACCCTCGCTACCACCATACTAGCTACCCATATCACTCCAAATAATCTGACTCACGACCGATTTCGAATTGCATAATTGCATGCAGCAGACTTCGAATTCGAATTCGAACCCCACAACCTGCGATATCGATCGCGGAATACGTAACGCGGAAGCTTGATCATGATCATGAGCGCATAGAGCGCTCTCTTTCAAATTCCGTAATGTAATGCGTGATTTCAGATTCTAAAATTCAGCTTCCACGGCTGTAGCACAAGAAAAACATTGCAAATTAAGTATACACACACATGTACAAATACATACATACCTACCTACCTGTACGGCTGGGAGATTCCAAGGTCAAAGGTTGGTTTTAGCAGAGATGATTCTTGTTTTAAAATTCAAAGTTAAAATCTCTCTGAATTCGAAGTGTACATGTTGGAATTTTACTGTATACTGTATATATACATAGGTATGTACGTACAGCTGTGCGGTCGGTTTCCTCGCTCGCACATATAACATGTATCCTACCTATGTACGTATACGTATACGTACCCTAGGGGTAAGTAACTGCCTACCAAACCAACAATCCCCAGTGCACTCCCCCCCCTCCTCATACTCCTCCTCGCCATCAAAAACCCCATTACCATCTACTATGGATATAGATGTACATGTACATATCAGCGCGCAAACCACATGTATGTATATACCTACAGTACCTACCTAGGTACGTCCAAACCCAGCGCTTCCCCCCCCCCCCAAAAAAAAAAAAAAAGGTAATTCCAAAACTCTAATTTTTCTTTTTTACTTTGCTCCGCCGTTACATCACATCACATCCACATCAACAACATCATGGAACTCAAGGGTACCTACCTACCTACCTACCTCCAACACCTCCCACTTCCTCTCCCACCACCCAAACCCAACCCAACCCCACCCCACCCCACCCCCTCACCTCCCACTCACCTCCCACCTCCCCCCCCCCTCCCCTAGCCTCCACCTCCACCTCTAGATCCTCCACCTCCCCACCTCCCCACCGCCCCTCTCTCTCCACCCCTCGGAGGAGGCGCCGCGGGGATCGATATCGATCCCAAACCTATACCCCCCCCCCCCGTGCCACCACCACCACCACCCCCCCAAAAAAAAATTCCCGAATCCCGCGGCCGCGCGCTCGGTACCACAGGCACAGAGAGTCGACAGAGATCAAATCGCCCCCCCAAAAAAAAGAAAAGAAAAGGATATATCTATATCAATCAAGAAACATTTGCAATTGAAAGGATCTGGGTTTCTGGATATATAAACCCCCCGGGGTCCCGCGCCCCACTGCCATACATACCTTATATCCGCGACATACACATACACATTTTAAATCTTTCAACATTGCTCAAGCAAATTGCAATAGTTTTACGATATATCGATATATCGATCAGAAACGTTAACCAAGATAAAAAGGAATCGCCGTTGACGTTGGGAGCAAGACCAATACCATCCCACATCCCCACAGCACCTCGCTCACTCACCACTCATCACCACTCCCGCGGGTACGATATATCGATATCGATATCGATATCGATCGAGAGATACCTACCCAAATTACCTACCCTACCTACCTGGTAGCTGGTAGCTGGTAGCGGAACTTCGCCTTATCTACCGACACCCACATCCAACACCTCCGGCACCACCACCTGCAACCCCTTACCTCCTCCCCAGAACCCAGAACCCAGAACCCAGAACCCAGAGCCAGAGAAGAGCAGGAGCATGCCCAGTCCTCCCCAGAGGATACTACTACAACAGATACACTTACACTCGTTGCCGGAACCCCATCATCATCATCATCATCATCATCCAGAACTCTGCGGGAAATCAAGTACACATCCTCAGCTCCAACGGAACACATTCCCTACAACAACAAGCGCACTCGCACTCGCACTCGCAATCGCAATTGCAATTGCAGTAATATCATCACCATCACCACCACCACCACCTCCAGATCCCACACCACCACCACCACCGGGTCCAGAGCAGAAACTTCATCATCATCACCATCAGCAACATTTTCTCAGCAACAGCAACCAAACGCCAGTAGCAGTACCACGAGGAATCCCATCATCTTCGAATCCGAGAATCCTGTCTCTCCCCACCGAAAAACGCACGCGGAGGAGGAGGAGGAAGAAGCCGAAACGTCGACGGATCGAAGAAGCGGTCGAGGGGATTACGTGAAAGAGAAAAAAAAAAAAATTTACAACTACTCCATATTACATATTACACAACAAAAAACAAAACGTTGAACTTTGACGCACCATCACCACCACCATCATCATCACCAACAACAATTTCTAGAGATTCCAGATCCAATTTTCGATTTCGATTTCGATTCGATACAAATTTAAAGATTTCTTATATATTCTGCGAAAAATATAGACACATATATAGATTTCACTACTACTGATTTCTATATATCATATATATAATCCAGGATATATATATCTCTCTCTCGGAACCTCAGAAATGGCAGGCAAGGCCAGCAAGACTGCCCCTCTCCCGTCAGCACCATCATCATCATCATCAGCAGCAGCACCAGCAGGACACGCACACGCCCAACGCCGGCGAGCGAGCGATAGCTCGCGCGGGAGCCCGACCCTCTCGCCGGTGGAGGAGGTCGAGGAGGAGAGCGGTGTGGGCGCGAAGCCCGTCTCCCGCGCCAGGGAGACCCCCGAAACCCGCCTGCGGAGGGAGGCATCCGAGCCGGCAATCCGCGGCGGTGGGGGGACTCGGTACCACGGAGAGGGAACGAGATATACGGCCTCCGTCTCCGTGCACACCACATCCCCCCAGAGCCTCCCCTCCCCCCCCCCCGCGGCCCTCCTCCTCCCGCCGGCCCGCCCCTTCGTCCCCACGCTGCGCTCCGCCGCCTCCGCAGGCCGCCTCAGCCAGAAGGCCCTCGGCACGGTGGAGTACATCTACCCGTGCGCCGGCTGCGGCCGCACGCGCTGGGAGCAGTGCGCGGCCGGAGGGTGTGCGATGGCCAGTCCAGCGGGGGACATCCATCCCGCGCTGCGGGGGAGGGACGGCCGCGGGGAAGACCCGTCGTCGTCGTCGATGGTGCGGGTGCGGCTTGTCCCGCGCGGGTCGAATGGGGGGGCATTCGGCACCGGCTCCTCCACCACCACCTCCACCTCCTCCACCTCCTCCCCCGGCGGCGGCTCCTCCCCTCGCTCGCAGACAAGCTCCTCCTCGCGGAGCATCGCCATCACCCCCGAAACCCTCGCCGCGGCGATCGAGATGGAGGGCCTCGTGCGCGTGAGCACCCTCGAGCGGGTCCTTGCAGCGCGCGAGGAGGAGGAGCGGATATCGATGGCGCTGCTCGCCTCCTCCTCCTCCGGCTCCGGGAGCACGCGAAGCCGCCAGCGGAGGAGGAAGAGCCCCTCGTCGTCGTCCAGCGGGGGCACGCCGCGGGAGCGAAGCCGCAGCGCCCATGCCCACCGCCGCCACCAGCAAGCCATCCCGCCCTCCCCCGGCCCGCCGCCAGACTACCCCCCCCCCCCGGTCCCGCTCCCGCTCCCGCACAACGGCTTCCCGCCGCGAGTGCAGACGCCCCCGCGACCCCCGGCGCCGGTCCCGTTCGCGTATGCGGCGACGCCGGAGCTGCCGCCGCTGGCGCAGCCGGAGGTGTTTGAGGTGGAGGCGCCGAGGAGGAGGGGGTTTTGGGCGGAGTTGAGGGCGTGGTTTGGCGGTGGGGGTGGGGGGGGGGGTGCCGGTGGCTCGTCGTCTGGCGGGAACGGGAAGCCCAGGAAGGGTGGGCGCGGGTAAGGGTGAGCTGTGGGTGGTTGGGGAGCTTTCGTGTCTGTCTTTTCTTTTCTTTCCTTCTGTTGTTTCTTTCTTTCTTTCTCCTCGTCCGTTTTGATACCCTAGGCCTGTAAATATCTGGTTTTTTTTTTTTTTTCTCTTTTTCAATTTTTCACATATATATTTTCTCAGTAGTTAGCTAGCCACAAAAACAAATGAAAATTTTGGCAAACTTTCACGTTGGAGCTACTATCGAGTGAAGATTGACTGACGTCCACGAAACCCAAGGCGAAGGAAGGAAGGATGGTCATCGCTCCCACCACCAAAAACCCAAGCCCGACGCTAGTACTAATCAAGTATCCCCCCCCACCCTAGGTACTTCCCAATCCGTCCATGGTGGGGACGTTTCACTACCAGCCGTAGGAGGAGACTGGGTCTGGTAACGAGACTATAAAGACCCCCTCAGTATCCGTAGTCTCATAACGAAACCCCCCAACACCCCCGGGCCCTCGTTAAACAAGCCATCAAAAAATCCCACCCCGCGATCGACAAACATAACCCCTCCCCAACAGGTCGAGTACATAGGTACCTACATACATACTTACCCCCCTACTAACACTACAAAAAAGAAGCTTTTTTTACTAATGGTTGGAGTACCGGTACCTACCGCAGGTACAGGAAAATCGTGGGATGATTATGATTCCAGTTTGGTTGCGAGGCTGGCAAAGTGGTACTTAGCCTGGTGTACAACGCCGCCCTCTACCGAGCTCGCTCGGCTACCAACCTATAATGGGTATCGTATCAAGAGCTGCCCTACTTAGCTTAGGCCTTTCTGTACTCTAGATTCCTCCTCTTGTGGAGGTATACTACTTAAGGCAAGCACCAAGAAACCAAGGACGCTCTTGCAGGGAGGGAGAACTTGGAAGACTTCAGGGCAGGGACCTGCTCACTGGTTTTCTATGCTTACAGTACCTACCTCTTAGTCTTCTCTCATGAGATGAGTGGGCGAATCGAATCGAATCGAATCGAATGGGGGTTCCATGGCCATGATCATGATCGGTAGAGTAGCAAAAAGAGACGAGATCTAGAGCAGCAAAGTAGCATGCGCAAAACAGGGGCTTTTTTTTTTTTTTTTTTGGTACCTACATACATAGCATGTTATAAGTACATACTTAGGTAAGTAAGGTGTAAAGGTGTATGTATTCCCTTACGAGCTCGAGTAATATATTCTACATATATATTCCCTTGATTGAGGGCGCTTCCGGGCCCTCCCTCAGAAAAAGGCTATCGATCGGCTCACAGGCTTTCCCCAGCCTGTCGCAGTTTCCCTGCTGTGCTGGGTGCCTCTCCACGCCCCCGCCCCGCGCGATGAGGCGCGCTGGAGCATCTGGAGCATCTCCATTGCGCCTAGCTAGCTATCTACAGTTACAGTACCGGTACGTCCTTCTGGGGCACCCCGTGCTGCATGCAGTGCGGCATTACAAAACTCCCGCCCCCGTACTGTAGGTACTTACATGGCCGATGCATGGGCACGCCCTCCGTTCCAAAAAAAAAAAAACCTTGCGTCTGTCTGTTCTTGGGACGTCCGGAGGAGACATGTACTCTACACTGCATGCAGGGGCCCGCGCGGCTTCCGCGCTCGAATCAATTATTCTAAGCTCCTTTGTATATATGATTTTTTTTTTCAAGCAAAGATCTCGATCGATCGCGACTGGAATTATAGTTATAAGGGTGTTTGCAATGCCTGCGCATGCTTTGAGGGTCCGGATTTAAAGCTGGTCCATCCATCCGAGAGCCCGTTACATGTATGTGTATGGAATGGAAGGGAGCTCTCAGATCTCTTCTGCAGACCTCAGGAACCGATAGGGCCCGCCGTAGGTAACTTGCCAGAACTCCCGGAATCCTACTTAGGTATGTATGGTATGTACCTGGCACCACGGCCAAAATACTGTAGGTACAGGTACTCGGGTCAGGCGATTGCCATGTTTGGGGAAGGGAAGCTTCAAGTAGCTGCACACCATCTTCCAACTCTGGGGATGAGGCTACTTCCAACTACCATATTCCTGCCTGACCCGACCCGAGTACATACATACCTACCAACCTAAGTAATATTGCAAACCGGGTCGTGGGTACTTGGTACTTGACGTATCCCCGGGCCGTGCACCATGTTCCCACACCATGGACCATGGCACCAGTGCCTGGCCTGCCCGCGCCCCCATCCCATCCCATCTCATCGTCTTTCTATCTATCTATCGATCCCGATCCCCTCCCGGTAAATTCCATGCATAGTATACCCACCATGGCCAGCTACTACCGCAACCCCAGCTGTGTTGCAAGCAAGCAACCGAAAATCCAGAATGGAAGTACATGTATGTACTCCCAGCAGCCTGGGGACGAGGCTACTTAACCTACCCAGCACCCAGCAGCCATTCACGCCACACACACCCCCCCCCCCAAAAAAAAAAAAAACCTACGTACCCTAGATCTTCCCTCTAGATCCGCCGCGGGGGTATCCCTAACTTACTTCGTACTCTCGTACCACACCTCCGCCCAAGCCCAAGCCCAAGCCCAAGCCCTGCCTTCCCGCGGCCGGTACCCTACCTAGGTACCGTTTCATTGCAACACAGTGTAACATATACATATGTACATCCTGTGTCACCGGTACCCCCATGGCCACCCAATCAAACAGTGGGTGGGACCTTCATTCACACCAACCATACATGCCGCCGTGAGGAACGAAGCTTGCCCGTGATGATTTCCGCAAGTCCCCCCGCTCTGCTCTGCTCTGCTCTCTCTCTCCCTCTCTCGCGATCGGGAGTTCTCCATCATATGATTCCACTTCCTCTAAGCTTGCCGACCCCGGTCGACACGGGAGAGAGAACGTTTTCACCACCTAGGTACTTGGGTACCTGGGCACCTCTAGATCTCTCCTTCCTTCCTTTCCTTCCTTCCTTTCCTTCCAGATCCGGTCAGGACCGGACCAATACCCTTCTGCATAACCCTGCACAGTCGAGTGGCTTGACAGGATCGATCGATCAACTCAACTCCATACAAAGAGCTGCACATGCCATATGCACCTTCCAACTCAAAGTACCTCTTCTAGATTGCCTGACCCGAATACGAGTACTCGATTACATTGGCAAACCGGGTCGTGCACGGGTACGTATCCCCCGGCACGAGACTGCGTTACGTATACCCCCCTCACCATCATACCTAGTCGACCTCGTGCCCCCATCATACCCAAGTATGTACCTCCCTCTACCGTGACTGACTGGTCGATGGCCAGACAGATGTGTTGATGGGACGGACAACGCTCACTTTTTGCTGGCCATGGTGAAAGAGTTCCCAGCGCCTAGGCGCCTTGATAGATCTTCTTCATGGCCTTTTGCAATTAATTGTATGGAAAAAACAGCTGCAGGTTATAATTAGCTGTGGTACCCCCCATCAACCCATCAACCAGTTTGTCCCATCGAGCAGTCAGTCAGTCACAGTCACGGTAGGTGGGTAGAGTAGATCTCTGAATTCCCTAGGCCTCCTCCGCCTCCGGATCGATCCTCGCCGGGTCCCGGGAAATTCCCTATATAGTATTCGTACTCGTCCCAAGCTAGCCCCTGACTTCCAGCGGCCGGTACATACCTAGGTACTTACGTAGGTAGGTACCTCTTCATTGCAACACAGTGTAACATATGTACATTCTGTGTCACCCACCCAAAAACAGTGGACACTTAAGTATCCATGCCCCTGTGTGAGGAACGAAGCCCGTAACCCGACACGGGAGAACGGTTTTCACCACCTGGGAAGTACCTACCTAGGTACCTCTTCTCCTTCCTTCCTTCCTTCCTTCCTTCCTTCCTTCCCTTCCCGATCCGGACCGATACTTACCCAAAGCCCTCCTGCATAGGTAGTGGAGGGCCCACACTGCCGTGCCCGTGCCGCCACCGAGGAGCCAGCTCCAGCTTCGAGTGCAATCCCGAGCAGTCAGGTCAGGTCAGGTCGTCGACATCTGGCCGAGGACTTGGTACATTAGGTACCTAACGAACATCCTCAACTCAAGCCTACCTCTACATACCTAGGTATACCTATAATACCTACAATCATCTAGCTATGAACCAAACACACAAACCACACACACTCCCATGTCATTTTTTTCCTCTCCTCCGGATCCGCCAGATCCACTGAGCTCACTCACTCACTCACTCCACGTACGGCCTGCCTGCCAGGTAGCTAGCTAGCTATACGCAACTCCCTCCCCCCCCTCCCCCCCCCCAAAAAAAAAAAAAGAGATAACCAACTTATAATTACGGCACTTTTCTTTCTTCCCTTCTTTTCTTTCCTTCTTTCATCACCCATGGGCGGCACAAACCCACGGCATATGTACTACTGTACTCGTACCTAACGAAAAAATCCCATCACCAACATGTCAGGTATACATGTACATGTACATGTACATGTACAGGTCCTGGGAGCAAGGGTTCTAGGCTCGAGATAGAAGTCGAGTCGAGTCGAAGAGGTGCATGGGTGCGGGGGTGTATACGTACATATGTACCTGAGACCTGTGAGGGGGTTGTGATGGACAAGGAGGCTTTGTGATCATATCCATATGTACTTGATAGGGTGTTGATGGGCTGCAGTGCTGGGGAATAGAGTAAATAGGGTCCCGAGATTGATCAGATACGTATATATATATATACGTTAGTATAGTGAGGTGTACATGTGTTGATATTATATAATTATATATATAATATGGTGCATGCCCCGCGGGTGATAATGCATATGGTGAACCTATCTATAGCTAAGATGGCATGGATTGCTCTCCCACTTCCTTCAACTAAGTAGCCACCGTAGTACCCTTAAGTACCTTAGGTACCTACCACTCCACAGGCCTCAATGAAAAAAAAAAAAAAAAACATCAAACATCAAACATCAAACATCAAACATCAAACATCTCCTTGCATGCGCAATTATTCAAGAGCTGGACATGTACTCTACATGTACATGTTGGTTATTTTTATTTTATTTTATTTTATTTTTTTTTTTTTGTTTGGGGGGGGGAGGGGCCATTCCCAAGGCCCAGTATAATTCATTTATAACTAGATACATAGGTAGCTATAGCCTCGATCAACCCAAGCCCAAACAAAATATACACATGCCATCCCAAAATCATCATCAGACATCGAGGCTCTCTTCAAGCTTAAGCATGTCCAACCCCAAGCCGAAGCCCAAGCCAAAGCCCAAGCCAAACTACCTACCTACCTACCTACCCTATGGCGTACCCACAAATTCTTTTTAAATATTTTTTGCCTGTGCTTGGACATATATATATAGATTGCAGGCAAAAAAAATTTGGAGCAATACCTACCTAGGTATATATAGTTATGCGTGATGAGATTTAAATTCCGCTGGCGCCGGCTCTGTCCGGACACTGAACGTTCGCTTTCGTTTTGTCTAGATCGATATCTGCTGTAGTATAGTATACTGTATGTATGTACATGCATGACCCCCCCCCGCCCCCCCCCCCGCTCCCCCCCTCGCCTCCTCCCCTCCTCGCCCCCCCCCCCGCTCCCCGTTCCGCAACCTCAAAGCTCGACACCTCCACACCTTCCCCCGGGTCTGGGTACGAGTCTACCTTCCCCCCCCCCCAACTCTCCGCCGCCGCCAGCCTCGCCCCTGTTCTCGTTCCCAGCTCCCCCCCCCCCCCGGACCGGCCAGCGGATCATCTCTCTGCAGCCCAGCCCAAGAGCCCGACAACGCTACTACCTCCAGGTACTCGAGCACCTACCTAGGAGCTTCTCTCTGGTCTTGTGCCTCATCTCCCTCGATCTCCGATATCCCGTTTTTGTATTCCGGGAAAGATATCGATGCATGGGGGTGACCTTCCCGGTGCCGCATGCAGATAGATGCAGTTTGAGTTTCTCCGTTTTCTTTTTTTTGGCAATGTGTTTTTGCCGTCATGACGAGAACTTCATTCAACCCGAATGTGAGGGATGGTGCCTGCATCAGGGAGACCAGTATAGGTGGACTAGTGTAGGCCGAGTTTTGTTGCTCACACAATAGTCTGGCTGTGTACGAATTGTAAACTGGCTGTGAAAAATGAATAGGAGGGCTGCTGCTGATAGAAGTTGCAGGTGTATGTGTTCCATCGACACAGTCGAGGAGACAAGTGCCCTTTTCCTTTTCCTCCAGATTGCAATGGTACATTGCCACCAACTTACAAACTTCCATCGCTATCCTCAGAGATAAAAGTTGAAAGTAATTATATATAACAAAAGATCAATGAATGGCAAGAATTTCAAACAAAAGAAAGAGTGATAAAATATATTTGAGAAGCTAAAGGAAAATGCCAATATATATGCCCTCCCAGCCCCAGCCCAGATCCGTTAACCCAGAAGCCCAGCCATCCGTAAACATAAGTGCCCAATTGCAATATACACCCTAGGAAATAAAACAAATTTCAAATACCTATGCCCAGATAGAAACAAATGAAATAAAGAACCGTGACAAAAGAAAGATCCCAAGCGAAAGTAAGAGAGAGAGTGTGTGTGTGTGTGTGATAAATGAAAGGAGAAAAAAACAAAGGAAAGGGAGAAAAGGAAAGGAAAGAAAGTCAGAAGCCCAGCCGGAGAGAAAGGAAAAGATGCAAAGAGCCAACTATATAGCAATATATAAGAAAGATAAAAGAAAAAACTTCAAAGGTCCCAGCCCCGGACCTAAGCCCCAGTCGGTCCCCAGCGCCCCCACCCGACGTCGACATCATCCTTGGAGGCGAGCTTAAATCATCCCCGCCTCCACAATCTCCACCCTCATACTCTCCCCCTTCTGCTTCCTCCACCCTGGCTTCAACATCAACCACTTCGACCTTCGCTCCCCTGGTACCTCGTTCATACTTCCTCTGGTACCGCTACTCATCCACAACCTTTCACCCTTCTCACTGCATGACACCCAGACGTTGGGCAGATTCATGCGTTCGTTGGTGACGGAAGCGACCTTCACTTTGACCGGCTTCTTTGCGGGGGTGGGTGGTGGTGGTGGTGGTGGTGGTGGTGGTTGTTGAGCATAATGGGTTGAGTGGGCATGGAGGTGTGGCTGTAGATGCGAAGGGGGTGGTGGGGGGGGTGGTTGAGGGTGGAGTAGAGATGTGATTGAGGGCTCTACTCGGCCCAGGCGCTTCATTGAGGAGTCGTACGAGGTGGAGTATCCTCGCGCTCCTTGGTGGGGGTGGCGGATTTGTCGATAATCCGCCGGCGTGTTTGGTGGTGGCGGTGGTGGTGGTTGATTGTGTGGTTCCACTACCGTGTCTTCACCCGCTGAGGTCTCGGTAGTGGAGAAGCTGGTTTCCTCCGATGCTGTTTGTGAAGCGGGTAAACTTGCACCCCGCCTGAGCTTCTTGTCGAGTTTGCCAAAGGCACCACTGACCCAGCTTCGTAGTCCATCGAACGAGGAGTTCGATGAACACCTATTCCCTCGCCCACCAGCACGAGAGATTCTGCCCGCATGGGATGCCATTGAGGGCGCTGCCGACGACTGAGTTTGCGGTTGCTGTGCGTCCTTTTTTCCACGACTATGGATCATACTCAGGTGTGCGAGGATGTCGTGGCCGAAGCCAGAGCTACTCGGTGGGTCCTCGTCGTCGATCGAGAAACGTGAGGGCAGGCCGGAAGGGTTGCTTGGTGTGCAGGCGGCAGCGTTCACGTTGTGTGCTGTCCCTGCCGTGCTCGTGGCTGCGAGAGGTGCAGTGATTGGGACAGAGCCCGCGGTGTCGCATCGGCGAATCGGCGAGTAGTGGTGACGGTAGGTGGGGTGTGTGGAGGAGGAGGCCTGAATATCGTCGGCCACTTGAGATGTGGGAGGGCCATTTGTGGCGGTGCTTGCCCGACGGTGATAGTGGCTTGACGAGGACGAGGATGGGGGATGCCCATGGGGTTTTCCGGATGGGAACGAGCGTTGAGGGGGCATCGTGTGTGGAGAGATTCCGGAAGACGACGACGAAGCGGAGGAGGAAGAGGTCAATCGCTGGCTTTGGCTTTGGCTGTGGGCGCGGTGGTTGTGGTGACGGTGCTGGAGAAGATGAGGTTGCCCGCGAATATTCGTCGCCGCTGGGGAAGTGGCCGTGGGAGTTGGGGCAGAGGGCAGAGGGTTTTGTAGGCCCGCGGCCGCCGCATGCGCTCCGTCCGGCGGGCACGCAGCAGCTGTGCGTGTGTACTGCTCCACGGCAGGGCGCTCGTCATTGCGCGCTGGAGCAGCCGGTGCTGCGGCGGCGGCCTTCGCATTCACTGCCGCCCCACCGTCTCTCAATAGAAGGATGGTGTGGGCGCTCCCATTACGATTGTGAGGCCGGCGGTGGTGGCCGTGGTGGTGCAGCGTCCGACTCTCCAGCGGTAGGGAATGATTCCTACTTTTGGCGGAGGTGCTGGCCATTGTGGCCGTCGTGGTGGTGGTGGTGGTGGTGGTCTTGGTCGTGGGGCCCTCGACACCCCCCCACCCCCTCGCTGAAAATTGAACATCATCGCGGCCACCGCCCCCAGCAGCAGCAGCAGCGACACTGCGAATGCTCCCCACGCTCTCTTTGCCCACCAACGTCGCAGACGAGTTATTGTTGCGCAGCGCCTGGCCCAGCGCCGTGTACGTGCACTCGGCTGGCTGCGTAGGCTCGGTACCGTAGGTGTGGAACGGAGAGCCCGGCGCTGTCCACTGATTAACCACGACTGGCAGCTGCTGCTTGTACTGCTGCTGCTTGTGCTGCTGCTGCTGCACGACATTAACATGGCCGTTATTATACTTTTGCTGCTGCCCATGAAACACAAATTCTTGACCAGCCTTCACATTAACGGGTGCATGAGAAGAAGCAGTGGAGGAAGTGGTGTGCATCTGATCAGCATCAGCACCATGGTGACACTGCGTCAGCTCTTCGAGAGACGGTATGGATATCGTCGAGACGCCATATCTTCTCGTTTTTCGCGGTGTAACCTTCGAGTGCGGCTCGACGACGCTATTATATCTCACGCCAGAAGCACAAGCAGCGTCGACAGCATGCATAGGATCCTCGACATCGGCCTGAGTTCCTTCTGCGCGGCCTTTGTCAATGAACCCAATGCTCATGTGCCCGCTGTGGTCATAGTCTGGGTCTCTCTCATGCGAGATCACCATCGCATCTCGATTTCCCTGCCGGCTCCTCTGGCCTGGCAATTCTGCCCCGGTGGCATATTTCCCTCGAACACCAGGCTGGGAAGCAGACGACGAGGATGATGATGAGGAAGTTTCTCTACGATGATCTCCCCTCGACGCCAATGACGATGGTGAACTTGAGGGGCTTGATAACGACAATGAAAACGGCGAGGAAGAGACGGATGATGTCGGGGAGTAAATATCACCACCATCACCATTCTTGCCCATTTGATGAGCAGCAAAACCAGCTGTATGCATATCAATGCCGTGGAACAGCACACTGCTTCGCTTATTCAACCCCCCTGTGGTGCTACCTCGCATTGTATGATTTGGATTCAGATATTTTGCGGTGGCGTCTGTCGCGGTGGTGGATGGTCTAGACTCGGACACTGCTGTGCTGGTGTTGGTGGTGTTGGTGGTGCTGGATTGGGTGAGAGTGAGGCTAGCACGGTGCATACGAGATGGCTGGTTGTGTGCCGTGAATGTAGATGGTGGTGGTATATTAAGATTTATATCCATTTTCTGAAAAAAGGATGCGCGATTCCTGAAATTTGTGGTGCAGGGATGTTTACCAGCCCTTATGGATGGTGGTGTAGTGCGATAGGGCTGAATTTCGGTGTGGATTCTGAAGTCTGGTGAAAGTTCTCTGATACGAAAGGACTTGAAGGAATGGAAGCCAGCTATATCGAGGGAATAAAAGAGACGGGAATAAGGAATGTAGCGATATGTTGATGTTATAAATCGTAATGGGTATGTGGACAGATATATGATCGATATCAGTGAGTCGTGGTAGCTGGGCCAGTGTCAACTTTCAGCAAAGGAGTCGTGATATGAGGGTGTATGATGCGAAATGCTCTACAAACATCTCATCCGATCCCAGTTTCGAGAACAACTTGTCGCAATCGTCGTACTGTCGGTGGTAGTATTACTAGTATTATCGACACCTTCGATGGTCGTTGGAGAAGGAGCACCTGGAAGAAGTCGACAAAGCAGCGGCAGCACCCTCGCTGATATAAAGGAATGCAAAGGAGCCTGGAGCTTTCTGCCGACTGCATGTGAGAACCGATCTCGCAAATATCTTTTGGTGTGGTGAGTGGGGGGAGCGGCGTGAATACCAATTTATCGGTTGGGTACTGGGGGGGTGGGGCTGTACCTTGTAAAAATGTGACCGGAATCTGGGGAGAGGCGGAGGGGGAGGGCGAGGAAGAGTGTGGAGGAGTGAGGGGTTGAAGGGGGGGGTAGACTCGCGGGGGGGCTTGGGCGCACCAGTACCGATTCGGTAGTACCCAATTAGGCCACTTTTCTCCGCCATTCACGACCCGAGACAAGTACTCGGCGAGAAGTCATGGCGGGTTGCCGATACAAGCACAGTCCACTCCTACGAATGATTTTGTTTGCCTTCATGACTTACTCGACTCCAAGTTGCCGTACTGATGAAATTTGATATCCGCGACCGTCCCCTTATGGCTCACCCCCACACACACGGGTGGTAGCTGCACGTTGGATCGAGAGCTAATTGCGATTGCAGATGTACCAGGTAATGTATATATTAAAAAGTAAATCCCGAGGCCTGGTAAGCAAGTACCTGATTCTTCGTCTCATGAGCGCTACATCTATCGATTCCATCGCCTTGTTTCTTTTATATTTCCTTTTTTTTTCTTTTTCGCTTGATGTAATTTAAATCATGCATCGTGCTGCAGCATGGCCATGGCCTCGACCACTCGCGTGCTCGACAGTTTCTCGTCAAATTACTTGTCGACATGTCATTGCAATTGAGGTCATGAGCAAATCTATATGCGACTACATGGAATACGCATGATAATTTAAGGTGCGTTTTGGAAGATAGAAATCAAAAGGAAATACTGTATGTTCTCGTTCCCAGAATACTGTAGTAGAGCCGGTGGTAGCCTCGCCCCCCAAAGTTGGTGGTATATATCGTTTTGTTCTCGTGATATTGTTTCAGTAACTCGATACGACCAGCTCCTGTCCTTCCGAAGAATTCCAAAGGAGCTAGATGACTTTTGAAACTCCAACAACTGTCGCACGTTGGACCCACCCCATTACTTAGGCTCGTCCCCTTACTTAATCATCCCATCCACCCATACAATCACAGGATCGCGCATCATCAGTCTTTTCCGTTCCCCAAAAGAACAAAAGAAAACAAGCAATCAGGCACTCCGTACATACATAGCACCTTTTTTTCTCCACCTCCAGAGCACCCTTGGCTGCGGTGCACGGCATGCATGCACCACCCAACATGCATGTGCAATGCATTCCAGCCGAACTCTCGATCTGCTATCCATGGAGAGAAGAAAAAAAATACTACTAGGTATCATTATATTATTACCTCTAGATCTTTCCTCTCCCTTACTAACTTCGAATAATTCTGCTCTATGGATGCATGGATGCATGCTGTTCTCGTGATGCATGCTAGGAGGTTGCAATTGATGATGATCATGGCCGCGATCAATTTTTCGGTTGGCATGCATGTGCGAGCGCGAGCGGGATCTTTTATCACCCCCATTTCTACAGGCCTTACTTAAGGCGAGGAGTGCATAGAGTACAGGGTAACTTAACCGATACAGAAAGAGCTCTACCATCCGTTGTAGTATTCCACTGATTGCCATAGTAATCAATTAGATGCTCAAGTCGAGTCGGTGTTCAATCGGATACCACCTTCAACGTCCTCCACAGGATCCATCTCGAGCAATGGAGTTTTCGAACCTGATTTAGAGCTTTAATTTGTCCCTAAACCCATGGATAACCAAAACCAGAACCACAAGAAAAAAAGAAAAAGAAAAGTGCAGGCACGGTTCTCGAAAAAGCAAGAAAAAAAGGCAAACCAAACAATGACAAAAAGCAAATACCACTGGGCCACCCAAGAAAAGCAAACCAGAAAGTGCAAGCCAAGAAAAAAAAAAAAAACAGCCCGAAAAAAACATAAAAAGCAAAGCACAAAAAAATAAGAAAAAACAAATATATATTTTGTGGGATCCCCTTGCGTTGAAGAGGTTCCTTCATGCCGCAGGTGCAGCACATACCGTGCATGCACATCGGCCCCTAGCTTAGGAAGAGGAGGAAGGTAGAGTCCCCTCAATCACATCTGAAGAGGCGACATGAAGAAGTTGGAACGGTAAACCCTCATTTCATCCCGCATATTGGAGCAGGAGCAGGAGCAAGCATTCCTCAGCTCGTCAGGTCGGCATACAAGTTATTTTTGTTGATAGAAAACCGGACTGAAGCCATGGTTTTGGTACATACGTCCAGATGTTTCAAACCCTCCGTTCCAGTCCATAAAACAAGTTCTCATATTGCACACCTTGTAGAGCTACCATGATCATGATGATCATGATATATCAGAGGCTCAGAGCTCAGATACATGTACGGGATATATAGTAAATAATATTTATCCGAGTTCACATGTACAACTGTCACATGGGGACGAGGCTAAATAAGTTCAAAATATTCCCTTCCACATTCTGATGACAACTTTAGGTATACTGATTACGTCCGACCTCCTTCCTAGATCCGCGGATATATCAATTTCAATATAGTTCATCCCCCGTGTTGTTGCAACGCTCGAACCGAAAAGAAAGAAGGAAAAGAAAAAGAAAAAATTTAAACAGATAAATCTTATTATATGCACGGGCACGATACATGTTTTTTCCTTTCTTTCCTTTTTTTTTCTTTTTTAATTCAAGGCACCGCACCGCGGCCGCCGGTAAGTTCGGATTGATCCGTCCCGTCTCGACCTACACTAGAGGATAGAGAGAGGCAACTCTCTGCTTGCATGCATCAGCTACTTTCCAGTATGAAAAACAATGATCATGAGAGAAAAAGAAATTCAAGGGCCATACAGATCTTCTAGTGGGGTACTTTACAAGAGTCATACATGGCAGATGTAGCACGAGAAGCTTGATCATGATCACGATCCATGTGCACGGCGTTTGTGATCGATCAGAGAATGTGCCTTGCCCTGCTACCAATTGTAAGCTGTAGGTATCCGCCAGTAGGACATTTAGGATACCTACATCCCCAGATCTGTTCGTGTTCCCGCAGAGATAAGATTGGACGAAAGCTGCGAATGCAGCTACCGGTACTCGGGGTGTACACGTGTGGGGGGGGTGCACAAAATACTGAAAAGCCGCGTAATTCACACGGTTCAATTAGAGTAGGTAGGGTTTAAGCGACTGTAGAGACTGGAAAGCAGCCTGGGGAAGTTCGATAGTAACTCAACAGCGACTTCTCAGTAACACAACTCGAGAACAGGTGTTGGTCTTGGCATTCCTGCCTAATCGAGAGACAGCCCTGTAATATAACCAAAAGTGGTAGTAGGAGCAAGCTTAAGTCGACGAGAACAGACAGAGTGCTAGCAGCCCCTTGAACAATTCTATTGTTCACGTTTTATTACATCTGTTCCGAAGCTTTGTTCCAAGTTATTGAACAGAAACCGACCGCTAGACTAAAAAGACCACTGTGAAGAAGGAATTTTGCAATTTGCGCCATGTGTCAGTGCACCAGCAATTACTTGATCTTAAGCCTCCGAGTCTACGGAATAAAGCTTGCTACATTGTTCGATTATGAATAGTCTCACAAACTATGAATCTAGCGCTTTCTCGAAATGAGGATTGATCAGCTGGAAAAAAGAAGTTTGAACAAAAAAAAACAGGTTATTTGTGATTATTTTTCGAGGAATTTTAATTATCAGCTCTAGATGGCCAACCATAAATCTGGATAGGCCGATGAGGTCGAGTACTCAAGAGGTACACGAAGGATAAGGAATATCGATAAATGTCCCCCTCGCGTCTCAATAACTGGCGTTAACACAATCGTTTTGATCTCACTCCTTTTTCGGGAGGCCTTTGGGCCTAAGCTAAAGCTATGATGTAAATATTCTGCTCCGGCGCGAGCTCCCCGAACCTCCTCGATGATATGTGACATAGACCCATACATGCTCACTTACACATGTTAACTTGCAGTATCACATCGATCACCTAGATCTACACCCGCACGCACGCACGCACGATGAAAATTCCAGCAAGAGAAGATCCACAGTCGCAGTCGGTTGATGGATGATCATGAGGTAAGTAGGTACCTGCGTTTGGCAAAAATGATCACAGCGCCGTGGTGCCCTGCGAATGGATCGATATTCGATATTATACTTTTTTGTTCCATGGGAATGGAACAGCTGGTGCATGCTGAGGGTAGTAAGTACTAGTGGTTCACTTCCTCACCAGAGGGGCTATGATCGTGACCGACACCCTGTTGGCCATGGACACTTTTTTTTTAGATTTTTATTTTTTTATTTTTGTCAGGCAATTGGGACGCGCCCCTAACTAACTTGATTATTGATGATAGTCTTATATTTGTGAGGAGAGTACTTATGATACCCGAAGTTTTGCCACTTTCTCGATCGATCTTTAGGTTTCCCTTCATTTTGTTTCAATTCTCGATGCTTACATCTTACTTTGTTCGGAGGCTTTTACCCTGTGTGAGTTCTTGGATTGAGAAATGGTTTACTTCATCCCGAATAGGTAACTCTGTATCGGTGTCCTGTAATAGAAGCCAAGTACCATGTTGGCAACATGATTGCCACTTGCCTCTATAAGAAGTAAAGTAACCTTCAAAAAAGAATGCAATCCTAATATCCTAGTAGGTGATCTCGTAATTGACGTAAAGAAGCAAACCTCCTCCATAAATATTCCATAAGAATGGATCCAGCAGCTAGTTACCTTCAGATCGGCCCCGAATCTCAGATCTACATCCACTTGCCTGATTTCCACCAGTATGTATGTAGCCTACTAGCTAAAGGCCCTGCCTTACAGATTACCCCCTTACATAAGTATGTGCGAAGTATGCAAGCATTTGTGATTGTGTGGAGTCGAGCTCGCCCATGGCCCACCAGATAAGATAGCCCTGGAAGAAAGTGTGTGGTGTGCGCACGGTGCACTTTGTAAGTCTATGGCGCCAGTCGACCCAGAGCATTTGTTACGTTTGTTTGTTTCATTCATGGTTGTATGTTCTTTTTCTTTTCAGATTTAGTTCTTCCTAGGCGTGGAGCTCGAGCTCGAGGCGTTAACGAACTAACGGGATTGATTCGACTGTCAAGTACCCAGCAGGTCGACCTGTCGGTCAAGCACAAATAATATTTGTTTGCTTCCAAGAATGTTTCGGGAGGGAAGCTGGACCTGAGGCTTGTCTAAGGGTTTGCATTCTGTGAACATGAAGCGCCGCTCGCACCTTTTACTTTCATCCGAAAATATCGCGATATCGCGGGTGCACGGCCCATACGGCAACGTACATAAATGAAAAGAATAAGCAATTTATGTTTAGAAAAACTACAAATTTCTAAATATTATCACAGGACACAAAAGTATTCCCGGAAAAAAGTCGCTGGGTTTTGCGGGTATCTTGGCGTGGCAACGAAATCCTCTCTACTTAACACCTCACCATTCAATCAGTTTTGACTTTTGCTGGAAAGAAAGATTAAATTGTCAAGCACCAGCTATGCTCTATATTCTAAAATCTTTTTGATGCAAATGTATCTTGTGGTTGTTGAGATAACTTGGTTTGAAGAGGGTGTTTTCGCATACTTTTGTGGGCAATCCTGGCAATTCGCGAATACTTTTGTCCCCATATAACATTTTCCTTGCAGTCTGAATCGATATGTTAGGTCTCTTATCAATCCATCCCAACGTCACTTGGGTAGAAGAAGTTGTAGATAACCTTATCCACTGACTGACTCACATATTGCTCATGTCTCACCAGAAACCGTCGCGCCGCCCGCTCATGTGCATCGACGGCCGAGGTGTTTCATAGTCCTCCATGGCCAGAAGCCTGGACTCGGGAACTGTAGCTTTGGAACCCAACAAACGCACCTAAAATATGCACTAAAACCCATAGTAGACGATCATGATCAGTATCAAGGCCAAGGACATCGAGTAATCATTAATCATAAAAAATACCACTGACGAAAAATTTTCAATCCGATGATGGCGGGGCTTTACGAGCATTTTTAGAACCATTCACTATCTTTGATGTTAACATGTTGGAAGCCCGAAGTCAGGGTAAGGGGCTAGTCTTATGGAAGGGGCATGCGCAACGCTAGCTACTTGGTAGTAAAATCCAACACAATCCATACTCGTGAACACTTGGAAAGAATGAAAATGCATGACTCGAGTAGGTAGGGCGTAGGTAGAGTATGCATGCAGCTGGCTGAAATCGACCCAGGCGGTAGAAGCTTTTTGGTGATCGACCTACGGTTTGGGCGTGCTGAAACGGACGAACTTTGACGTTGGGCGGCGCTGGCAGGTGTTTGAGATCCAGATTATGCAGGATATTGATAGATCGTCAGTGAGGTCACCTAAATTGTGTCTGTGCTTTCATGACTTACTAGCCTGCAGATACAGTCAGGTCCTGTGATGGATTGGATCAATGTTGGATTCGAAAGCTTTCACGATAGATCTCGACAGATGGTTTTACTTGAATGCCTACTTTATATGATCTATACTCGTGATTCTCATAAACAAATGTTCTCAGGTGAGTTGCAAATCTCTCGATCGGACTGAGCTCCACTTTTTCGCCTTTTTCAACCACCTAGCTAGGTTTGCTGATATATATCCAGAGCTAGAGGGCTTTATCTCCGGTACTCTCTTGCATGAGAGGTTATACCCCAGCGGAACTCATTCATGAGAAGCACGAGTAGGTGAACGCAAGTTCTACTTGGGTGCATAATTGTGGCGATAGCTCTCTTAGTAGTGGATGGAAACTCTGTGGCAAAATGGTAGCGAAGTAGCAATAGTTGCCACAAATTTCATGACTCGAGCGTTTTTGTAGTCATTAAGAGGACCAGATTAAGGAAGATTTGTAGATGATTGGAATCGACTAGTTAGGACTATGGATGAGGAACACTTCTCAAAATCGGCGAGCTCAAATTGCAGAGATAGTCTCTGTACCTGCTCGTTGCCTGCTACCACGAGCCTACAAAGATCTTGAATCCTACAATCCCTGTGGCGAACTCAACTAGGTATTCAAAATGTATGCATGGTGGTACTCTGGGACTACAGCCGAGTTTACTTCGGAAAAAACTGTAAATTTCATAACAAAAAGCTATTCTGAACAAAAAAGGCAGCATCTACTCTAGTAATTAATATTTTGATAAACAGGTCAGATAGCAAGCTTCACTCGTTGGGGGTCATATTGTTAGTATATTCGTCAAATCGCATTTCGTGATATCGATATTGACTTCAATTTTAGCATTGCGTTCGATGCTTCAAATGTAAGGCATATTCATGCCATGTGACTACAAAATTTCATAGACCGTATGCCTTATGAGGACTACCGTAAGTACTCATGGAAGCCAGTACTCAAGTAAAAGAAAGTATCCGTGTATAGGAAGGGCTTTTGTGCATATATTTACTATGGTGAAGAACCAAAAATCATTCTAAAACAGCAAAATTTGACGCCCGTCTCTTATGTAAGACTGCAGTCCTACCAGCGAGTAATTACCGTAACTCCAATTGATGACTGAATGTGCTTAAAGATATCATGAAAGGCTTAATGCGGTCTTACTCCAATAAGATTCGCTACAGCCGCCGAGATAAACACCCTATAAGGAAATATTTCGCCAGAAATAGCGCATGTGCAAAAGTCTCATTCTAGCTCTCGTTCTTAAAAATAAGATTGTACGGCATTTCAAGAGCTTGGGTCCTTAGTTATGAAGAAATTTGCAGTTTTACTTTCGCAGTTTCACAGCAATTTACGCAAATAAACGTCAAAGTCTCACCTACTTCCACCTACAAGAAACCCTCGTCCTAGCAGTGTTAGAACCAGAACGTTGACCAAACCAACTCTAGCAATGCATTGCCTTCATGCCGAACGACTAGATCCCTTTGTTCCCAGTATCTTCCTACAGTTCACAACCTGGCTTGTGCTGTGCGGCCCCATCCCTTACCTATAGGCAGCGAGTATGCTGCAGATCATGTAATACCTTTTCCTCAAATGTGGGGGGAGTGTACGGCGTAGCGTGAACAAGTATATCCATCCCGACCACAGGTAGGTGAGGGGATCTGTGGATGCATATGGGGCGGAAGCAGGGGCGATATTACATATTTTTGAGAAATATAGTTATGAATTTTCGTAGGATAGAAATGAAAGTTGCATTCCTGGAGGTATCAGTGGAGAGACTAGAAGTTGGAAGTAGGATGTGGTGGGGATGAACACGAGGATCTGAAGACTGGATGGAAGTCGGTCGATCATAGTGAAAGATTTGGTTGGAGGGCTGTGTTTATGTCACAGGACATTTCCTGCTCAATAGCCATGTTGCGGCTGTTTGAAAAATTGCAACTCGGTGACTTTGATCAATTCGAATCCTTGGTTTGTGGCCGCCAGTAGAGCTTTTACACTTGAATATGATGCCTCGGTTTTTGACAAGCATATAATTGTTTTTGTGTTGTATACAGCTACAACCAAAATATTGCAGGCCGGTTGAATAGTAGCCGACGAACATCAAACCAGAAATCCGCATTTTTCATAAGCAGGGCGAATGTGATTCGATATGATCATGAAGCTGTATCTAGGGGATAACTGTTGTATATAGTAGTAGCTTAGTCCGTATGTAGTAGTATCTCGTACTCTCATTATAATTACTACCTCAACCGGTAGCGAGTAGTGTGTATGCACAGTGGCTTAGGGCAAGACCTAAGGCACTGAACCAGAGGAAACTCTGGTAAGAGCTGCGTAGAGACTTCTCGCCTGTAAGGAACTTACAGAGAGAACACACGACACAACCCCATACACAAGACAAAAATAACTCTTCCTTGTCTGCGAGGAGTGCAATGGTTGAATGGAGGAAATACATTTGTTCAAATTTCGTCTCGTTTTTATACCATTTTTCCAAAAAGTTTGGCTATTTTTGTTGAGCACAGCTAGCTGTTCAGATGGTACCCAGCCCACCATTGACGCACCCCAGTGAGCAGAGGCATTGTTGTTTCTTTGAATCGTTTCCATGAGTTCCATGTTCGAGTTCATGGTATTATTTCATAGTCTTGATCCCAAATGTTTCGCATTTTCTCTTTACAATTTTAGGACTGGTGATTCGGTTTGGACAAATCCAATATTATCCTTAGCTTCCAACCGCTGGTTGACTAACTGCTGAATGTTCAAAGTCAATGTAAATGAATGGTATATATAGTACTAGCCATTGGATAGAAAAGTACTATCTGCTTTGAGTTGAGTTCCCCAATGCCATCTGCCAGTAAAACACCTGCACCTTTTCTCGCTCTCTCGAAACTATGGAGTGACATGGATGTACAGATTACTCCCGTTATAAGCATATCGTCCGGACCGGAATTTGTAGGCTTATAACCAATTTATGCTTATAACGAGAGGTATCTTTGCAGCATAGCAAGATACCGTAGAATCGGGTCTACAAGCACATGTGCTTAGGTGATTTTTGCAGTGCCGACGGCTATTATTTTGTATGGAATGTTTGTAACAAACGTTAACAGACCACCAGAATGATGTGCTTATAGGTCAATATGTGCTTATCGAAGTGTATGTGGTTATAGACCCGATTCTACGGCATAGAGACCACCAAATCCATGCTTATAACGAGAATATGCTTATATCGGCTATGGTTATAACGAGAGTATTCTGCATCCTGGTTGAAAATCTTTCTTACCATTTCCTGGAGAAGGTGGGTAACTCTATTTCCAGCTAAACTTAGAGCTTCGGATCACCATCAGCGCTAACGCACCTTCCAATGCACTTAGATTATTAAAGATTGAATATAAGCATGATACAGAAAGTGTAACAAGGAAAAAGTAGAAATTTGAAGGTACGACAGTCGATTACAAACTACTATGTGCCACCATAGATATCGGTCCTTGCCCTCAGCTCAATCAAACTGTTTTCTGATAGGGTTGAAGAAACCGAAATCGAATAATAGGGACGGTTACCCTGAATGCTGACACAGAAGTGTAGTACTCAAACCACCTGGGCGCGGCGCGCCGCATCAGGGGAACGAGTTTTTCGTGATCCTGTGATCGGGTGCTCTGGGTGATCGCAGCATGCCTCACAGCCGTTCTTTCTTGAAATTTATATGCGAATACTTGCTGATAATAATTTTAGAAATTCATGAAAAGTTATGTTTAGGGGAGTGTAGCTTTGGATTTTTCAAAAGACAAAATTTTTGTGAAGATTTTTTGAGCAAAAATTTGCCCGATCACAAAAAACAAAAACTCCTGACCTGGAGCACCCGATCACAAGAAACTCGCTAAACTATTTCCCCTGATGCCGCATACGATGTGTTACCCTGAACTTCGCCTCACATTGCCATCCAGCCTCCCACTCTCCAAGAAAGTATCGAACATGATAGCCGTATATAGATTATAAGCATATCGCCGAGGCCAGAGGTTTTATATATGCTTATAAATAATTTAAGCTTATATCTAATTGCTGTATTAATGTTCCAGGCTATTCAGCAATCGAGTTTTTTTACCAATGGACCAGGCTATTCATCAATCACTGGTGGCAGTTGGTGAAAGGCCTGGGAATTGGCTAGCCCAGGCCACCCAGTATTCCACCACCAAAATTTGCAGAAACTTGGAGTCCACATTTTCTTTATATAAGAATCACCCAGCTGGGGGGCTTGTGTATGAGCACGTAAATAGGTGATGTAGTGATAGGTAAGCAGATGGCATAGTCAAATTAAATAAATGTAAATGAGAACTGCCAATACTTGCTTGATTGAGTTTTTGCGGGCCATTGGTGAAAAAACTCGATTGCTGGCTGGCCAGGAACATTAATATTTATCTTTTTCTGGCATTTTGGCCTTGAAAACGCACATATGGGCACGTGATTAGCACATTCTTATCGATAAGAATTCTTCATTAGGTTAGTGCACTTGCAAGTGCCTTGAAAAGCGAACGACACTATAACTACAGGGGTTAGTAGGTATTGCCCAGAAACAGGATTTCACTCGCGTCTTTTTTGAGTGGAACCAAAAGATGCCCATATTGAATCATGTAGGAGTGATATTGTACAATATTTATAGTTCATGAGGAGGTACTGAAGACTTTTGTCCACAGAGAGTTTGCCTGTGCATGTTGCCGCAGCCAGCCCCAGGCGGAAAGTTGTCCGTGCGTTCCAATCGCCTGTGCCAAGGGGTCCTTGAATACATTATTTAGTAGTAACTTTCAGCATTTACATTTACTAAATTTAAAGGCCTTTCCCTGTAGACTTATCGAATGGGAAGCAGAGCCATTCAGTATTTACTGTAAAAAAATACTTGGTTTCAGGACGAAAGATATTTAGTATTTTTAGCAGGTGCAGCATTACAGGTCAAAAATTAGAGGTGTCACTGGCCATATGCATGTAGGTAAAAGCTTTTTGACAACCAGCTTACCATCGATATCTCAGCAACAGCTGGAAGAAGAGAAGAAGCAAACGCCCTCTTTTCGAAATCCCTGGGAATGGATCCAGCGGTAACCTAGAGATCGCCTCATACTCACAGATCGGTCGCCATCTACTTTTCAGTGATTTCAACTGGCCAAAATTCCTGCAGTCAGCTTGAAGTCCCTGCCTGCCTTACCGATCGATACCCCTAGCGTATATGCGTGAGGCATGAAATAGCTGAGTGGAGCTCAATCTGGGGCCAAGAAGTGTGTGCACGGTTGTCTTTTTTGCAGTCTATGGCGGAATGTTTGTTACGTTTGATTGATTTGTTTGTTTTTGCAAGATTTGACTGAAGCTTTGTTAGTTGTTGCAAGGTGAGCTCTACCTACCGTGACTGACTGGTCGATGGGACAACGCTAACTTTTGCTAGTGAAAGAGTTCCTAGTGCATTGATCTTCATGGCCTTTTGTATGGAAAACAGGTTAGCTGTCCCATCGACCAGTCTGTCCCATCGAGCAGTTAGTCACGGTACCTGTTTCTCTTGAATTTCATTTTCCGTGGCCGGAATCTAGAGCAGCTCGATCGCCGGTCTAGGAGCCGGGATTTTGGTACATGATGCATGTTGGCGCCGCTCGCACCCGCCGCCTTGGAGTTTACTCTACATGATTCGATATCGGTACTTAGTCCTTGCAATTGGCCAATTGGATATGGAGATATTATTTAAGTACATCTAGATATCTGCAGTGGTGGTTTTGCACCTACTTTACTAGACTGTAACTTCCAATCCTAGAATATTTTCCTTGTAGTCCTAATCAATATATAATGTATTTCAAACCCGACGTCCTGCAGAGTTGCTAAGATTACAATTGCAAGCTTCAGAGAAAAACACCCTTATCATTGGATTGAGTCATATCGATATCGATCAGGTGTCAAGTGAAACTGCGTGCGTGTTGAAATCCTTTGTTATTGCAACCTCGTATGTGGCTTTACGGGCGCACCCTCTACAGCAGTATGGCGCACCTTCTACGGATTTCCTTGTTCTCACGAAGGCTTTGTTCTACTCTTTCTATAAGCACGATATGCCCCCGAAGTCTATATCTAATAACTTAATCACACTGACTATCATATCATCGATCTATTTCAACAGTGCGCATGCGCATCAGAAGCTTCCATGGCTAAGACTCGGGAAATGCTCTCGAGCTTGGGGTACCCATCCCAGCACGAAACTACTTTACACAAAACCGGGTGCCGGTGGAGACCGGGGATTATTGCATAAAACTGGGATTCAAGTTGTCTGTGATCCTGCTCTCTAGGCCTAATCGATTGGCAGAGACATAAAGCTAAAGTCAACAGTGCGAAGAACTACATAATTTCCACCGGCACCCAATTTTGTGTAGTTTCGTGCTTTCAACGGATAACCCAACAAACTCCAGTTCTAAAGTACCGGCTTAACTGGGTTATACGCCCACCCCCCCGGTCATCTCTCTGTTTGCAGTGAACGTGAACTTTTTAAAGTCCCGTGCACGAGTTTTTATTGTGGAAAGGCGGGCAAGGGAGGTGGGCTTATAACCCAGTTAAGCCGGTATGTAAGAAGCGGCATCAGGACTACCGCAAAGTCTGGTGAGATCAATCCCTTGTCAGTTACTCACGCATTTCCAAATTCAGGAAGAACTATGCCTAAATCTGATTAGTTTTAGCCGTGCCCTCGGCCTTTTGGTGAAGAATTGTTGTTTGTCTCATAAACTGACATGGGATTGATCTCGCCAGACTTTGCGGTATGGACAGTTTACTCATGACAAACGATTTCCAACGGCTTGTGGGCTCGAGTAAAAGATATCTTTTTAGAGCCTCTGTTTTCATGTTGGAAACAAGCAGCTAGGGGGGGGGTTGGGGGGGGGGGGGGCCGCTAGGTCCTTTGAGATCTCAAAAGTACCGTCGTAACTCGAGAACACGAACCGGTTCTTATTCTCGAGTGATGGATGCCCACAGCTAGCCCAGGCTCAACCGACACTCCAGTCAAAGCCTACACACCAAATTTCAAGGGGGGTTCTTATGATTGAAGGGGGTTCTTGTTCTCGAGTTACGACGGTATGTATGTACCTGACTGGTCTATGGGACAGATGGGCTAATTTTTGCTGGTGAAAGATTTCCTAGCGCCTTTATCTTCATGGCCTTTTGTATGGAAAACAGGTTAGCTGTCCCATCGACCAGTCTGTCCCATCGAGCAGTCAGTCACGGTAGGTCAGAACTAACAATTCAGCTCATGCTGCCTCTCCCGTGATATTGATGAGCTAGAGCATATGCATGGGAAGATTTGTCTGAATACAATACGAAAAGATGCATGCAGAGATTTAGGGTCTCTTGAGTATGCATGCCGTCGATCAAAGCGGTTGGAGCTTGTTTGTGAACGATGCACGATTTGGGCGTGCTGAAACTGGGCTGTACTTGATCTGTGTGGCGGTTCAACTGATGCTGGATTTTACTCTTAAACTCTACAATACATGTTATATAGCCGTATAATGAGACTGGGCGTACCGGCTCCACTTCCAGTAGTCTGAGATCTAGAGAATAAGAACATAAAGTTGGAAACCCCATGCAGCTCGAAGGGATCCGGATATTTACTTCAGCAATCCGGAAGTACGTGTGGCGAAGAAGGTTCAAGATGCACGTTCAATTGTTCAAAACCATAGGACTCTAGATATCGATCTGGATCCGGGTCGATGTTCTGAAAATGGGCTGGCTGAGCATGTGAGTAGCAGATATCTATATTCCGGGGCCTTTAGCTTTGATCTTCTTCAAATTTATCTTCTCGTGAATTTGTTCTTGGGCGTAGACCTGTCGACTGAGCTCATATATTCTGAGAGTCATCAATCTTGTACAAAGAAACCAGTATATTCGGGTAGTACTCGACATGTAATAACACTCTACTACAGGAGCAGTATTCTACAGAGTGATGGGATCTGCTACAGGGTAAATGTCAAAGAGCTCAAGCCAAATATTTTGAGCCAGGCTGGTGTTATACTCTTTCTGCCCCACACGTAGGATACACCTCAGCACTGCGCTACTCATCGACCCATGGAAAGATCTCGCGATCGAATGGTGTTTACGATAGGCAAAGTGTACCTTCATTCAAGTGTTGTTTGTTGTAGATCAACAAACAATATTGAACATGTTGGATCTAGAGTATCAGCGGCGAGTCCCTCGTGAACACGCCCACCTCTTGCTCACTAGAAAAGACCTGTTTGCCTGACACAAGGCCATTCACAAACTAGGTTTAGTAGTCCTCTATCATCAAAAGTCGCAAAATCATATTAGATAAACTTGAATTCATTACATCGTCGACATACCTAACGAATTGGCCAACTTTGGTTAATTGGCAGTACCCTTGCGTCTCTTTGCTCCTACCATTCCCTCCCAGCAGTCGACATTCTGCAATCTGACCGGCTCAAGCCCCTTACATATTCACATCGATTCAGCGAGTATGCTCCTATAATTACTTTTCTAAATAGTGTGTGTGTGTGGGGGGGGGGGGGGGGGTTGAATGCAACGTAAAGAAGTATCAATCCCGACCGCATGTAAGCAAGGGCTTAATCCTTCGTTTGGTCCGGAAGAAGGGGGAGGCGATATAGTAACATATTTTTAATAAACGCTGTGTTTTTTTGTTTTTCTTTTGTTTTTTTTTGTGGGAATCATGTTAATAGAAAGAAATTATGGATTCAATTTACTTTAGAGCATCAAGAGAGAGCTAGAGAGTGGTGGGGTGGATCTGTGCGGTGTTGGATGGATTATCAATCCGATAGGATGGTCTATACCTAAGATGACTCGAAGTCGGTGAAAAAGTATCCGGCCAGTTAAATGTGGAGTGTAGTTTTTGAAAGATGTAGCTAATCATCTTATTCGTTTATGTCTTGGTTTTGACTAGCGCTGTGACGCTGATTAGTCGTGTTGAAATAGATCGATAATATTCAGTGTGATTAAGTTACAGAAAAAACTCGGGGGCATATCGAGCTTATGCAGAGAGTCAAAGCCTTCGTGAGAACAAGGAAATCCGTACGGGGTGCGCCATACTCCCGTAGAGGGTGCGTAAAGCCACATAAGAGGTTGCAATAACAAAGGATTTCAACAAGTCGATAAGACAGCTAACTTGACATGGTAGGAGCTCGAGCTATCCTCACACAAATGGCAGCGGAGATGAAAGCAAGTACGACTGCTCCTGCACAGTAACAATTAGCATTGTTCCATCCATGCATCTGTCCCATCAACGAGTCAATCACGGTGTTCGGCTGTAATCGTACAGATGTGAGGATACTACTTACTTAGCTATAGGGTACTACACAATTGTGTTCATTGAAACTGTGGATTCTTAAAATTGCTCCGGTTCCATACGTAATCTCAATTCGTCCATGAATCTTTTGTGATGTGCACTTCAAATTCTTCGTGACGAAAAAAGTAGGGAATATGTGGTTGGTTTCAATTGCCATGAGGTGGAGTTGAGTCGAGCTATTGCAAGGTCAAAACAAACACAATTTAGCATTTTCCCTTTGAACCGTCTGTCTTATTGAATCGTCTGCCCTATTGAGCTGTCGAGCTCGATACAGCCATCAAGTTCTACTGAATAATCATGGAAAACAAGTGTTCAACCAGTCATAGACGCGAGACACGATGATTAACTCTTAGTATTCTCAGTAAAGCGTGTATGCTTTCCATTTATAGTGCCCGCATACTGTCCAGGTGAATTCTGTAAGCAAATTCCTTGTCCGAATGGTAGTTACCCTGAATTCCCACACTGGTGTAAGCGATCGAGGGATCAAATAGGCCCAGAATCACCACAAGACGGATATTTACCCTGAACAATCTTCTTTTTCTCAAACTTTTTTGAAAATTAACGATACGTTTTGATGTGCAATTTGCTATCAAAATGTCCTTGTAATATATGAATTGGATGCTTGCTTTTACTGAGCTAAAAGAATCATCTCTATCAGATCAAAATTTCGATTATTCTGTTCCTTCCCGGAGCAGATGTGTCACTGAATACATGGTCTTTTCCAGTACCAGTTATAGTGGAGGTTACTTTATACGTTCACTGGCAGCCAGAATGCAGCAAGCTTTCCATCATTGTATCTACGACATATACGTGACTGTGGCCAGAGTCATCCCGTGACTATAACGATTTTTGGGAATCACCAACTTTTCTAAAAGATACGAATATTCGTTTTTTGCATCTCGTCACCCAGCTATTGCAATCTCTCTGACCATCTTTAGCCCCGACAACATTCCTCTAAACTTATGTTTTCGGAAAGTTATCGATCAATATATATATTCACATTTTGCAATTTCATTTCACCGAACATCGATGTCGAAATTCATCTCCAACTCCACAGAAGTAGAATAGATGGGCGATATTTCGGGATAGCCTTGGTAAGTATCCACAGACCTCGGACTTGCCAGTTTCAAAATTGACCTGATGCGATCCTTTGAATTGCAAAAAAATTGTTCTCGACAACCGGTTGACCAGTTATTGTACGTTCGCTAAAGTCAAAATACGGTAGTGAAAAATAGATTGAGGTTTCACCTATTTTTCGTTGTTATCACGGGTAAGTAAATGTGAACAGATCTTGATCTTATCGTTATCCATGTTTCTGGCTGCCAAGATAAAAAAAGAAGGTACTTGTATGTATCAAAGCATGTAGGGGGAAAAGGATTAGTCCCGTGTAGATGCTTGGGGCAATTACTTACCCTGACGTTCTGGAAGATCAGAAGTCTCTGTTCTTGCTCGATGGACAGGAATTGTGTGAACTTTTGGAACACACATTATGGGCAATGAGCAGACCCGGAAGAGTGCCAAGTTTTTTTCAGTGCAGCCTGGCAAGGATAATATTGGCCAAATGGAAATATCGTCGATACTCTTTTTTTTCAATTTGGGCCCGTTTGTCGTCTTTCGATCTATTGACAACGCATGATTTACCGCTGTGAGACATTAAGGCCTAGGTTTGGATTCTATAGCATGTGGAATGGTGTGTTCTTTCGGCTTGATGCACGAACTTGGAGCATAGGTGCCGCATATCATTCGACGAGCGAGTAGTATGCCTGTTACAAAGGTTACTAGCAGTCATATATAGAACGTTATCGTGTCCCTTTAGAGGAAGAAGCGGGGTTTGAGCGGCTAATAGGCATGCTTGTTGTGATATTAATTTATAGGTGGCTTATTCTTCAAGCCTTGGTCCTTATAATAAGTGTCATCTATGCTACTTTCAGACTTGATGATCATGAGGAAAGTGGTTATACTAGAGGCAGCCTCACTGGGGGAATTCCCCAGACGAAAAACCCATTACATACTGTCTGGGTACAATGAGATCTCGCGTAATAATCATGTCCCTATAGGAGAGAGGTGCAAGTCGTGGTGGTTATTTGACTCATTTCCATAGTTGGGAATTTTTCCTTTGTTTGAATTATTATGTGATTGGAGCACCTCTTGAAGCACAGTGCCGGTTAAGATACCCGCTAAATCGTCAGGATACACATTAAATTGCTCCCTCGGGGTTAGTAAAGGTCTATTGGTGGGGCCCTCAAAGTTTGCTTCGTCCACAGGCGTGGCTTGCTTCTCCACCACAGTTTATCACGCGGCGTTCTATAACATCCTAGACCATCGATCGACCAGTGGGATCATCGGTTCTCAGAATGCATAGTGGAGAAGGCGTGCGGGGAAAGATGTTGAGGCCTAGGTCTGTAATCCATCGACTCTTTGATCGATCACCTCTACTGCACATACTCAGAGTACATATGCACAAGTGAATCAATGAGAAAGCCTCCTCCACAAAAACCACACTTCCGTGCTACCTTGCAATCTTGTCATATTTGCAAGTGCTTACATGTAGACCTATTTGTTAGTAGATACCAATTCCGGAAGATCATTGGAGATAGATAGGAGATACCTAGTTCCATTGAGGAGCTCTTTGGGGACTATGGGGGCCATGAAGCCTAGGGCACATGCATCGTATATTCCATGGTCAGCTGCAGATGTTGTGTCAAACTGTCCGTGTATCAGCTCACATTGAAATATAAATTGAAAGAATTGTTTTTTTGGTTGGAGTTTTCAATGGCCGCAATCAACTAGCCTCGAGCTCGTCAGCCAACAGGCTGCACTATAATCTCTTTCAAGAAAGTGTGCCCAGAGCTGCCCAATTGATGAATCGAGTCTGAGAATCTATACACAATGCCAAATGATCTATAGTCATCAGTTTTTACACAAAACCTCTGGAGCATGCTACCATTATGTTCACCCAAATGTAATTGGGCCATCTAGAGAGTTTTTCGTGGTCAGGATAACTAGATATTTGCAGTCACAGATACAGCACATGTTAGCTTCATGTCAAAAATGATGTATTGCGCATTCGCTACAATTATGATCCTTTTCACTAGCACCTTTTTAATTCGGTTACAGCCCGTGTTGAAGACATTATTATAAATTAGAAGTCACCGCTTAGTAGATCCGGTCAGAAGTATCACAGGTTCTGACACATAGCATCTTTGTGTGTTTGTATTCGCTCTTATCTACCTACTTGGAGTACAGTGAGACATAGCGTACCCCCATTCAGCAATATGTACACATTTGTTTGAAACCCAAAGTCACTGAACATTGAGGGGGTGGCAATTCTCAATTATAATTCATTCTTCACTGCCCACATATACGTACGTGGCCTGCTCCTCGCCGTATGGACTTCATGGTCCATGTTGTGTATGCATATACTACTGAATCATATTGGAGCATGTACAATCCACGGATTCAAGTTTGTCCATGGAGCTCGCAGTAATTGCCCCTAGCTGAAAAGGGAGGAATGCACGAGAACAGGAAGGCACAATCTTGCCGCTGCATTCGTATATCAGCCCGTCTCTGTTGATGCGTACTCGGGACAGGCATATATTATTGCAAATGCAGAGCAGCCGGGCAGGGGTCCCGGGCAGGGGCCCCGAGCAGGGCCTCGATTGGTAGCATCAACTCGATTGGATAGAAGCTTGAGCTACGAGCTATGCCACGTAGTCACGAGCTCCTGGCATAGAGCAGCATACTTGAAATCATAACAAACAAGTTACACGATATCCATATATCTCGGATCCAACAAGTTACACGATATCCATATATCTCGGATCCGGATCAATTTCAGAAAATCGAAGGGTTCTACAAAGGACAACGACGAATATGGGGCCCGGAAAGAAGACTAGAGAGGCCACACACACGCAGAGAATCCAAATCCACACACTTGCCAATATTGCACATTGGACATTGTTCCAAATTGCTACTTTCTTTCAATTCCACCTCAGCACCATTTATCGCATTCTCCATGAACCCGCAACCCCAAAAAAAAGGAAGCTCCGTGGGAGGAAGCCAATTCTCGATGGTTTTGCAAAACGCCGCCTGTTCCAAATCTCTACACAGAATTCAACAAATCGGCGGAAGACATGGCCTGAAATTGCACGCATTGCGGGAATCAAGGTGTGCGATAAAACATTGCGCAAAGCGTTTCAGTCACAAGGGTTAAATCGTTGGGTCGCACGCTGGAAGCCTTTTCTCACCGCTGCTGCAAAAGCATTACGTTTTGTATATGCTCTCGAACATCAAGATTGGACTGTGGAGGATTGGGCGCGCGTTATATGGACTGATGAGTCCTATATACGCTTAAATGGCCGTGGAGGACGCGTATATGTAACCAGATTGTCCACAGAAGAGTACCACGAGGACTGTTTGGTACCTAAGTTCCAAAATAAAAGTTCGGTGATGATATGGGGTGCAATTTCTGGGGTGGTTGGGGGGGTCAAATCTGAAGTGTTGATGTGGAAGAAGGCCGACTGGGGAAACATCAACGCCTTAACATATTGCACACATGTTATTACTCCCATCTTGTTTCCCTTCTGGAGGGCTTTATGCGATGTCACTGGTTTCAATATGTTAGTGATGGAGGATGGTGCCCCTGCTCATAGAGCAAGATCGACCGAGGCAGTGAGGGAGCAATTTGGTATGAAGAGACACAAATGGGTGGCATCAAGTCCTGACTTGAATCCTATTGAGGACATTTGGAGGATCATTAAGGGACGCTTGAATGCTCGAAGTGATAGGGCTACAGATCTTGAGGGGGCAGTTCTCCAAATCAAGGAGGAGTGGGCAGCAATTACTCCGGATGAGATATTTTCCCTTGTCCAAACAATGCCTGCTCGAATATCGGCTGTCATTGCTGCTCAAGGCGGCCATACAAAATATTAAACTAGAGTGTAAATAGCAAGATCTGCGTTCTCTGCAAATAGCTAGCCTTTTACCATATCGAGTTACCCTTAAACCCACTTTCGCAATAATTTATGCCTGCTCCGAGTACATGTTATGAATCCGCAGGGATAAGTGCATAGGTATGGCTTTCCCGATCCTCAGTTTGGAATGTCTTGAAATGAGTACTCGTAGCTGATCATGGGCGCTAATCAAAAGTAGAAAAAAGTAAACAATAAATGCATTGGACCTAGGTATACTCAACATCGTACGATGCAATAAATTGAGTCGCAAAAAGAGATAGCCAGAGCTTGGGTTAGCACTATATTCCATGCATGGCTGTCAAGTTCTGAAGCACGCATACGTGTGGATCACTCTTGCAATTGGGGATAATCAAGCCCATCGAAAAGAATATGATTAGCCTGTTCTTGATCCAAAAGCCACAGGCAGCACATACAGCTGCTTCTGGGGACTGTGTTAATTGGTGAGCGAGAACTCACAGCCTCCTTTCAATTGAGGACGGGTCCTAGGCACACCAATCATAGAAAAACGCGCAGCATGCGCCCGTCTTGAAATCCTTAAATCCTTCAGTTCTGGACATGTTATGGAAACATTGCACAGAGACTGACATTCCCCTGGCGATCAAGGTAGGTGTCAGCTGGAGATTTTTGGATTGCATTGACGATGATCGCACTGTCTTCAAAGCTTGAAGAGGCACCCCTGATCATGACAAGCACCATCAATGAGAGCAAACCGGCCTAGGCCTGTTGAGTGGCCGGTAGTTCTGACAGAGTTCCCGGAATGGCCTTGCCGTTTTTCTAAGCTTGCAAGCTGCTATGTTTACAAGAGAGATCGCCAAGGGGTTTTGTCTGCATTGGGGACTATGGGTGGTCTATCCGAGCCAGTGGTTGGAAGGCCTTTGGATAGTCTCGTGCCTTTGGCCTGTCCCAAGCTTGGAAACCGACCGGGTCCAATTGTAAGCTTGCCAGAACTTGCGGGTAGGTGCTTCTCGAAAATTGGATATCTGCAGGGATGAAATAGTTGCATAACTGCTCGATTGGGCAGCTAACCTGTTTTCCATACAAAAGGCCATGAAGATCAAGGCGCTAGGAACTCTTTCACCAGCAAAAGTTAGCGTTGTCCATCGACCAGTCAGTCACGGTAGGTACCGTGGTATTTTGGAAAACAAAGCCCGGGTGTTATTCACCAGTGGTGGACTGTGTCTGCTTGCGTGCTCGATTATCGCACAGACTCTGGCTGAAATTAGCAGAATTCTTCGTCTTGCACAGACTCTTGAAGAGATAGTGCCTGGATTGATTGGCTAAAAGCTCAAGAGGTCAGAAATTTCGCACGTTAAAAGCTGTCTCAACACCAAAGCCAAGTGGCAAGGGGGGGGGGGGTGTTACAATCCAAATATTACGGTAGCTGGCGTTCGCACTCACGATCGTGATGGGACCAACGAAGCTTAAGGTCGAGTACCTAGGCAGAGATAATCCTACCTTTTGCTTTGAGTAGGTGACCTTATGTACCGTCGTAACTCGAGAACAAGAACCCCCTTCAATCATAAGAACCCCCCATGAAATTTGGTGTGTACGCTTTGACTGGCGTTTCGGTTGAGCCTGGGCTAGCTGTGGGCACATCCACCACTCGAGAATAAGAGCCGGTTCGTGTTCTCGAGTTACGACGGTAGCCTCATTATAATTTACTGGGCTGAATAGTCACATGTCAGGTTACAACCGTACGTGAGATGATCCACGACCATCAAATTCGAAGTGGGCGACCGGCCAACACAGGATGGGCAATTAGCCCAGTCTCGATCGTCTCATTTACATCCCCATTTCTCATGGTTTGAATACAGTATGCCGCCGGGATATAGCGTTGCATGCTCAATACTCTCATGGCCAGTTACAAATTCCTCGAGCTAGGTAGATGAGAAGAAACATGCATGAGTGGGCGAGGAAGGCCAGAATACCTAGTCGAATTAGCCCCTGCAGGACGAATGACCGAAAATGGCAGGTTACGTCATGATAAGTACTTGATACATGCTAACGAAGTCCAATAAGTTATGAACATTCGACCATAAAACTCAATTCATGAAAGCTCCGTCATCAGGGGAACGAGTTTTTCGTGATCCTGTGATCGGGTGCTCTGGGTGATCGCAGCATGTCTCACAGCAATTTTCTCTTGAATGCTATATGCGAATACTTGCTGAAAATAATTTTAGAAATTCATGAAAAATTATGTTTAGGGGAGTTTAGCTTTGGATTTCTCAAAAGACAAAAAATTTCTGAGGATTTTGTTGACAAAAATTTGCCCGATCACAAAAAAATAAAATCCTGATCTGGAGCACCCGATCACAAGAAACTCGCTAAATTCTTTCCCCGGATGGTGTACGTATGCACGTAAACTGCAAGCATTTGTTGCCCAATACTTTACTCTAGAGGCCCAACATCCATGAGCTCGTTAAACAAGTACCGGGAAATCTGGCGAGTAAGACCCCCCAGCAAAATCTTGAGACAAGATAATCCTCAATACAACAACGATTTGCATTCACCAAAATCCTTTGCCAAGGTGAAGTTTGCTGGGGGTCCTTACTCGCCAGATTTCCCGGTAACAACACCGCAAATCAATGAGTGGCAAAAACATCAGGCTCCTCACATGGTAAAGTAGCATAGGTTTATCACGTGTGAATTGTCCGATTCCGATCCCTGAGTCACATCACTTGAGCAACTAACATCGCATCTGACACTACAGATTGTTGAGCTTGGCATGTGCATTTTTAATTTATAGGTATATGGACTCCTGGAAGGATTCAACGGTCAGATCTGGATTTGAGGAGGCAACGAAGCACCTACCGTGAGTGACTGCTCAATACAGACGGTTCAATGGGATAGCGCTAACTTTTGTTGGCGAAAGAGCTGTTAGTGCCGTGATCTTCATTGCGTTTTGTATGTAAACTGGGTTAGTTGTCCCATTGACCAGTCTGTCCCATTGAACGGTCAGTCTTATTTATTTATTTATTTATATTATTTATAAGTCAGATTTTGCGTCCTTATGGAACCGTTCGGTTATGAAGGACGGGGACGCCTTGCTCCAAGAGAGGAGTTTGGAAGCCCACTGCAACTCTGAAAGGGGTTTGGGCTATCAGGCCAAGCACCCCAAGAAGAGAAAAGATGGTGCGGTTGTGTGGGTGGGGAGGACCTTAACCCAATTGCAAACCATTGCACCCCAGAAGCTAGGCTCTATGGAGGCTTCTTTGTGGCTCATATCCTCACCACTTTGTTGTCAGGGCATAGGCTACCATTGGTAGGTTTCTCAGAGTTGGCCAAGAAGGCTCAGGGTAGGGGTGGAGAGTACATATTAAGAGGGCATGGCACACCATGCAACCGGAGAGGGCCTTTGACTGGACTCGAACTGTCGCAGGCATTGGGAAAAAACCCAGTGGGAAAAACAATAACAACGTAGCCCCAACTACACCATCCACTCTCTCGGTTTGAACGGTCAGTCACGGCACTCGAGTAATTATAATCCAAGTATTTACCTACCGTACTCGATGGTTCGATGGGACAGATGATTCGGTAGGACAGCCAACCTGATTCTCCTGCAAAATAAAGTGACTATTAAACATTTGGCAGCACTTGCACCGCAAAAGTTAGCGTTGTCCCATTGAACCACCTGTCCCATCGACCCCATACTCGTAGCTGGAATAATCCGGTAAAGATCCCAATCGAATTTATTAGGTGCATTCTCAAAATGAGGGACGGCAACATAAGACTGGTTTGAAGTAGAAGCAATCAATCGGGAAGATCTTAAGCTCAAATATGACTAAAGTTGTTTGCAATAAATGGTCAGTTAAATTTCCGGCCTACCAATTTCAGGCTCATGTGCGAGTAAAGATTACTACCAGAATAAAGATTACTGTCGTTATAAGAATACTCGATAACAAATTTGTATGTGATGACTCGTCGCTTATTCTTATCTTTTGGGGGACTGGCCCGTCATATAATTGACATGCAGATTACGTATACTCTCGTTATAAGCATATCGCCGAAGCTAGATGTTTTATGCATATAACGAATTTATGCTATTATTGAATTGATGTATATATTCTTACAATTTTGTATTCTCATATCGATAAGAGAGCAATTTTTGTCTAGTGTAGAGACCAACAGCAATCGACCCCTCGATGGGACAGACCGCCCGATGGGACAAGACACATTTTGGCTGTGTTGAGCTTTGGCCACGGTTGCCATCTCCATACAAAATCGTGGGGAACTCTACTTATTTTCGTTAGGCTGTCCCATCGAGGGGTCGATTGCTGTATGAGACAATTTAACATCTACAAGATCGACCAAAATACTGCCCATGGCTACCTCTCGTTAAAAGCATATTTGGAAAATATTCATATACAGACGGTAGGAAAAAGTGATCGGGCAGTGGCGCCGCCAAGACATTTTGCATACGTTGTATGGTATTCCCACCGCTTTGACCGTATACAAAAACCTGACCTTGGCGAGGGCATCAGGGGAAATAGTTTTCGTGATCGGGTGATCCTGTGCTCTGGGTGATTGCAGCCAGAGGGGTTTTCTCTCAAATTTTATACGGGAATACTAGCTGAAAATAATTTTAGAAATTCAAGAAAAATTATGTTCAGAGGACTGTAGAGTAGAGTAGCTTCAGATTCCTCAAAAGGAAAACCTTTTCAAAAAAATTTGTTGGCAAAAAGGCGCTCGATCACAAATAGAGAAACTCGTGCTCTGGAGCACAGGGTCCACTCGATAAGATACGATAAGCGAAATTATTTCCCCCTGATGGATGCCACTGCCCGAACACTTTTTCGACCTGTCTGTATATGCAGGAGTAATCTGTATTCACTGTTTTGAATATTCTTACCTCTGAATTAGGCCTGTATGTAGATATATGTTGCTAGATGTGGAATATTGCGATGATAGGCATATTGAATAGGTATTGGTGCATATATTGTCTGTGATACAGGCTTACCAGATCGTTATTCGAGCTGTGGTGGGGGGGGAGATGGAATTGGTGGCGGAGGAGGATATTTGCATGTACATATATATGTGAGATACCTTATATGCCCGTATTTGTCTAGATCTGCTCATATTACAAGCTTAAGATATAGCTACAAGGTGGCCATGGGCATACGTATGTAGAATAACATACTCAAATTTGAGCCGATTCCGTGATATGTTCGTTGAATCGTATTGGGGGGGAGGGGAGTTGAGCAAGTGTCTCACTACTAGGTTGTGTCTCACTTCACGGTATTTGCCGTGGTAAAGACACATGCAGTGCTAATTTCCCAGGGCTCTACAAGGGTCTGATCACGAGACTACTTACCTAAGTTAAAAAGCAAAAAATGCAGCCAAAAGTAACTTGGCGCGCCTAATGCATGCCAAGCCAGCTCACTTGAGGCTGAACGAGACAATGTAGCCTTGGCTTGGCACAAGACTAGGAGGTTCGAGAATGCTCTTGGCTCTACTCGAGTAGGTATCCGCAGTCTCGAAGTATCCGTGCTCAGAAGATTAGATCGAGGCTAAATGTTAGTCTCGCTTGAAGACTTAAAATATCCAATTCTATGTAATATTACGTAGGCAGAACCGCTGACATCATACCTCCATGTTACTGCGCATGAGACTATGTTACTGCATGAGACTAGTCACTGCCGAGCGGACCCTGACTATCTTCAACCTCCGAGCTCGCTCTGCACCTCAGCATCGCCGCCACCGCCTTTGAGAACTGTCACTGTTTCCGCCTCCAATCTCGAGCACATCGCCGACACCGCGCCCTCAGCTTCTGCGCTCCCCCCGGCGGTGCCTGCGCTTGCAGCCGACACAACCCAACAGTTTCGGCACAATCGCACAAAATCTCGGCCACCGACCTCGCCCTCCGCAACGGCCCCAGCGAGCCGCTGCAGGTTGACGGCCGATTCCTGCCGTACCTTATACAATGTTTCGACTCGGGCCACTGCCGCGGCGGCCGGGGTGCCTGATTCCGCGTGGGAGCCACTTCCGTACCCCGCCGTCATTGGGATTGGGTCGGCCCAGCCATTCGGCTGCACCGCATATCTCCCGCACTGCACCCACAAGGATTCCACCATTTGTGCCTGCATCTAGTCACCTCCTTCCCCGACGGACACGCCTCTTTGTCTATGTTGGGGTAGCACTCGCAGGCATCTACCTCGTCGACAGCAACTTCAACTACTCGACTCTCACTCGCACCCTGCGCACCCTCCGGACTGCCCTGATAATCACAACTGACTACAAGATGAACTTCAAGCAAAACAAGTCAAGTGAAGAATTGTCTCTATTGCACTCCCGAAATGCGGATAGGCTCGTGGCTCTTTGCACCGAAAATGGGGGCCTCTACCAGAAGATTGGCCAGGCAATTGCCATGCAATCAGCATTGTTGCCGACTGAGTTTCGTGAGAAATTTGCCCTCTTCTTCAGCGAAACCCCGCAAGCATCGCTAGCTGAGATTAAGCAGGTTCTACGGGAAGAATACCCACACCTCAAGGACCCTATTAAGGAGCTCTTTGAGGAAGGATCTTTCAGTCAGCGTGCACTTGGCAGTGCAAGCATTGCGCAAGTTCACAAGGCCAAGCTGCGTGGCGGGACGGGAGGATGGGTTGCAGTCAAGATCCAAAAGCCTGGGATAAGCAGGCAGGTGGGTTGGGACCTTTGGGTTTTTAGGTTTTGCATGGAAACCTTCAGCCAGCGTTTTTTTGGCATACCACTCAGTTTTATTACCCCTTATATTTGTGATCGTTTGCAGAGTGAGACAGACTTTCGTGGCGAGGCTGCGAATGCCGAAATGATTCGCGAGTTGATTCTGGAGGAGTTTGGGAAGGATGGAAAGGTCCCAGGAGGTGCAGGTGGACGGGTTTACGTTCCAAAAATCTACCACGAGTATTCCACTCGAAGGATCATGGTATCAGAGTGGATTGACGGGGTACTCCTTTCCTCCCGAAAGGCCATCACGGATCCACACAACCCAGGTGCCCGCACCAATAATTTGGCTGCCGGAACAGGAAGGAATTATCTTCCAGCTAATACTTCTGGATTGGGTATCTCCTCACATGAGGTCATGCGTTGCTTATTAACCCTCTTCTCACAAATGATGTTTAGCTGGGGCCATGTGCATTGTGACCCACACCCCGGAAACATTCTCATTCGGCGTGTGCCTGGAGCGGGCAGCACGCCCCAGATTGTCCTCCTAGACCACGGTCTGTACATCCACCTTCCACCCACATTGCGCAAGCAGTATGCGCGCCTATGGACTGCACTAATGTCTCTGGACACCCAAACTGTTTCCGAAATCACGACAGAATGGGGATTTGGTAATGCTGAGATGGTGGCGAGTATGACGATGTTGAGGCCTTGGCGTGGAGATGTTGGTGTGGATCTGGCGGTCGGTGAGGATGGACAGGAGTTAACACCATACGAACGGCAACTGAGGATGAAAGAAGCGATGAGTAAGGCTTTGAGTGATGAAGGAAAGGTCCCCCAAGAGCTCGTTTTTCTCGGCAGATGTATGAGAATAGTATGTTTCTTCTCTTGTTCTTCTCACCCGAACCCTTCTCTCACATCCAGCGTCCTTTTATCTCCCAAATTCCACAACCTCCAATCAAAATTTCTCTCTCCCCTTTGATCGATCAATATGGACTAATGGGTGACCGTCTCTTGTATGCGTCGTACGATATATAGCTGCAAGCAAATAATCAGCTTCTCTTATCACCCGTGAATCGGCTCAAGTTACTGGCCACTGCTGCATCATTATCCTTGACCCCCGGTGGAGCAAATTACGCATACCCATTTCAAGATCCACTATCAGTTTCAAACTTTGCTTCATCCATTTCACCACGTGTCAGCTTCTTCCTCCAAGGATACCTCCGCCATGTTGCTTTTCGGATAACGATATTTGTTCTTGATCTTGGCTTCTGGTTCACACGTGTTCGACAATGGGTGTTCGGCGGCAAAGGATTTGAGGATGAACTTGAGGAGCGTATGAAAAGGATAGCGAAGGAGGAGTGGGGTGTGGAGATTGGAGGGGGAATGTTTGAGGGCTGAGCAAAAGCGAATTCGATTTCGATTGTCGAGTCACTACATCCTCCGCTGCCAACATCCTCGATGCCAAACTATAGCCAGTCCCTCCTATGCAAACATTCCTGTGAGCATTTCAAAAGCGCCACATCTCCACTAATCATTAACAGCTTAATACCAACTCAAGCGAATAATTTTCTTTGCATACAGTGGTGTATTTGACTTTGTCGAGCCCAGTATTTGGAAGTGAGACTGAAATTCGTGCTTGCGGTGTGATTGATCTTGACATGTCAAATCCTTGCAAATCCATCTTCAACCTTTGAGTCTTCCAAAAAAAAATGGAGTTTTCGACGGAAGACTTGATTAGATACTCGGGAGAGAGGTTTGTGGGGTATTGCAGGCTAAACTTCCAGGATATGTGGGTTACCATAAAGAATGGCTGTTCGGGGTATTCAATACTTCGATCGGCTTCTTTTCCTGTTTTTTTGGGCTCCAGGATCTCGATGTGGCGCCCTGTGCCAGGTGACTTGCCGGATTTGCAACTGCATCAGGCCGAGACTAAGCTACAGCGCCTTGAAATTGGTGCTAAGTACAAAATATGACTCGGGTAAGCCCACGAATTCCCATACAGGTTCGAGAATTTTGTGAATGGAATATGTTCTAGCTTAACATCCCACGACCACTTGTTGCAGTGCACTGAAGTCTAGTTGAGGCCAAGAAAACAGGAGAGGATCAGGATGCTATCGCCTGCCACGTGGGAAGGGAGCTTAAATATTAGACAAGTCAATGATCCTAATTCAAAGAAGACATGCCCGCTTCATATTTTTTTTTGCAAATCGACAACAATTCGATGACTGAGGACCGCGCGATGTGTGAGAATGATAGGTGATGATACGGTAAGAGTTCAGGGTAACCCTTGTCTGGATTTTGTATGCATCTGTACTTTATTAATAATAGACCTACTCCTTGTGTCATTGACAGAAACTCTGATAAATGTAACAGAAACTCTGCTAAATTTTTGCTTGCAAAGGCGTTATGAAACACCGCCCAAAAGAATGCCCTGTATGTGGATCATATCTACGAAACTGGCCCCAGTGGATGTTCCACATGGCACATTCGGGCTAATCAACAATAGACGTACTCGAGTAGTCAGCATCACCCACTTACAAACACGTCAAACTTTATTCCTCGGAATTGAACCCTCCCCCACAGCTCGGTTTCACGGGATCACGCCCTACCATGACAATATGGGTCTAGGCCCACATGCAACTCAACTTTCTTCTTTTTCAGGCAGTGGCGTCCCAATTTGGCAACTAGAAACGGAGTTTCTTCTGGGTTCACTTGCACTCAACAGACTCGGTAGACTAAAATAGATGTTTAAGCCTATGTGCTACCCAACCATTCAGTACCGGGACTTCTGGCAAGTTGAGGCCCTGTCGGTTTTTGAGACAGAAGAGAGTCCTTCCATACAACGGGCTCGGATGGACAGCTTAAATTCGAAGCAGGCAAACCCTTAGTCGATCTTGCTGAAAATCATACAAAGCTTAGAGATTGACAAGGCCGTAACTTGCCAGAAGTCCCGGTACTACCTCACACAGATTTTCGCCGATCGATCTCAACATCAGGCTACTTACCAATTAATCTCTCTGCATTTCCACGGCAATTTCATCAAACTGAAGCCGGATTGGACAGAATCATTCAATATTTATACCTATTCTGGAACTCTTGCATATATCTAAGCATCTGTCGGAGCTAGGGTGTGGGGATTAAGGTATGATGGTGGGATATTTTACAAGGGGGGGGGACAGGGAACTGGGAACTCATTTCGCCGTTACACTTTCATATACCTATTACTACTTTACTCTACAGTCGGGGGGGTGTTGTACTCCATCTGTGCGATCGAAGATCCGTCTGGGGTGTCATGGGCGAGTGCAGCAACATCGACGGGTGGGGGGCGGTGGTGGGGCGGCATCAATCCATGGCCCGAGCCTTCGCGGTAGCAAGCCTTAACGACCAAGATTTACGGAGATTATTTTATTGCCGTGAGGCCGGGTGGGGGTGATCTGGCAGGATGAGAAAGTTTCCATTGGATGGAGTCCCTGGTTTATGGTTGCTGATTTTGCTGATCACCTTACAGATGTTGTCAACTAGAGTATACGTGATCCCTGTTGAGCTAGAGCCATGGTTATTCCCAGGAAGCAGAGTTTTTCTTTTCTACCTACATCAGAAGAGAGATGGGTTCATATTTGGGAGGGCTGGGAGACAGTTGACGGAGAGCGTCATTGGCAATTAATGAGAGATGAGGGATAGATATCTTCAGATACACAAATTGCCAAGTTTATCTATCCATCTTAGATCAAGGATGTGATTGAATTGTTTCTCGCTATCATAAGTGTTTCACAAATACCCCGATGGAAGTTAATATTGCAATCACGTTACACTACTCGGGCATATTGGTACACATGTGGGCGCGATTAGGCCTTTGCGTGTTGACACCCATTACAAGATCAGTTACGCCCTTCAAGATAGCATAAAACGGCCGCTATATAAACTTCGTGAATTCACAGAATGGGTTTGGATTGGTGTAATACATAGACGATTTCCCTTTTAGCTGTAATTCTTAAGGCCAACAGATGTAATGTGACAATTGGACGTGTAATGAAAATCACATGCACGATGTCTTCTAGATCCATTCTGCTCTAGCCCCGATTTCATAATAGTTTTCCGGGGATCAAGGAACACTGCTGGCTAGGGCTGTGAGTGGACCGGATATTAATTCCGCTCTACATTCCTCCCATATTCTCAACTTGGGATGCAGCTTTCGTCTAGTTATATATATGACTGCCCCATCGTCTGCGGCATTTCAAATGGCCCTGATTTGCCGAGTTACTCTTCCTCGCTGGATACCTGCAGCATATATCCAGCACACATCGCTTTCTCACATCGCGGTCTCCTTTCAATACTTTCTTCTCCAACCAACAACATCAAAAAACAGCCGATTCGTCCTCATCCAAAATCGACAAACTTCTTTTGAAAATGTTGAATAGGTTTTAAGCTCATGAACTTTGTGGAATGTAGGATTTGCAGAAAATAACCCTTGACATCTATTTACACCTTTTTCAGCAAGATGAATATTTCACAGCTCGAGACGTCTCAATATCGGACGATTGGTATCTGCACTTCTTGATGTCTGGATATACGGTCAACTCTCGAGCTATTCTCAATGATCCCTGATGCGCCCCTTACATCACCCCATCTAATCACACAACTGACAACACAACCACTCAAACCGTACTTGGGTAACTGTTCCGCTGCATGTTCCACTTTCTGCAGAACGTATGCTCCCGAGGAATAAATCTAATACGACATCCTACATTCAAAGTTCTCTCTTTCATTGCCTACTTCGGCAGTCTCGTCGATCACAACAGTATCCCATGATGCACCAGACAACTTTGACAACCTCCGTTACCGTTCCGTTACCGGTTTAGTTTGGCACGACGGATGGGAGAGCCTAGTCTCGTGTGGAAAGGTTAGGCCGTTTTTCCCCTACTATCTGTTGAAGGCCAAGTCGCTTTACGCCAAAATCAGTATCTTGCACCTTTTGCTGCTACACATCCTGCGGGCCAATAATTACTAAATACAACGAAATCAATGGCGGTTGACGTTTTGACTATTTTGAGTGCAGCTCAACGGTAAAGACTGCCACCATTCCCCGTTAATTTCAAACCATCACAGCTTCACACATTAATCAATATACTTCACAAAACAATTGCCGAGCATACCGATCACTTCTTTTCTACCACTTCAACTTGAGCTATCTGCGGGTCGGCATCATCGCCGAAACTGTCTTACGTGTTTCTGCACAGATTCCCGGATTTTAATGCAATTAAGTTAGGTATTCAACTGAAGCAGCACTTTGGGAAACCGGCCTCTCATTTTCCTCAACTTTCATCATTGTGGCATTGCTCGGCTTTACATCATACCCCGGTACATGAGGAAATACTGGAACAGATCTTTTTCCCCACAGACCAAACACCCTGCCGAGCTTGGCATGTTGCACAACAGTCATTGCAACAGCGATAATTGCACACTTGATGATCTCGAATATCAATTCAAAACGAGTCGCTAATTCCCCCGGTCGCATGCACCAATCAGCCGTACATGGATTGGCATCATCCTACTCATCAAACGGTAAGTGCCGTCCAGCCCCCACTGAGGAGACGTTATGTGCATTTGTTTTTGGAGATGAAGGGGAGAAATTCGGCCTTCTCATGCAAGCCTTTGGTATTGCGGTAGGAAGACGTTTTTTTCATGCAGGCAACATATACGGTTTTTTTTTTTGGAATCTCCCCTACTGATTAAAAGCGACCTGCATATGGATATCCCCACATGACGCCCTCCAGGGCTGCCTTACATAAGATATTTGAATACGACTTCCTGTCGGTTGACCAAGTGCTACCTGTCGCGTATGTCTCTGCTCAGCTCAAGGAGACGTTTTAAACAATCATAAGCCTGCGGGATATACAACTGAACTTCTTTAATGACGTCTTACTTTTCGAATCGAGATATTTGAGGAGCTTTGTCCTGAATTAGGTCCACATGCCTAAGCAAAGCCTATACCAGACTGCCACATGATCTCGACAATCGGCCAACACTCCAGGACTATCTAATTCGCCTTAAAGAGGGATCAACTATCACCAACACCTTCTCTCACGTGGATGATGTGACACGGAAGCCAGATCGATGGCCCCAGGGCTATGTTATCGCGGAAACTCGCCGACTTTGCAACCCATGCCCATTTCAATGACCTATTCAACATACAACACACGGATAGCTGAGCTTGGCCCGAATGAAGTCAGACAGGCATATTGTGCAAGTGGATGAGAATGAGGCAGAAATCGACATGGGATGGCTGTCTGCACTTCTCGCCGGTGTCTCAATCCGCTTCCAGTGGGCAGGGTTTTGGGTGGAGATCGGTTTTTGGCATGATGAGTAAAGCGATAGCTTTATTTAGTCAATGGGAGAAAGGGTTTTGTGATGCTTGACGGAATTTATCATAAACAGGGGGATTTCGGGCACAGCAGACATGATATCACCGTATGCGGCGTGCATACGTGCACATGAGAAATTCGCCCCACCTTTGAGCGCCGGCGTTGAGGACCGACAAGCACTTGCTGGATATTCGGCCTTGCGCTAACGAAGCCGACGAGATAAATAGATGCATTTCAAATATCATGCAAAATGTTAATGATCTGCAAAGCCAGCCTTGGAACCGATGCCGATCTGAAACAATTTGAATCCTAGTGGCAAGCTAATGATGTCATCAAAACAAGGGCCTCAACAAACGTTGACGAACTTCGCCAAAAGTCAATATTGGGGATTTTGAAAGGAAATGAATTTTTTTCTTTAAGGCAACGAATAACAGGCTGCAATTTGATTTTTTTTTGAGATGAGAATCAAAGCGAAGCCGCAGTGCTCGCGAAGCCGCATATCCGCGACAAAGGTCGGCAGGATTGGGGATAGTTTCGGCTACGGTATATCAATCCAGAATGGTATGCTGATGTTTGAGGCGCACTAACTGGGTGCCAGGGTCTGCGTTGAACGTCGGTCAACTGCCCGGCCAGGAAAGTACTTGCTAGTACCTGTTGGATTGTGCGAGAAGGACGGAGTTTGCACGATCGAGGAGAGAAAATCGGAATTCACTTGCAAATTACATTCCGCTTTGATTTCGAATTATAGACCCTGTCCTATATGACGACCGCCTCCTTGTTACAACGTTACGACTGTCTTGTTCACAGCGTCACCTACACCTACATTATTCACTATGAATCATGATACCCACAATCACGTTTCACCGCCAAGACCTTGGATACCTACACTGTGCAACCCCTCAGAGTTCTGGTGATATGAGATGAACGTGCACTGTAATGGGTGGGGTCATGGCGAGCTGGCACTATCTACACATCATCTTCAATGCAAATTTTAATTAATGATTTTAGGCAAGAAAAAGGGGAAAAGTGAGGGTTTTAGACAGTTTGGATTTGATATTTTGATTGGCTGGGCTGCGCGGGGCTGAAGTGGCTGCCACAGATTTTGTCGAACTAAATTTCGGTTCACGGTATGTCGAATTCTCGGTACCCCGTTGGTTTTGTAGTCACGTGCTCAGTCTCGCCTCTGTAATAGTACCACACAATTACAACTATTCAACAAGCAAAATAAGGTTATATCATTCCTGCTTTTACTGTGTGATGAATGATTGAGCTTTGAAATTCGACGGTCTATGCAGACAGGATTGAATATGAGAACTTCTGTGTGAAGATCGCCTTTTTTCCAATTCGCCTGTTTAACAGCCGAAGTGTGATATTCCATATTTATCACTAGCCCGTTCTGGGAATTAATTTGAAGCAATATGTGATGTATATATTTAGATTTTTGATGAACATTCTTACCAATCCAAATGATAATTGCGGTACATTGTTTTATCCACCATCTTTGGCTTAAAATAATATTCAATCCCCTTCAAGGGTTACTGCAACGAAAACTGCCAGAAGTGGGAACCTGTTTTGGCTGAGCCTCGATGAAGATTTTCCCGGGGATCTTCCACGTCAATGGAAAGGTGGAAATATGGATTCAGCTCCATTTCATTTCAACAATTCCATCATGATCATGACCCTTCCGCTCTTTTCTGTGCCAAGGCCATGCCGTTGTCTACTAAAATGTCATCCTAGTCAGGTCATGCATGACCAGCATTGATCGTGGGACTTTGACCCTGGAAATTCTGGGAGAGATATCGATTTCAATCTGCGATACTGCTCGACTCCCCCATATTGTGGATCTTTCCTTGAAATATACATCACTCAACTAGTGCTACCGAATTCGCTTGATTCGAAGGCTGATACTCGTGACAACCTGCTTCGAAGCTTTAAAACATTACGCAACTCAATTAAGCAAGCTGGCTAAGCCTAGCGAGGCTGGCGGCACTAAGTCATACGTCGTGCGCGGGGATGTTTCACAGATCGAAGGGGTCCTCGGGAGTGTGTTGGGCGATTTTCAGATCTCGATTGTAACAAAAAATATAAGGAAATATAAATCACTGATTTTAATACTTTATCCATGTTTACAAAAATGTACTAGCCTCGGGGGTGGTGGCAATTGCAACACATCCGTAGATGTCAACACCCCCAACTCCCGTTCCGTAGCTAATAAGATAGTTTGTTTTTAGGGCCGCTTCCCTTAGTAAGGTTTTGCGTGGACATGTATAAAACGTAAGACTAGATCTAAATACGTCAGAGAACTTGCGAGTAGGGTTCTGAAGGCTCTGTACGTAACTTAACCAAGATTGGCATTCCAGAGGTGCACACAGCTTAGCTTGAGCCCTTGAAACTCAGGGTTCCGCAAATCCAGGTTCAAGAACCATGATTTTCACAACCGAAGATCATAGCCATGTGCATTCCACCAATATGTTCACACCACCCTTTGTCTAACTTCACGTGCATGCTATGTTGTATGCATCGATGCCCCCCTCGATGGATACGAATGATTTTCTCAATCATCACAAATCCCAGCTAACCATGCCCCCACCCCCTTCCCCCCCCTCCCTCTTCCCACAGCCAGTCCCTTCCCTTGCTCCCTGGCAATCAAACACCGGCAGTAATCCACTAGCCTACCTGCAACAGTCAATCCCCAGATGATGATAAAAAGGCATCAAAGTTCCCCACCGTATACTCCACATGCAAGGGTTCGAGTTCATACTTAGCACAATATCTAATTGTACTAACTTTTTTCATAATTGGATTGTAAAAGCTTGAACCGATAAATACAGCAAGCCGCAGGCATCAATTGTACATCCAACACCTAAAGCATAATAAAAACATCTTCTTGGTTAGTAATTCAAGATTCCGTATAAGAAATTCCGAAATTCCATCCTTATACTGGCGAACCTCTTTTCCTGTCCCTTTCATTGCCTTTCAATTTCCGCACATATCCTATCCATATTTGAGTAGCTCAGCTAACCTTTTCAGGGGAACGTTGTGCCCCAAGGGAAAAATCAGGAGACTCACTTCTCCACGAATTCGAACACAACTTATCACCTTCAGGAGGATATCGATCCTTCACATCAATTAGATTATCGAAATTAACAAGACCGTGCCTACAACAACGCGCATTCGAATCTCGATCATCGTTGGTGGTCAATTGAAAAAGGGGGCGAACTGGCCGCCTCTGCATTCGGCTATTTGAACAAAAACAGCCAACAAGGCGCCGAAAATAACACGGAATCACCGATTCCAACGACGATCCTCAAGTCAGATCCAGTCTCTCGATTGTATGAAGTACAGTCGTTAGGGATGTCTGAATCACAAGGAACACCGTCGTCAAGTAGCTCGGGAACCCCGCACATATCTTCAGCAATGAGCGGAAGAAAGGTTGCGATTCCAAGATTATCTGGTGTGGATGGGAGGGCGAATGGATTCGGTTCTGAGCAGAACTGCGGAAGCGGAAATGATGCCAAAAACAGGGTCTCACATGCGTGTGAGCCATGTAGACAAAGGAAAACAAAGGTAATTAGAAGAAAACCCCCAGAACTGAAACCCTCAACTTAGACAGCTCAATAAGATTGACTTTATCTGACATTTCAAATAGTGCAGTGGCGAGAGGTTTGTTAATCTCCACCCTTCATAACCACATTTTCTACAAATCCCCAAGAAGTTCTTTTTTTAATAAAAAGATTATCACAGTAACTTATTACTGCTTGGATCCGGAATTGTGCTATCACTGCGATATTGCGCTTGACGGACTCTGAAGAATAATCTAATCCTGCTACAAAGGAATAGGACACTAAAATTTACCTTGTTATACATTTAGGCCAATGTGTCGCCATTGCGAAGAGTTCCACATCACTTGCTTCTATGGACAGGGAAAAAGAGATCGTGCTAAGAGGTTCGTCGAATTTTTCGAATTTTACTTGACCCCTCTTTGATTTTGTACTGTTGGCTGATATTTTGCAATCTCAGCGAGATCATAAACCTTCAAAGCAAGATTGAAGACTACGAAAAGATACTCGAACAAGTCAGTCACAGGGTCGACAGAGCAACTCAGAGGATGATTATGGAAGCTATAGGAAAGGTTGGCTACTATCCAAGTCAATTTTTAAGGACAAAGCTGCTAACTGAACTCGTGTCATAAGCCTATAGATGGTGTGAAGCCGAACATGACTCCTGCGGACCAAGGCCACATTCCGCTAAATTTCGATTCAAAATCTCAGCAAAATTCAGAGGCTGGTGAATTTGAGGAAGAAGGCACTTCAAAGAAGCCGAAAGATTATATCGGCTATAATCATCTTCCAGACGGAGACCACGTCAGCAAGACCCAGAAACGAAACCCACCAGACGAATCCCAAGTTCCAGCTCGTTTAACAAAGCCGAATGCAAATGGGCAACTATCAGCAACCGCAATCAAGAACATAATACTGCGAGATAACATGACACTGGAGGCGCCTTCTTATCACCTTCACGACATTGACCTATTCGTCATTGCCGACCAGGTTGATCATTACAAACTCCCGAACAAGGACATCAGTGAGAATCTGGTCAAATACTACTTTGAAACAGTTCACGCAGTGTTCCCCATCTTGTTCGATGACCTCTTCCTGGCGCAATACGAGTCATTTTACGAATTCCCATTCGCGCCTGAATCCTCAAAGCGATGGCTTTCTATTCTGAACCTCGTTTTTGCAATCAGCGATGTTTATTCTCAGATGATCAATGGGGATAAGAATGGTGGTGATTGCGACCACTTACATTACTTTGCAAGGGCCAGGCTGCTTTCTGCAGCTGCTGGGTGGGGTATCGACTCTGCTGACCTGCAACAAATACAAGTCTGTGGATTGATGGGCATGTATCTCATGGCCACAAGCCATCCAACTCGGTATGATTTCTTGTTCCAAGGTGAAATTCTGTTGTTTTAGCGTTCATTAACATCCATGTTTACGAACTTTAGGGCTTGGAATATTGCTGGGTTAGCTATACGTTATGGACAGTATTTGCATCTAGATCAAGGGTGTGAAGAGCAGGGTATCAGTGAAACTGAGAAGGGAATGCGCGCCCGCATCTGGTTTGCGATACGGAGCCTAGATCAGATGTTAGTAGTTATGACGGGCAGGCCTCCTGCTATCGCTGACCAGAGCATCGCGCCTTTCCTAGATGTCTTGTCAAATGGTACATTTTATATTCAGATATTGAATTTCTTCCCCGTCCAGCCTCAAGATCCTTCTCCCATTAAATGCTTTATACGTTTTTAAAGGGAAATCTTCAAAAGAATTGGCTAATATTTATTGCTTCCATGAAGAGATACCATCATATGTTTCGACAGCGAGCTCACCAGTAAACTGCAATACGAATTCTCTTATCATGCCATATTTTGCAGAATATGCAAAGATATCCAGCATTACCATTGACACAATCAGCTCGCTTTACTTCCCAGAGACAATGAAAATGACCTGGACGGATGTACAGGATAAGATCATGGAACTCAACAAGGCGCTGGATGAATGGAGAGACCAATTACCACCAGGACTTGACTTTCGTCAAATGTCTGGCCACGAAGACAGCGCACTGAAAATACAGGTATGTGATTCTGCAAGCCAAAACTTCTAACATGCATATGGCTCCGAGGTGTTTTGAATTTTGCTAAACATATTTTGCTCTCCAGATCAGGACTTTGGCTCTCCAGTACTACAACACTCATATAATAATAAATCGACCGGCGCTAGTTCGATCGGACGGCAAGATATCAAAACTTTCATGGCCTGTGGAGTCCTTCAACCACACGGCAGCAGCCACCTGCATTGATGCTGCAAGACAGACAATCAGGCTCATTTTCTCGAGCTCACACCCAACCTCCGCGCACCCAACCTCCGTGTATTCCACATCTCCATGGTGGCATTTACTACACTATCTTACTCTAGCTGGGAGCGTCGTCATCTTGGAGATTTCAATGCGGGCTGAGCACAATCCATCGCAGGCCGGTGAGCTTTTTGCAGATGCAACTCAGGTGGTAAGCTGGATGAAGATCATGGCAAAAGACAGTTTTGCAGCCCATAAGGCATGGTCTATTCTCTCAAAGCTCCTCGGTGTAGCTGCACCAAAGATAGGTTTTGTGTTCAATTCTGAAGTCATGAGTCCACCCGAAACCATGCACAATTTAGATTCTTCTATGGCTGGTGATGAGGCGTTGCTTCCAGGAAGAGATTCTATGGAAAGCAAGACTGCACCACAGATATCATCACCACGTTTGCCAAAATTTGACGCTCCAGGTCATAGAATGTCCCAAGCAGGTAATACCTCCACAATCGCAACTAATTATGGTGATCAATATATGCAGTTTTTGACCGACTTGCTGGCAGAATTCGAAGATAATTATCCTGTACCGCGTGAGCCAGAATACGATGCTCATTCAACGATGGATTCGACTAGTGCGATGTTTCCAACACCGCAGCAGATGTACGGGATCGATGTTGAAGAATCAAATAGTCGAAGACAGTCAACTACCAGTACAAATTCCAACCCGAATTCAAGTTCAGCAGGACGACCTATGCCGCAGCATTTACAAGCACAGCAACAGCAGCAGCAACACCCGCAACAGTCACAGCAAGCTCAAACTTCTTCATCACGGCCCAACTCAACATACTTCACTGCCGCCGGTATTTCCATTGATACAGACATGAGTTTTAGGATGTTTGGCTTCTCTGCAAGCAATACGACAAATGATAAGCCTCAGGATCTTGATGGAGACGCTATCAATAGATCCCCAACAACGTCAACCCTCTCTCAGTCAATGCAGATGCAATCGCTGCTTCTGAACAGCTCTCGGCAGGCCTATCAACCCAGGGAAGACTCCCATCGAAGGCAAGAGCGTGGGAAGAAGCGAAAAGAGGGCTAGTGACCACCTCGTTAAAACCCCTTTGCAATTGCCATCACCGGTATCACAACACGTACACACTCCATCTTCAGAATTCACCTCCGAAACCTTTCAAGCTTGCATGCGCATTTCTCACCAGTCCATTTTATTTCATTTTATAAATCTGCATCAATGGGGACCAGAATGGTTTCTTCTCGAATTATTCACCATCCACTATTTTTTAAAGGTAGTCATCGATTGCATTCATATGCATCTATACCTACTTGTTTCCACATCGCTGAGCGTAGCCAAATCTTTACACGTACATACAAACGATAGGAACAACCCTTCGCCCGCGTCCCCATCTTGCATTTTTATTCCTCTTAAGCAGTTAAATATAACTTAAGTACATGTACACATGTGTCTTTGGTACTGCGTTTCCTGCGGTCATTTTGTTTTGGTTTTGCTTTAAGGTTGCATATATCTCTATCTCATCATGTTTTTATTCCCTAGCATTTCTATTTCTCTTTCTATATATTTTTTGCTATTGTCTCTGCTGGTCGGCTTCCCCTATGTTTCTTTGTTCTTTTTTCTTTTATACATTACATATATGGTTTATCCACAAGGTCTATTGAGCTTCTATGGTTTCCTGAATGAATCATGACTTTAGGTCTTTTTTTCTTTACAACTATTACGTCTTTCGGAATCTTTGTTGATGACATCCCGATTTTCCCAATTTTTCTTACAGTTTCATAAAGTAAACGATTATGTCTCTCTATCCTTCTTTTCTCTTTTTTCCTCAGTACACGATAACGTTTCAGATGCCAACTTGTTTTTGGCGCTCACCTATACCAAGTATGTTGCTATAATTACAAGTAACAAAATATATCAATTTCTTCTAGCAGTTGAATGACCGTGAGATCGATCGGACTACTAAAAAAGAAAAACAAACATGCCCGAATCCACCAATGTGATACCTACCTACCTAGTAGTCTCGTCCTACCTGGTATGTAATAACTGATCACTCCGGATCCGAAAAGCATGGTTAATCGTGAACTAGAACCCGAAGTCTGAATGTGAGTTTCTTTTGCGTCATCCATGATCAACAAAGTTAGGTTTATATTCCAGATCTTGCAATTATCAATTAGGCTAAATTAGTTTAAGTAATGTTACCTGGATAGTTACTGTTCTCGTGCCCCATACTTACCTAACTGTGTACTTAGTAGGTAGATATAATGCCAACCTCGTCAACCACCACACATTCTTACCACCAGTACGATATTATTATTATTATTATTATTATTATTATGAAGCCTTTCTTTATTGGGATGGAAATGAGTACTGGTCATGAGCGTCCGCCCAGAACAGCCCAGCTGTCTATCCCGCGGTCAGCATCACCACCGTTGTTGCCACCAGCCATACCTCACCCTACAAGAACGCGGCTCGAGAGGCCGTCATAGCCGCCGCAATCCCCTGCGAGACCAGTGACCATACCCCGGCGACTATACGAGTTCACCCCCGAAGAGCTGTCGTCGTTGCGGCCGGAGGAACTAGCCTGGTTCGAAGGAACCAGAGTTGCCCATCCGAATCCACAACGTCACCTCCGAAGAGCCCAAGTGGGAGGAGCGATACAATATGCCCGTCGAAAATCACGTGATACGCGGCCTTACGAATACAAAGAGTGCACAAGGGAGTTTATGGAAAAGTGCATGCCAAGCTTAAGCCCATATCATAGCCTTGTCGGGACTGTTCTCGTTGTCGGGACGAGACGAGGCTATGTCGGGACGTCCTTTTTTACTACTACTTCCCCCCCAATCGATTCACTCATGTCGATCCTTCCTTCAACTGCGCCACAGGCAGGTGGTTACACCTGCGGCAGACGGACTCCACAGAGGCATACACAGAGCTTGGCGTGGCTGAGCCAACTTGCAAGTTTCCCCGCACATGTGGCGGAGGCTGGGTTCGCGGAGAGCTGGGGCGGACTTGTCCAGGATGTCGGGTTACATCAGCTATGTAGGTATTGGAGGGATAACCGGAGTTGGGGTTATCGTCAAACTGGTTGAAACTCCGTGGTTGGGTTGAGTTGCGTTCCCGTGGCCTGATGCCGTCGAACCTCCTGGTGACGCCACGAAGGCCACCCTGGTGCACAAGGCCGACGAAGCACTCTCTACTCCATACTTTGTAGAGCTCAGTATTCGCATTCCAAACCGGTACCTCGCTTCGAATTCATCGACCTGTAGGCCCCATTTCCATACAAAATAACCTATGTAGAGTTGGTTACATCATGATGCCTCGAGCACATCGGATATCTCTATGGACATATGCGATGCGTAGCTATGGGATGCGATGCGCCGATGCATCAAACATGCGCCACATGACGCAATGACTTACGTTAAGTACAAAGTAACGTCAACTTATCTCCTCACATTTACCGATCATGGATTTGATCAGTGGCAAACTTTGAAAGAGAAGCTACTGGTCGTACAAAAAGGTGGGGTATGTATGAGTGAGGAGGTACATATGTAGGTAGCCAGGTAGGTGGCTGCTTATAGACCTAGAGTAGAGTATACTAGTGGGTTCTAGATATCGGGAAGTTTATCCTTGATCAATCGATACCTTACATTTTGTGTAATCGTCATCATAATCGATATCGATATCTTGGATATCGATGTGAATGGAGTGTGGAAGGTACGCAATGGCTTGCGACGGACGTAGGTGATGTTGACATATGATTCTAACCTACTTACCCAAGGTAGATTAAGCCCTGTTACTATGTATGTAAGTAAGCTTTAGAAGTATCCACATGACGTTTTTGTTGATTATTGTGGGATTTCATGATCAGTTGAGGACTATCGGGATATACCCGTGCCGGAATTTGTTTGTTGACTTGTGAGCCCCTTAGTTGTCAACATGTCGTTGCACACACGAGGCTAGCACACTTGTGATTAGTACAAAGTGGTAAATCTTGGCAGGCTTATTCCTATTGAATTCAATGCTCGAGCTCAAATGGGTCCGGATTGAGACGACTAGAGTAATTAATGCTGTATGAACCACGCCTGAATGCATTGCGGAAGATTGCTGAGCTGAGAGTGTATCATGGGACTGAGATTCGCAGAATTTAGGATGGGTTGGGTATCATGAGCTCCAGTTTCGGAGGTTTGTGAAGTTTCAAAGGAAGAGCCGGGCGAAATCACTTATAATTATAACACGAGGTTCCGAACCCACAATTCTGGATTATTTTTGCGTCTTTAAGTAAACATCTCGATATCTCTTTTTAGGGAACGGGAGGGATAGCCCTCCATAGTGAGTACGTTTCTCTCCATCCCACATGAGCTCGTCGTAGTTAAAGGCTAGCGCTTTTTGTCTCCTCACAGGGTCTGGGCACGAGAAAAATAGTTTATAAGGTATTCAATCACGGCTACTAATTATATATAATGGTATAATGATGTATGAACGAGAGTATCGAGAATAACTATTGCTGCTTAGCCACGCAAGATTTATAAAAGGATTTTGCTGCCAGTCCGTTCCGAAGCTCGTCACATTTGCGTTTTAGTATACGTATAATCTTCTTTCAATCGCCCATAGAAAATTTAACCAGCCATAGGCCTAAATACTTAGTATTACTGTAAAAATGCTCAACAATGAGACAAGGCTGCTCATCAACCATGGCTTCGACAATATCCTTAACAGGTAGCAAATTATATAAGCTACCAACCTCGTACTAGTACTTTTGTCTTACACGTATGCCCATTACCTAGGTAGCTATAGTATTCTGTATTACTATAAAGTTATTCTCATGATCCTTCGCCCATGGATATTCTCAAAATTTCTCGGATTGTATAGATATATGCAATGCATAGGTACTGTGCAATTCGAAATTATATCCTTAAGCAAAGGATCAGACGTTTCTTTGTGATGCAACTTGCCTTACAACAAGTCGATAATAAGTCAGCTTGATACATATATATATCGAAAATCGCAGGTACATTTTTTTTTTGTATTGATCAAATTGAAGGCAAAGTTTCCAGAATTTCGCTACAACCTCTCGAGAGTTGGTGGCAAGTTAAACTTAAACTGGGAGATTGCGCTATGTATATCTAAGAAAAGTACTTGCACAAATACCTGCTAAAGTGCTTTAGTTATTTCGAGTTCGATGAGTTTTTTTTTTTAATTCAGCTTAACGTCCAGCCGTGGTTTCGCTGTTGAAATATGCTCCTACTCTTAGAGAAGTACCTAGGACACACTACCTAGGAACATTTGACACAATTTGAAAGAAAAAAGAAAAACCAAGATTTTTGGACAAAAGTTCGGTGTTGCAAAGTTCAGGGTAATTTCCTAATGCGGTACCGCAAGAGGGTTGTTGTGCCAAGACTACTAACTAGATGCTTTGGTGTTTATATCACGTGCGGCTGTGGCTGAATAAGCCTTTGAAGCTTGGCTCTGTCGACGCTAGTGACTGGGGCGAGACCGAACGGGTTAGAGCATTCCAAGCATGCAGCTCACTGGCTACATTATCCATTACTGCACTTCGCTACCAGCAGGCATACCCAAAGCTGTCAACATCTTCAGTGACGACGAACGTACGCGAAGACAAAGAAACCACTGTAATTACGATCTTGCACGATACCTGACCTCGATCGAGCTTCCAAAAGCTTAAAGCCCAGATAGAGCGATAGAGATATCGATCTGCCGATCATGTCCTATCAGCACAATTCATACGATCGTGACCGAGGCCGAAGTCGAGATGGGCAGAGGGCTGGCGGCCAGAATCAGCAGCAATATCAACCACATGGACATCAACAACCCCAGCAACGCCGCCCCTACAACCAGACCGCTCCACAGGCTGGTGTCGACAATTCACATAACCCAGGTTCCTGGGCTGACCCCGGCGAGTCATACTCAAGCTATTCTGGACATGACCGGGAGAGAGTGTACGACCGAAGATCGGCTGAGGGAAGGAGAGACTACGAAAAGGACAGGCCAGCGTCGAGGGAGTGGAAAGAAGACATGTACTCCGATAGGGACTGGGACAATGAGGGAGCAGGTGGGCACAGCGATAGCCGCCATCGGGAGAGGGACCCATATAGCTCCCACGGAGGTCGTGGTGGTAGCAGTGCCGGAGATGCATACAAAGATAGAGATCGCCCGAATAGCAGGACTCGTTCAGCAAGCCGCAGCAGAAGCCATAGTCGCAGCCGCGGCCACTACTACCGGGACAGAGATCGAGACAGAAGTCCATTCTACGGCGCGCCACCCTGCCGTGACGTAATCCTTGAGGGATTTGGATTCGATATCAGTGAGGATGATGTTTGCACACCCTTTACCCCCCCCCTCCTCCTCTCCTATACCCTTCAATGCCTTGTTGGACCGAAAGTGAGAGTGTGGGAGAGTATTATGGAAGGAAAGGGAGACACAGCAACTGCTCTCTCTTTCCTCGGCACCATGGAACATATTGGTTTGGCTATTGCGCAAAGAAAGGCGTTACCTTTTACACTTATATGGACATAGGCTAAAATATGGGTTTTTTTGAGGGGATGGGGCACCCCATGTGTGTGCGCACATGGCGGTTGCTGCATTCGGCTTGAACACTTTCTTCATTGGATGTAGATCATGGCTGAACTTGTCGAGAATCTTGGAGTTGAGGGTGTGGAAGCCGTGAGCGTGATCAAAGATAGAAACACTGGTTTGAGACACTTCTTCAGGTTATGTGGGCTTTGATGGCTAATATCTCACTGTAGGGCAGTCCAGAGGTTTTGGATTTGCACGGTTTACCACCATTGCTCAGGCGAAGAAATTCTTGGAAAATCACTACCCCACCCTAAGGCTCTTCGAAGATGGAACCCGAATCAAGATTGCCTTTTCAAGAAGTGGAGGAATTGATGGCGACAAGGATCATCGCGGGAGAGGAAGGGGTAGGGAGGGGGATGACGAGTGGAATTGCCGCGTGGTACATTTAACCATCCTCTCAATTCCTCTGTGTTTATGGCTAACGTCAGGCCCAGTGCATGATGCTTAATTTCTCTCGACGCACCGAATGTTACAGATGTGGAACTCCAAAATCAGGTATCTCTTTTCCACCAACTCATTCTTTCGGAAATTTGGCAAAGAACAAAACTAACAATTTAGCAGAAGTCACATTCACCGGCCAGCTCACGCACCCTACACCAACTTTCTTTCAAAATGATGGTAGCCGAGACATTGAAGAGACGACGGTATCTCAGTTCTTATTACTACGAGATCTTTCAGAAGGTGTCACCGAGGAAATATTGGCAAAAGGAGTAATGAAGCTTCTATCCGAGAATCCAGAGTCTGGCGACCAGGAAAAATCCAAGCAACACACTTCTACCGCAACAAATCCATCGGGGGTACAGGGTGGAGCAGCAGCCGGTAGTATCAAAAGGGTATTGCTTGTTCGAGATAGACGAACTGGAGAGAGTTGGCGATTTGGATTTGTTGAATTCTCGGGTGTTGAGGTATACTGCATTCCTAGTCACACCCTATTCTTATGCATTATCTTGGCTAATCCTCAGCTTAGCACTCGAAAGCCGCATTCGAAAAATACAACAAAATGGAAAAATTTACTATCGCAAGTAGACCGGTTTCAGTGAGCTTCATACACTCTGGGGTCTTTGTACCAGTTTACAACCCACCAGCCAACAGCAGGAATCTAGGAAAATATACGTTTCTGGGAAGCAACAATGGGGCGCGGTTAGCATACTGGGACGAAGAAGGTTATGTTAGCGAGCTTGCTATCGCAGCTACAAACAAGGTTGAGCCACAAAAAACATCAACAAAGGACGAAAAAACAACGACTGAAACAGCTACTACCGCCAAGGGCAAAAAACGCAAGGCAGCCCTTGATGCAGACAAGATATCATCTTCCGCCGCTGGTGGCAGCAGTAGCCACAACGCAGCAGCGAAGAAAGCTATTCCCTCTCATCTACAATTCTGGCAGGATCGCCATCTTGAGCTACATGGTGTGATAGTCCCACATCATGGAACCGGGAGTCAAGACGGCGATTCCGCAAACTCTGAAACGGATAATATATCGACATCTGCTGCCGCTACTAAAAAGGCCAAAAAGGCAGGAGCTACTTCACATTCACATTCAAACGCCACTACGCCCTTGGGCTCACTCCCAGGAATTCCACAGGCACAGAAGCCGCCTTCGTCGAGTGACTCGCTCAAAGCACCCCCTCCGGATACTGTGTCTCCTCCTCCAATGGAATCGTTCGCAGACCTAAACAGAATAGCATGCCTCCTGTGCGTCAGGCAATTCAAGTCGGTATCTGAAGTTCACAAACATGAGAGAGTCTCCTCCCTCCACCGGCAGAACATGGCAAACGAATCCCTTGTCAACACCGCACGTGAGAAACTTGCCAAAGCCGGCGTAAAGCCAGCCGCCGTACCTCCTGTCCTACAGGCTACCTCTGCCTCTTCTTCTACCCAACAACAACCAGCATACCGTGACCGTGCGAAAGAGCGACGCGCAGTATTTGGGCAACCGAAACGGCCTGAGAATTCAAACAAACCAGACGCGGTAGATTCCTCCTCCTCCACCACCAACCGAGAACCAAGCCCGCCTCCTCAACCGTCAAAGGGTGAGGCACTTCTCTCGAAGATGGGGTGGACCTCTGGTGCGGGCCTTGGCGTGGAGGGGAAGGGAATCACGGCTCCGGTGGTTGCGGAGATGTATGCGGAAGGTGTTGGATTAGGCGCGAAAGGAGGCAAGGTTGGTGAGGCGGCGGATATTGCGTCGATGAATACTGGTGGGGGGTATAAAGATTTTGTGAGGCGGACGAAGGAGAAAGCAAAAGAGAGGTATGAAGGGTTGTCTTGAGTCAAGGCGGTCATCAACCATGAGTAGAAACGTGGTTGTGCTTTTATGTATTGTTTTTGTTTGTGCGTTTAATTATTTATTCACTTGCTTTTTTTGGTTTGCTACCTCGGCGTATCCTGTATTAGCTATAGCCTACTTACCGCATCAAACACATATGATGATGTATCTCACAGCTTGAAACTGACATTTCGTGAGACACTCTGCGAGGGAGCTGAGTTAGTTACCTTCAGCTGGCCGGAGCAGGGATGTGCCAAGCCCGAATGTGTGCATTGTGATTACCGAAAGGGGACATTTCTTCCTGCTGATAAGTATCCTGCCCGCTCAGACAAGAATTACATGTCTCGTTACCACAAGAATCCACCTGGGCAGTTTCCAACCGACAGCGAGACTACAACCGACTCCTCCGTGCTATTACACCCTCCATCTTTCCCTCCTCTTTGCCTTCATCACCAAGTCTCGCTGCAGCAGTTTCCACAAGACCCGAACAGTATCTCTCATCCCACCCTCACCTCGCCCTGAACCCCGCCCTGAGTTGCCTATGTTCGGTACGAGGCTACCTTGAGCTGTTCGGATTGTCTTGCACATTGTGGGTTGCCCTGCGTTCGGCCTTACTTTCGATAATCTTCAGCCGTAAGTATCTCTACCACTCTGTACTCGAAAACCCTTTCCGACTCTTCCACGCAGAATAAGCTTTCCCGTCGAGAGAAGTCACACGTCCTCCGTGGGTTCAGTTCATAGCGAGCCCCCTGGTAATTTGCCACCTCTTTCACTCCAGTACGTACATGCAATAAGCCAGGGCCCAACTTATCCCTCATAGCCAAATCGTGCACGCAGGCACATTTAGCATCTCAACCTTATCCACTCGATCGGGCCATCCGCTAAATTCTCCTGCCGGGTGATCCTTCAGAGATCAAACCAAGCGTGATAATACCCGACGTACAGCATACTCTAATATGATCACCAGGCCCACAGCCCCCAAGCACCATTTCCGGGAAGAATCTGTAGAGATTTACCCCCCAATGAACACGTTGAAACTTCCGCTAGAGCAAATGTTTGCCACTAGACGAAAGCCGCGCGGCACGAACTTCTATACTTCTGGAAAAGATGTCGGTATCAACCAATCTAGAAGGAATAGGGTGTGAGGAATTCTAGAGGAGCCGGCCGAAGCTAGACGGCGTTGTCTATAACAGGGCAGTATTACCTTTACTCCTATCATGGGCTGCTAGTAGGCCTTTCTCGAGAAGCATAAACTCTTCCTTAAAATCTTACTTGTTTTAGACTATATCTTTTCGATGGAGAAGCTTGACATCCGAACCCTGATCCTATGAAGCATTGCCCATGGCCCTGCAACAGTGAAACAGTATCAAAAAGTGGTCGTGCTACCCTGGTACTTAACAGGAGGTGGCTAATAGTATCATGATAGAAATTCACGAAATATCCAGGTGAGCATTGCGATCTTGTCTTTTTGAACATTGGATGGTCATGATTATTGGGGGCAAAAATCTCCCTAATATAATCTACTTTATTCCCCTGATATCTTTGAGTATACATAATCTAACTGTTGGGCACTCGAGTTAATGTAGATCAGAGAATTATACCTTTACAGAACATCGTGGCTATTTTACTTCCTGAAACTCGCTTCTGAATTCTCCGCCACCTTCTCACCAATCTGCCCCGGATCGATGTGGAACAATGAGAAGTACACAATTAAAGTACATTTGATTTTACAGGCTGGCCAGTGAAAATGCTCTGGCGCTGTCCCGTGCTACATGACTCGCAAAAAATCTCCTCTTTATCTAGGTATGCCCTGCAAATTATTAATTTGAAGCATATATACCTTGCGGCTGATTTGAACGGAAGTTGAAAAATCCTTATGTTGAGATTGTAATATCTAGTATTACTGTCTTATTACCTATAAAACATATGCCTGGCAGTACTATATCTACTTTAGCATACCATCGCACCAACAAGGCCGTATCTCGCAACTCTGTCAGCTTAGCCCAAGATTCATGATTTTCAACAGTTGGACTGGATTGGTTTTTTTCCCATGCTCAAAGATTGGAGAATTGCGATAGTATCTTACCTATTCAAGGAACATAACTATCAGCTATCGACATCCAGCATCCGAAGAAGGCAGGCACTAAACATCTTCTCTGCCTTCAAAAGTGGAGGAAGCTGCAAACATAGTTGGCGCCGACTGACATTGCATGATCGTAGTCGGGGTACCCTTGTTTGATGATCATAGCCGACAATTTACCCGAATCCACATCGATATGAAAACACCTCTTGGCCTGGGTGCAAGATGGCGCCAGAGCATTTGGATCACACAATTGGTTTCTGGCATGAATACCGGTATTGAATCATTAACTTTTTAAGTCCCCGCTCGCCTATCACGTTTGCCAATGATGATCATTCTGCCAAAAGTTGAGTGCGAATACTTTGAAACAAAGAGCACCCCAGAAATTTATGCGGATTGTGGCTGAGAATATTGCAACTGAGCAACATTGTCATGAAAGAATATTCGGTTTCCAGCAGGTGAAAAACTTTAGGTCTGCAGAACTGGATGCCATCTACATTCATTTCAAGTGCAATATCCTTGGTTATAGGGCCGATCGAATGATGAATTTTGCACATGGGATCTCCTCTCAAATCTATCATTAGCCTTGCCTGATCAATATCATTTCAATTGAATGATGCTTTTTTTATCCTGGCACTGGATGATACATATGCGGTTTTAGGCTTTCCTTGCATGTGCAGTTGAAGTTGAAGAAAAAAACGACGAGGAGAATGTGGCGAATGGAGGTGGGATCAGTTTGGCCATCCTCTTAGTCGTGAGTCCAGCTCCTACCATCAAAGAATGTACCGATCTCATGAAACAGATTTCGATAAGCCGGTGGGGCCAATCTCTCATGCATGCATTCCGCATCATTTTGGGGGTTTCTCTGCAAAAAAAAGCAACCTCATCGATTCGATTGCGGTAAGTAGTCTGCCTCCCGAATCTCGGCAAAGGCTTAAGCTCACTTACTTCAAGCCTCTCAGGGGTTAAACGAGACTAAGGCACTACAAGCTGTCCCTCGAGCGGGAGACTTTAGCTCGGGATTCGTGCCGAGGATGTCACCTGGCATTTTCGGAATTCAAGTGGCCTCTCAATAAATGCCGATTGGGCACACGAATTATTTCCAGTGATAAATGTACGAGTAGGGTACCGGCTTGTCTGGCATATAAGAGGCCATGTCAATTCTTGAGACATCGAGAATTTCGTTGCCACGGACGGTGCACGGCTACAGAGCTGCCTTCGATTGGGCGTAGTTTTGCCTGTGAACGGAAAGGCGTCAAATATTTACATGGCCTCTTATATGCCAGGCAATGCGGTATAGGCGGTATAACAAAGTGATCGGACAGTGGCATCGCCAGAGCAACTTTTTGTATACAGCGAGTTGTATGACATTTCCTCTGTGTCAACCGTACAAAGAAACCTCGGCTTGGCGGCGCCACTTTTCGATTACTTTTCTATACACTGTACCTAGCGGACGAGGCTAACCTAGCGGTGCCGGTGGCCTCGAAGGGGAGTCTGGTTTTACGAGGCTACCGGTGGCCATGGCAAGGTGGGCCTCAAAACTTCATTAGGGGGGATTTTCGAGGCAACATGGAACAAGAAAACAAGAAAATGGAGTGCTTGGCACACTCTAATTACCTCTACAAGCAGCGACCCCAGGTAAGCGATCGCTTCTCGCGTGTGGGAGATTGCGGCTAAGACATAAGGTTTTGAGCTTTGCCGCTTCGATCGCCAGGTAAGCTTTATGCAGCTAGTCTCGTGTATGCAGCAGACAAGGGGGGTGTCCAGGGTCAAGAAGAATTGATTCCCCCTCATATGTTTGTCTTGTTCTCATTGTCAATTGACTAAAATTGCAAAGAAATGCGTATATTTTTTTTTTCACGCTCGCTGATGGCATGACCATAGTTATGATTGCAGGTCTTGAAGGAATTCAAAAGAATAATTTGATACCCGTCTACCCCGTCGACAATGGCTCCCAGTCTCAAACCAATGGCTTCAACATCTCGGCCGAGGCTAGTGCGGTTCCCACTCTTTCATCAGGCCAAACTACCTCCACTTGAAATATACGGCGGTACCTGGTACCTGGCACGAGACTGGCGGTACCTATCAAGCCAGGTAGGTAATCGCCCATGGCCGCATATACAGCACTTCGCATGTGCGCCCTGATGCTGAGAGCTCTGCCCAATCACTGGGCACTGTCAACACGCTAAGCAATTGACAAGACTAAATTCAAAGTGTTTTAAAGTTACAGTAACTGATTTAGTCCTACTCTTATACCAAGATAACCCGAGGAGAATATGTAAGCTTTTGTGGCGATGCTTAGTTTGATGGAGAATTGAGATGTGGGGGCGTGCGCGTGTGGGGTTCAGAGATGGAAATCAAAAGGCATGTATGTACGTTTGCTACGGTACCTACTTTCTGCACGTATTCGAGGACATGAACCGTGTTTTAATTTGAAAAATTCAACTTAATATTATTCAGGTATACACTAATACACTATAGGTACCTCATATGCTATCGCCACCGCCAATTGTACCTTTGTGCGTGTTCTGGGGCATCCAATGCCAAATGTGCAACCATTTATAGGCAACGAATAACAATAATCCCGTGATATCCATATTACTCGATTCGAGCCAGCTAAAACTCATGCATACCAGTAATTCAAAACAAGAATAAAAGAGAAGAATTAATTTATCCTAAAAGTTTTTGTTACGAGCATACTTCTACTGTATACTATCTTAAGTACGGAGTAGGTAGGTACCAATTACCTCCTCGAGTACTATACTTGCACTATTTGCATGGGTATACTGACTTATCTACTCAGGTTGCATGGCAATATATGACCTCTGCGTCTCATAAGGGGGTTGTCGCGTGGATGTGGTGGTGCTGTACTCTATTCTAGAGTAACGTGGTCTCTCTTGCAATATTGTCTTGTCGTTACCCTTTTTACCCTTAAGTTGCCCACCATTAATGCATGCGCCATGGAGAGGTGGAATTTTTCTTTTCTTTTTTCTTTTTCAGGAAGAATGAAAGGAGGTTTGGGTTACTCGAGCTCTGCATGGTACCATGGTGAGATTTTTGAGATATGGGTTGGGAGTTTACAAGGGAGATTGCGGCGGCGGAATCTTCCTTTGAACTTATGGTATCGATCACTGGCTGACCTTTTGTGCAAAGGTGTGCAGCGATACATACATGCTATCTGCAGCGGTCTAGCCTACCTAAACTACCTACTCGTCTATGGCAACATTAACTCGGAAAATGGATGCATTGGTTGCTACGCAAAAGATCCGAGTTATTCATGCCTGACCCGAGTACGATGTGGGTACGACGGCCAAAACATGTCTGTTTTGAAGATAAGCCTGGTATACGTACTCGAGTACTGTAGCTGTACTCGAGTACCTAGGGTATCTCGTTTCCTACCTACTAGAGTACCTACCTAACCTTATGGCTTTGGCGTACCTATTCTAGATGTCTGCCGACTCCCGCGGGTTGGAAATTTTTATTTTATCAGGCACCAAATCAGACGCCAGCTTCGGGACCTCGCAGCCACAGATTTTCAGTACTACTTTACTCTAATTTACACCCACATGGCTATTGGTCGACATCTTTTCAATGTACAATCATGATCATATGGGTAAATATCTGAGAGTGTTCTCGAGTACATACCTACATCTTTTATATAGCCTTTCTACTATATCGTGTAGAGTGCTAAGAACTGGGATTGCAGGGTCGAGGCTATATGTGACCAGAGAAGCGCCACTCGAGGCCACGCATAATTTTCTCCGGCGAGGCCGTGTATTAGGAAAAGTATCTCCCGTACCTAACCCAGGTCGTACGTTTGTGTGATCTGTACCTTGGAGCCCAGATGATGGCGAATATCTGGATGATGTGAGGAAGGGTTGGGGAGGGTGCGAAGGTTGGGTATCGCGGGACAACATGGATGGATGGTTGGATGGATTCATGGCTACGAAGTTGAGGAGGAGAGTACTTGCAAGTATTCATGCTCTGCTGCATACATAAGGTATGATACAGCCCCCCCCCCTCCTGCAGTCGCGCAGCAGTCGTGCAGTGGTTTGGTGATGCATATAGAGTGCAGGCTGCAGGACATGGCGATACATACGGGCAGCAAGGCCCGAAGGCCATGTGCTCAGGATCGACAAATGTCGAGTGTCGATGGCAGGCGAAATCAGGCCAATTTCCAGAGAGTGTCGGCGCTCGAGTATGCTGATGCGATCTTGCCTTATTTCTCCAACAAACGAACTGGCACTGTCTGTCATTTCGAGGCCGATTGATTGCTTGCTCTGTTCTTGCGAAGCATATTCTTTACCTGGGGGCGAGGCTAGATCTCGACTCAGTCTCTCTGTTCGCCCTCATCCCCCTACACAGGCCAACCCTTGCCGTCAACTCGTCGACGAGTATTCCCGACCCCAGACCCCAGACCCCGGACTGGTCCCACTCCCCCTCTGCGACCCTCGCTCCATCATCCATCCCGCCCTCCCGCGCCTCTGCCTGCTGCCTCCCCCCTCCCCCCTCCTTTCCCTTTGCCTTTTGCATCCCTATCCCGCCCCCCCCCTCCCTCTCTCCCTCGCCCTCCGCCTCCTGTTGCGCTTGCTTGGACACGCTCATTCTTCTGTTCTTCCTCTTCTTCCTCGCCTTGCTCATCTCGACCTCCAGCAGCTGCCTCCCCACGTCTGTCGCTTGTCGCTTTTCGCTTGGCTAGCTGTGTCGCGCGCGCGGACACACCTATACAGACAGCTACAGTCGCAAGCTCCCGCTCCGCCTCTCGTTTTCTCTCAGCAGCCAATTCATCCAGCAAGGTCTCGACCCAAGCCAATCCAACCAACCGGCCACTTTACCTGCCTCTCGTACCTGCCCACACCACACCACACACACACACACACACACACGCACACACACCCCAGCTACCTTCGCGCCGCCCTCGTTGCTTTGCTTTCCGTTTCCTTTACCCATCCCACACATCCACACCATCCCCCCAGGACACTTGCTACTGCGACCTGCTAAAGAGGTGTGCGCCCTCCACTGCTACGCCGCCACAACAACACCTACAGCCAACCCCATCCCATCATCGCGATCTAACTCTCGACAACCACAACCTCAACCTCAACTTACTCTCGACAAGAACTCTCTTTTTTATTTATTTTTTCAATTTAAATTCCTTTCTTTTCGCACGGCGATAAAAAGAAGACAGACAGGCAGATAGAGAAAGAGAGGTAGAGAAAGAGGTAGATTATACGGGCGTGAGGGATTTGCGAAAGCGGGTTGTCGGAGGACCGACAGACCGACCGACATACCGACAGATAGAAAACGACGTCGCAGATTGCAGCAAAGATAGCAGCATAGCAACATGGACGCCAACGACCGAGGAGGAGGGACATCGATGCAGATGAACACACTTTCGCACCGACGGCGGAGCGCGGCAGTCGATCGGGAGCACGACGATGGGGGAGAGACGATGCACGACAGCAGTCGAGGATTCTCCCACGATTTACCGGCGCGTGATCGGCGGCAGCATCAGCAACATGAGCAACAATTTAATTCACATCACCAAAATCAACACAGTCAGCATCACCAGCACCAGCACCACCAGAGTGACACGAGCGAGGTTTTCGACCATGCGGAGCGGATAGCGTCGTCGACGGCGGAGGAGGAGGAGAAGGAGATCAAGGAGGAGAGTGATAGCATCTTTAGCGATGCGTACTATGATATGGATCCCTATGTGCCGTTCCCGGAGGAACACCATTTGCCGGAGGAGGAGAATGTGTTGACGATACGGGCGGTGTTTATTGGGTGTTTGTTGGGAGGGTTGGTGAATGCGTCGAATGTTTATTTGGGTTTGTGATTTTCATAATTCTTTCTTTGCTCAGCTTTTGTGGGGAATTTTTAAATGGCCGTCATTTAAGGTGTGGCGGTGGGAGTGGGTTGGTTGGGGGCGGATTCGGTAGCGGTGATCGGTGGATTGGCGATTTGTGGTGTCAAAAAAGATGGAAGAAATAAGCTTTTTCGAGGCGAGATGTCATTATTGGCAAAAAGGTGGAATGTTCATATCTGACTTGAGTGTGTTTATATTTAGGACTCCGAACGGGCTGGACATTCAGCGCAAACATGTTTGGCGCCATATTTGGCTTTGCCTTTCTCAAGTTCTGCAGCAAGACGTTTGCCGAGAACTTCCCCATCCTGGGCGGCACGTTTGGGCCAAAGGAGAATGCGATCGCGCAGACTGCGGCCACGGCGGCAGGCGGGTTCGGCGGCATCTTTGTGTCTGCGATCCCAGCCATGTATCAGTTGAATTTGCTGAGCAAGAATCCCGTGGATGATTTTGGGAGGTTGATTACGTTTTGTATCGTCAGTGCGTATTATGGCTTGTTTTTTGCGACGCCGTTGAGGAAGTTTTTTATCATTTATGTCGCAAGGGAGTTGAGGTTGATTTTTCCGACTGGTATGTGCATATATCCCCCCTATGTGGTTTTTTTTACTAACAAGTGGTGTAGCGACTGCGACGGCAATGACGATTAGGTCGATGCATGCGATTGGAAGTAATGCGACTGCAACTGCGAAGCTCAAGACTCGTGCGCTTGCTGGGACTTTCTTCACGTCGTTGGCGTGGCGTGTTGCGTCGCAGTATGCGCCGGGGATTCTGTGGGATTGGCACATCTTTTTGTGGTTTTTCCAGTGGAGTGGGTATAGCAATGCGGCGATTGATATCGATAACTGGGGGTGGGTGATTGAGTGGACGCCGGCATTTATTGGGACTGGGCTATTGGTTGGATTGAATCCTGCGATTTCGTTCTTTGGAGGCAGTGTGCTTTCTTGGGGTATGTATTTCTCTAGACTCGCCAAAGCGGTTTTTGAAGATTGTTGTACTAATTGGTGTCATTTTCTAGGTATCATTGGCCCTGCACTTGTCCATGTTGGAATCTGCCATGGTGTTCAACTCGAGGAGTACAAGGACGACCCAAAGTGGTCCAGAGTCATGAGCTTCTCGTCCTTCAAACTCGACGACGCAAAGAACCACCCCTCGCCAAGATACTGGCTTCTCTGGCCCGGTGTGCTTCTCATGATTGCCACGTCCTTCACCGAGCTCGGGGTTCAGTATAAGCTCATTTGGCACGCATTCAAGTGCGCGTGGAGGGCGATTGCGCTCGGAACAAATGACTTTGCGAGGAAAAGGGGCAAGAATATCAAGTTTTTGGAAAGGTCGGAGAGGATCTCGACGGACGATTACTATGTCGAGGATATCGCGGACGAGGATGAGCAGGTGGCAATGTGGATGTGGGGGCCTCCCCTCGCCGTCTGTGTTGTCGTTACGTGCATGATTCTGGGATTGCAATATGTTTGTCCCTCCTTCCCTTTTTTTTTAACCTACATTCACTATTTTCTTTCACTAACACTCTTCTTTCTTACAGCACCTCAACGTCGGCATGTCCATCCTCGCAATCTTCCTCGGCTTCATCTTCGCCTTCCTCGCAATCCAGTGCAACGGCGCAACAGACATCACCCCACTCACCACCGCTGCAAAAGCAACCCAACTCATCCTCGGCGGCGCAACCTCCGGCTCCGGATACAGCAAGGACGTCTCGCAGAAACTTAACCTCATTGGCGGCGCAATCGCCTCCGGAGCGGCCGGCCAAGCAACCGACCTCGTCGTCGACTTCCGCGTCGGATTCCTCCTCCGCGCCCCGCCCCGCCAGCAATGGATGGCCCAGGCAATCGGCTCCATGGTTGCAATCTTCATCGCCCCAGGAATGTTTATCCTCTTCACGAAAGCATACCCATGTGTGATTGACCTCCACGCCGACAACTGCCAGTTCTCGGCGCCCTCTGTCGCGGCATGGCGCGCCGTCGCAATCGCAGTCACTGACCCTACATTCCCGGTCCCTACCACATCTGCGATCTTTGCCGTCATCTTTGCGTTCTGTGGTGTGTTTAGCGTGATACTACGACACTACTACCTCATTGGCCACCGCGAAAAGTATAGAATCTACGTCCCGAACTTTATGGCTGTCGGGCTGGCGTTTGTGCTCCCGCAGACGGTGTATGGGACTGCCATGTTGATGGGCGCGATGATTGCGTATGTGTGGGCGAAAAAGTGGCCGGTGAGTTTCGATACGTATTGTTATGCGGTGGCGGCGGGCGGGATTGCGGGGGAGGGCATGGGCGGGGTGGTTAATGCGCTCTTTCAGATTGCGGGGATTGCAGGACAGGATGGGAGGGGGTGGGCGGCGGGGTGTCCGTATGGGTTGATGTGTTAGGTGCGAGCGGGAGCGAGCTTGGGGAGAGAGCTTTAGCGAGTGACTGAGGCGGTGTAGTGGGGCTGGTTCGAGCGAGCGTGAAGGAGGCGGTTTTGTTTCTTCTGTTTTTTTTTCCTATTTATCCAAATATGGTGTGTGTGTGTGTGTGTGTGTGTGTTTCTTTGCTTTTAATTGTCTATCTTTCTGGGGAATTTCTTTTTGTTATACTTTGGTTCGAATTCTATTACCCTTTTTTTTTTTTTTTTTTCTTTCTTTTTTTTTTTTCTTTTCTTTTCTTTCAAGGCCTAGGGGTATACGTTTTATTTTATTTTATATATATATTTTTTTTTTTGTTTGTTTATGTCTTGTTATTTTTTTTTTTTTTAGCTATAGGGGTATTTTTTGTTTCTGTTTTGTCGTTTTTGCTGCCTGCAGGGTTGTTGGTTTGTTGGTTGTTAACGTTGGTTGGTTGGTTATAGGTTATTACTTTACTACGTATACTTTAGCTTATATAGGTACTATCATGAATTCCGGGAATCGTATATGTTCTTTTTTTTTTTTTTTTTTTTTTTTTTTTTTTTTTTTTTATCGAATTCTTTAAATTTTTTTGTATGTACGCACATGTACATGTGTGAGGCGAGTTGAGTACCTACCTAAAGTACCTACTCTACCTACGTAGGTACATAGGTAACTCTTTACTTTTTACTTTATATAGCTACGGTAAAGCTTATGTAAGTATCTGGGCCCGGCTAGGGGTGTGGCCTAGGCCTCGTAGGCCCGTGGGCCTCAATTCGAATTCGAGTTCCATATATATATATATGCTCGAGCTATTTTTTCCTTTTTTTTTTTTTGCGATCGTATACGTATATGCCCACTTCTCTTCTCTTCTCTTCTCTTCTGTTTTCCTTGGTTTATTTTTTTTTATTTTTTTTATTTTTTTTTTTTGGCCGCGAGGTAGCTATAGCTACAGAAAAGCTATTATTATAATAAATGTCCTTAAGTTCCGCTTGATCAAAAATTAAATTTAAATTCTTTTCAATTCAAACAAAGTTGATAATTAAAGTTGTTACGGGGGGAAATTTAAAGGCCCACGATGTTGCAAGCTTATAACGCTTATAATTAGCTATAGGGATCCGGAGAGATGAGACCTTCGCATGATGAGTCGAATATTGATTGAAAACACGTGCGTGCAGATAATAATCTAGAAGAGCAAAATAAAGAGGAAGTCGGAGAAACGCTTGAATCTGTACGTATAGTTTAGGTACGTAAAAGAGCATGTAGGAAACAATTGCAATTCGCTTATGATATATATTACTCAAATATTGAATCCAAATTAATATTAAAAAAGACAACTCAACAAAGGGAAAATTTGAGAAAGGAGATATCTGGCCATGGGATGGCAAAAGAGAAAGAAAAAAAGTGAGCACAGTGCTATAGCTCGCGATCGCGATCGAGCTAGACGACAAACAAAACAAAACAAACAAAAGAAAAGAAAAGAAAGATAAACTGTTTATAACCAAATAATTAAAACTAAAAAATCAAGAGCGCTATATGATATATGACTCTTTCAAACAACAAAACCAAAAAAAACTCTCAAGAATCCCCCCAAAAATTATAAACAAAGGAAAAACCCCCTTCACAACCAAAAAAAAAAAAAAAAACTCAACTCAAGCACAAACACAAAGAAGAAGAAGAAGAAAAGGACTAGCAAAAAAAACAACACACAACCAAAACGACTTAATCATTCATCCAGAAACACTCTGGCTCCCACGCCTGCCCCGGGTAACTCGTACTGCTCATCACAATCGTCTCCTCTTCATCGGGCTCATCCACAACCGGAATCTTCTCGTCCGCAAACTCGGGGTGCACGATCGGCATCACGACCGGTACGCCCTCACTATCCAACGGCGCGCCCTGGCTCGTTGTCGGAGCAGGGTTACTCAAGCCACTTCCACTCGCGTTGAGGACCACCGGGTATCTCTCCGCCAACGACGGAGATGGGGGTGGGGTGATCTTAACCTCGGGCTGCTGAGGTGGTTGTGCTTGTGGTTGGGGAGGTGTGGCGGTACGGGGAGGTTGTTGCTGCTGGGAGAGTGCGAATTGTGCTTGGGATTGGATTTGTGGTTGGGATGAACCTGGATATTGCTGCTGTTGCTGCTGTTGAGGTGGAGGGGCAGACTGGTTCCATTGCTGTTGAGGCGATGGGGTAGACTGAACAGCAAACTGCTGCTGACTTTGAGGTGGGGGCTGAACAGCAAATTGCTGCTGCTGGCCTCCTTGTGCTGGCGGAGCTTGAACGACAAACTGTCCACCGCTTGGCCCTTCAAATCCTCTAAATTCAGCTTGCTGTTGTTGTGATGGCTGTGGTGGCAATGCTCTTGGTGACTTGATGCCCTCATTCGAACCAAGTGATCCTGTGCTTCTGGTAGTCTCGGTACCTTGACTCTCCATCCGACGGACGCTTGCAGGCAAAACTGGGTCACCGGGAGTACGTGGCGACTTGAGGCCCTCTTGGTATTGCTGCTGATGTTCCGAGCGAGCGGCAGACGCAGCAGAGATGCTACCTTGCGGCGAGCGATTGGTATCCACAGATTGAGGGGGGAGTGGTGCAGGTGGTCCGCGGCGGCTTGAGACAACCGAAGATGAAGGTGAGCTTCTGTCTTGTTGCGCTTGGAATGGCGATTGAGCTCGAGGCTGTTCGCCACCTTGGACTTGAACTTGCCCCTGCACCTGGCCTGCTGCCACTCGCGGCAATGCCAATTGCTGCTGTGGCTGAAACTGACTTGGTGGTCTTTGCTGTTGCTGCATTGGCTGCTGTGGCTGGACATATCCTCCACCACTATACTCACCAACCGTTCGGCCGTATCCCATAGGAATGGGTACGGCGTCATACTGTTGCTGCCCTGGTGGTGCCTTGATTTGTTGGCCTGGCATCTGTCTGCCAGCTGCAGCAGCAGCGAGCCTTGCTTGGGTCTCTTCCCACGATTCATATTTCCCTGCCTCAACATTGTACACTTTTGGTGAGGGTCTTCCTGCACCTGGGGGTCCAGGGCGCTGGACTTGAGAGCCTGCCCATCCACCTTGTTGCAAGTTGGGCGATCCCCCTTGCTGCGGTTGAGCAGGGGCGCCAGGGGCGCCAGGCGCACTGGGACCAGGTGGTCCAGCATTAGGGGCACCACCCTTCGCGGTCGCCTGGAACTGCGCCTCGCCTGTTGCAAGAGATTGTAGAGTTTGTGCATCAAGGTGAGCTGGACGCGATGTAGGACGTGGTGGTGGACCTTGCTGAGATTGCGGTCCTTGCTGTTGAGGAGGTTGCGACTGTTGATTCTTTTTATCTTGATCATTGCCGGACTTTGTCTGCTGAATAACCTAATTCAAATTAATGTCTGCGACTTGAAAATGTTGTCGTCAGGAAGGAAACATACCATTGCGCCAACATTTCTCAAAGTAAACTTCTTCTTTGCTCCAGTTCCGCCATCAGCAGATTGAGCCCCACCCTTTGCAGGGTTCAAGCTACTAAACTTAGCAAATGAAGTTCTGCTTCCGCGCTCACCATCATTCTTCTTATCCTTCTTGCCTCCAAGTGCTGCCGAAATACCAAAGCTGTTTTGAAGTGGGTGAGGTTTCTTCTCTTTGCCACCCTCAAATCCAGCCGGAACGCCCTTCAAACTACCAGACATACTGCCAGCAGGTGATTGTGGTCTGCCTGCCACAGGGCCCATAAATTGTTGCTGCTGGCCTTGAGGTTGTTGACCTTGAGGCTGTTGCTGCCCAAATTGTGGCTGTTGCTGTTGCCCTTGTTGTTGCTGTGGTGGTGGCTGCTGTTGAAATTGCCCTTGCTGCATCTGTGGCGATTGCTGCTGTCCCTGCTGCACAGGGTTTGCTGGCAAAAACCCACTTTGGGAATTGACCGATGGAGCATACTCCGACATTGGTGGGCGTCCACCATGCTGCGACTGTGGGGGTGAAATAAACGACCCATCTCCAAGCGGTATTCCACGAGGATCTGGATTCGACTCCACTCTTGACATTTGATTGAACTGCGGTTGCGGCGGGGGGGCGAACCCTGGCCCACGCTGCTGCTGTTGCTGCTGCTGTTGAGGGCTTCCACCAAACTGGGAAGACATTCGTCGGTTGTTGTTTGGAGGAGGGGCCATATCTCCACCATCGACCTGGAAACCGCCTCCAGTCATCACTGGCTGGCGGAATTCCGAGACTGGGCTCTGCTGAGCACTGGGCAAGGTCTGCGATGGGGAAGCAAATCCACCACCCTGCTGGTTCCTGGGATCAAATTGTCCATACTGACCACCATATTGCTGGCCGTACTGTCCCATGGAAGAACCACCTCGACCACCATCAGTCATGTCCGATGGTCTGCGGCTATGTCCCTGTCCAGTTGGGGGCCTATATTGCTGCTGCATCATTCCCGGTCCTGGGGATGGAGATTTGAGAGACTGTGCAGGGTTGCTACCAAGATTTGACGGGATGGTAGTCTGAGATGTCATTGACAGATTTCTCTCATATCTACCAGCTTGGTGTTCCGGTGCAGGTGTACCAGGCCCTCTAGAGTGCAACGAGGAGACTTCTGACTCTGCAACTCCAGGTTTGCGTAAATCGTGATGGTGGTCCGCCTGATTTTGGGCGACTATCGCTTGGATATCGCCAGCTGGTCCTTGACCCTGCTGTTGCTGCAGTGCTTGCTGTGCGACATCTCTCTCTCCTTGCCTCGATTCTGCCCTTTCCCTGAAATCGATTGGTGCAACAGGAGCAATTGGTGGCAAAACAGGCTTCTCGCCAACTTGAGTGCGGTACTCTTGCGGTCTGTATGAGTTGTCATCTTCATCCTCCTCTTCTTCGCGGATTTGCTCATTGTTGTTACCATAAGCACCGTTGTTGGTATTACCGGAGTTGTATTGTCCAACGACACGTGGGAAAGACAATCGGGAATCGTCAGTGATGTCATTCTCCAGTTCACGAGGATTCACCGTCGTGGCAACAGAAGTGCTGCGGGTGGGCCCATTCTCTGCGTAGTTCTCCGCATATGTAACCAAATTACCTGGGTGTGGTGAAATGGGCACATTTTGTGTATATTGTCCATTGCGGTTGAGTACTTTTGCCATGTCCAAGGATGGTGGGGGGGCACGGCCTTGAGCGCCTTGAGGACCCTGTGGACCTTGCTGTTGTTGCGGATTGAATTGCCCTTGTGGCTGCTGTTGACCAGGAAATTGTCCTTGTGGGGGGATTGGTGATTGGTATTGTCCTGGGGCAGGCTTTGGAAGCGGCTGTGTAGCCGGAACCTGCAGAACCTGTGTTGCTGGACCAGCCTTCCTGCCTCCTTCCTTGTCTCTACCTCTGGCGAACTTAGAGAACAAACCCTTGGTCTTTTCTCGAATTCCACCCTTGGCAACATTGGCAGCAACTGTACTCATTGGAGTGTGTGATGGTATGCTTTGAGGCCCGGGGCCGGAGAACTGCTGCTGCTGTTGTTGTTGTTGAGGTGGGAAGCCACCTGGAGGTCCCATCCCTTGCCTCTGTTGCTGCGGTCCTCCTTGCTGTGGTGGAGCCTGGCCTTCAGGCATCTGATCGAGCGGCGTCCACTTGTTGCCTTGCTTGATCTGCCTCTTCTCCTCCTGCCATTGCTGTTGAACGACGGTTGGTGACCTCGCAAGCTGTTGTGGCCATGCTTGAGGTGTTTGTGGAGGTTGAAGTTGAGGCGACGTCATCTGACTTTGATTAGGGTTACCAGGAGAGAACATGGGACTTTGATTGGGGTTATTCGGTGAGAATACAGGTCCCTGGCCTTGGAACTGTTGCTGCTGCTGCGGGTAGCCTCGTTGCTGCTGTTGATTATTTTGTTGCTGCTGCTGCTGGGCTTGATCATTCTGGGGCTGTTGCTGCCCTGGTGGTCCTTGTTGCCCTTGAGGTTGCTGTTGTCCTTGTGGTGGCCCTTGCTGGAACTGTGGCTGCCCTGGGGGGGGCTGTTGATATTGTTGTTGACCAGCACCTTGTCCTGGACTGATATTCCGAGGCAATCCCGCACCTTCTACTTGTTGTACAGGATTAGGAGAATATATCTGGGGTTGTCCTCGCTGCTGCTGCTGCTGTTGCTGTTGCTGCTGCCGTTGCGGCTGCTGTTGTTGCTGTGGAGGGCCATTGCTGTACTGCTGTGGTGGTGGTGGCTGATTGAAGCCTTGCTGCCCCTGTTGTTGAAAGCCTTGCGCGCCTTGTTGGAAGCCCTGCTGGTATCCGCCCTGTTGTTGATTTTGCTCTTGTGGTGGAGGGCCTCCGTATTGATAGCCTACAGGTGGCCTAGAGTCCGCTGCCGGAGACATCGGTGACTCTGACATCGGACGATCATAAAGTTGAGTTCCAAGCTGCCGGGGTACAGCAGACAATTGTTGCTGCTGTAGCTGCTGCTGTGGCTGTTGTTGTTGTTGTTGTTGTGGCGTCGGAGGTTGTTGCTGCTGCAATTGCTGTTGCTGTGGTTGCCCCTGCTGCGGCTGCTGGGGGTACCCATTGTTCTGAAATCCGCCGGCATAACCTCTGTACCCATTTCCGTTCACACCAGCGCCAATGTCCGGATAATTGCCGATTGACATCCTCTGGGTATATACCACCCATGTCGTTAAGCCAGTATCGAATTCTGCAAACGCCTTTCTTCCACTATTATAGGCCTTGATTCTCTCCTCTGAGGTTTGAAGCTTTAGAATTTCACGAATATCAACCAAGCCTCCAGCATGGCTCTGCAACTTCTGTTTCTCCCGTTCTTCTTCGGCCTCCCGCTCTTGCTGTTTTTGAAGTTGTAGCTGAAGCTGCTCATGGAGATAGACTTGATGAGCAGCAAGGGACTTTCTTTGATGAGCTTGCAGTGGTGTTGGGGTGGCAGTGGAGACTGTCGAGACTGGTGAGATGGGGCTCTCTGGCTCAATTGGCTTTGGCGTGCGAGATTTGTGTCGCGCAAGTGATTGCGACGAGATTTGGAGCTTCATTGGAATGCTTTCGTGACGAGAATCTGGAGGTTCATCAGAGGCTGCAGAAACAAGGGAAACATAGTCTGGATGGTCTTCATCTATCGTGATATTAGTGTTAATTTGTGGTGGCGTAGGAGGTTTGTTAGAGGGTATAGTAGCGAACGCTTCATCCCTCTGATTGCGGAAACCCTCGTCAACTGGTGTCGCGTCGATGGAACCGGGGATCGGCGATAGCGGGGTAGAAAGGTGCAGCCCGTCGATACCGTTATTTATTTCAAACGACGCGCTTTCGGCTTCTGCGCCTTCTTGCTCCTCATGTACATTGACCTCCCTCGTAGCAATAGGCTCCGGTTTAGGTGGATTTTTGCTCATCATGCTGTAGCGCTCAGCCCTGTCCAGATAATTATTCCGAGCGCTAACGAGTTCGAGAAATTCACTATCAGTGGGCTGAACTGGGGTAGATTCTTGGGGCTCTGATGGCCGCCTAAAAGCCCCTGGAGGTAGTGGGAATGTAGAGACTTTGATACTCGTCACAGTTGTAGTAGTCGGCGATTTTTGGGTCACAACGGGGATGACATGGTGCGCAAGGAATTGGCTATCGGTGCTATCGACAGTGAACGGTTGTGAAGAAATTCGCCTAGGAGACTTTTCACCGATTGGCGGCGGTGAGGGAGACGCAGTGGAGATACTGAGTACGGGATGCGCGGGGTGCGATGTCGATGTGGGGGCTAACACGTGACCGTCAGCAGGGCTCGATAGTGGAGAGAGATTTGCAGAATTACGAGCAGACATACCTTGATCATCTCCAGCATCATTTGCACTATTTCCCAAGCTTACGCCATTTTGACCATCATCATGATGGCCCACTACAACAGAAGGCACACCCTCTGTGGCAATTGATGAATCGGTCACCCAAGCACCTGGGAGCTTTGGACGTCGGCCTTCAGAGATAGGTCGACTAGTCTGGATATCCTCCTGTTGTGATTGTTGATTGTGAAGCTTCCCATCGTTCTGTTGCTGGTTTTGCTCCGGTAGATAGGATCCTGAAGATAAGGGCTCGACTTTGAATTCCTGTGCGGTTATCTGCTGAGGAGATGACAGCTGCTGGCCCCCTGTCCATACATCGGAACTGTCGCTATAAACCTCGAAGGAGGTGGGAGCCTGCTGAGCTTTCACAGAACCTTGCAGAGCTGCAGCTGATACTGCAGGTACTGGTGGTGGCTCGTCTGGTTCGCCCCTCTGGCGCCTCTTTGCACGGATACTCTCGATGCGCACAACCTCATTCTTGACCCTTTCACGGCTAATGGCCCGCTGTAACTCACGTGCACGCTGTGCAGACTCGGCTGTGAAGTGCTCCGATCCAAGGCTGTCTGTGCTTCTCGCACGGGAAAGGTGGCTGTCCTGGGATTTCTGGCGGGAGAGGTGATTATCCTGTGATCTTTGGCGGCCACGGGGCGATTGGACTGGCGTTGGGGCTGCGGTCGAGACCGTGGGAGTGGCAGCTTCGGATGTGCTTGTTCCCTGTCGGCGAGGAGTAGTCGGCGGCTGCTGTGGCGCGGCCCGTGGCGCGGGAGAGGTGGACCGAAGCTGTGCATCGAAGGCCGGCGGGGGCGTCGGTGCCGCAGACGTCGCAGCCGAAGAGTCGGCATTGAAGAATGTCTTTCCGGCGCCTGCGCCGCCGTCGAGTGTCAGCGGATCCTCGTTGAGCCCCAGGCCGACGGGCTCGCCCGCGGGAACGGGAGACACGCTGCGGCTGCCGGCCATGACGACCGAGATCTGGGGACTGTCCCACAGCGTCGGGCTGTCGACCTGCTCGTGAAAGCGCTCGGAGCGCAGGGCAGGAGATAGGGAGAGAGCTGGGATCGCGGCGACCGGTGGGCTTGATGCTGCTGCTACCGCTGCCTCTGCTCGGCGGCGGTCTGCCTCTGCCTCTGCCTCCAGGACCTTCTTCTCCGCCTCGAAAGCAGCCCATCGGCGTTCCTCGGCCTCCTTCTGTTTGAGCTCTGCTTCCCACTGGATCCTGGCCGCGTCTCTCTCCTGCTCTTCTCGAGCAGCTTGTTCGGCGGCGGCGGCGGCCTTCGCAGCCTCTTCCTCAGCCTGGCGTACTCGTTCGGCCTCAGCAGCAGCCGCCTCAACTTGACGAATACGCTCAGCTTCAGCTTCAGCAGCGGCTAACGCGGCAGCCTCTGTCTTCTTGATCCCTTCCAGGCGCAAACGCTCAGCCTCGGCGGCTGCTGCTGCTGCCCTCTCCTCTTCTTCAAGACGAACCCGCTCAGCTTCGGCGGCAGCGGCTGCTTCCTTCCGAAGTTGCTCCTGCCGCGCCGCCTCCTTTTCTGCCTCTTCTTGCTCCAAGCGAAGCCTCTCTGCCTCTGCCGCTGCTGCCTCCTCGGCTCTCCGCTGCTCCTCCAACCGAATCCTCTCTTGTTCTTCCTCAAATTTGCGCTTGGCCTCGGCCTCTTCTGCAGCTTTGCGCTCTTCGAGTTCCCTTGCGATTCGAATCTCCTCGGCGGCGGCTGCTTCACGGCGTAGACGCTCCTCCTCCTCGGCAATACGACGAGCGCGCTCGGCCTCTTCCTCAGCTCTGCGCTTCTCCTCCGCAGCTAGCGCAAGTCGGACTCGCTCAGCTTCTTCAGCGACAGCGATCTCTTGTCTGCGCCTTTCGGCAGCCTCTGCCTCTTGTGCTTTCCTCATCTCACCGGCAAGTCGTAGGCGTTCTGCCTCTTCTGCTGCCAATGCACGCTGCCTCTCCTGCTCCTTCTCGGCGGCAATGCGTGCTGCTTCTTGCTCTTCTTGCCATATTCGCTCCCTCTCCAGCCGCTCGACCCTCTCCTGTTCTTCCTTCCTCTGCCTTTCGGCTTCTTCGGCTATGAGGCGCTGTCTTTCGATCTCGGCCTCTTGCGCTTGAATCCGCAGTCGTTCCTTCTCAGCTTCCTCGGCCTTGATCCTCTCTCTCTCTGCCTCCTCTGCAAGAGCTTGTTGCCTTTTCCACTCCGCTTCCTCGGCCTCCAGTCTCTGCCTCTCTCTCTCTGCCTCCTCTGCAAGAGCTTGTTGTCTTTTCCACTCTGCTTCCTCGGCCTCCAGTCTCTGCCTTTCCCTCTCAGCCTCTTCCTCTTGCTGAATCCTCAACCTCTCTTTCTCAGCCTCTTCAGCCAGGAGCTTCTGCCTGTGCGCCTCTGCAGCAGCCAAGGCTTCGGCTTCCTGCCTCTCGCGGATTTTTCTGTTCTCCTCCGCAACCTTTATCCGGTCGGCTTGCTCCTCCTCCTCCTGCGCTCTCCGCTTTGCCTCGGCTTCCTCCGCGCGCATGTGCTCCTCGTGCTCTCGGGCATCTTGGACCTTCTTCAATTCAGCCTCAATCGCTTCCTTGATTCGTTGTCTTTCCTGCTCCTCCTCGCGCTTCTCCGCCTCCCTTCTGGCGGCAGCAGCTTCGAGGTTACGCTGAACCTCGACCTCTCTCCGCGCTTGCTCCTTAGCCGCACGCTTCAGGGTCTCGAGGTTATGATCAGCAGCATTAGGATGGGTATAGACGACGCCCTCAGAAATTGATGGACTTGGCTTATTTGGCCCAGTCGCAGGGGCACCTGGCGGGGCCTTTCGCGAGATGGAGAACTGACGTAGCGGTGCAGCTGCATCTCCTGCAGGGGTAGGGGTTGTGCTTCGGCTACCACCCGATACACTTCCACCAGAGAAGCTCTCCGAATGCCCATGCAACGGCTTTCGAGCAATCGAAAGCTGCCGTGCCGGCTGTTGTGGTGACGGCTGAGGTTGTGGTGGTTGTTGCTGCGAGTTTGGCGTCGCCGACCGATGTGTCGGCGGCTGCGGGAAATCTGGAAGAGGTGGCATTGGCGCCGGGGGTGTGGATAGGCCTTGTACATACTGCTGCTGCGGTGGAATTCCCACTGCACCTGAATATTGCTGTGGTTGTGGTGAGTATCCCCTTTGCTGCTGCTGCTGCTGCTGCTGCTGTTGCTGTAGCCCACTATATTGTCCCGGGTAATGTTGCTGCTGCTGCTGCTGCGGGTGTTGCAGCTGCTGGTGGTAATTTTGCCCCTCCACCTGCAGTTGCGGCAGCGGCTTCTGCATGCCAGGGTTATACGGCGCATATCCATCTGGCATTGGAGGCGGAAACACCGAGAATGACTGTGGATGTGGGCTCATCCTCATCCCTCCTGGGTACTTTGATTCTTGGGGCGGCGGCGGCGGCGGCGGCGAGGGCGATGAGGACTTCATCAACACCTTTCCAAACAATCCAAACACCCCACCACCGCTTGTCGGCGTTGGAGGGTTCGGGGGAGGAGCCTGTGGGGGGACACCCCATCCTCCAATTCCTGGCCCCGCCGTAACGCTCCGTCCGATATGCTGCGGCACGAATCTATGCTGTTGGTCTTCGCGGTCGAAACTTGCGCGGCGGCCGAGCGGTGGCTGCTGCTGCTGCTGCTGCTGGTGCTGGCGCATAGGTGATGAAGGCATCTTCGGAAGAGGGGGAGGTGGAGGCGCGTCATCCTCATCGTCTTCCGATCCCCAGTCCCCCCCATCATAGTCGTACGTCTTCGCCTCTACCCAGCGCTTTGATTTTGCGCGCGTGGGTTTCGGTCCCTGTTGTGGCATTAAAAGTCCACTGTTGCCGTCCATATCGTTAGCTGTTGATGTGGTATGGGGGGTTGGAGAATGAGAGCCCTCCATCTCCTTACCTCTGTTGTTGTTGTGGGCCGCCCTGTGGCTGCTGCTGCTGGCCACTTGCCCCTCCTCCGATCCCAACTCCTCCCATGTACGCTCTGGACATGACACAAAATTAAAAAAGGATTAAAACAATCAAAAAATTCGCTTTCGGATGAGACCGGCCGCTCACTCGCTCGCTCGGTCTTCCGCTCTCTAGAGAGAGAGATGTGGTGATAGCTGTGGTCGGGTGCGAAATAGATAGATGTCGATGTAGGTAGATGGTCTAAGCAAGCGATCGGATGAGCGGCGGATGGTCGATTAGAGAAGATGTGGGAGAGAGTCACTGGTGTGTGTGTGTGCGTGCGTGTGTCTGAGTGATGATGTGCTGTGTGCTTGTGTGCTGTGTGCTGTCCCGAAGGTTTCCGATGACTTACTTCTCAACCTCCCTACCTAACCTATCAGTTCTCACTTCAACTCAGCCGCGCGCGGTGACTTTTTTCCAAGTACTGTGGCATCAATTGAAACAAATATTTTTTTTTTTGGTTCGTTTCCCCCTTTTGCAAGCTCTCTCAGTAGTGTAAGCTGGGTTGCAACCAATTTCAAGGAAACACAAGGAAAGAAAGGATAGAAATTAGGTACCCAGGTACCGTATTTTCCGTCTGGCTCTTGGTACCTATTTGACCCCGGCGCTAGAGTAGGTACCTACTTTTTGATTGTCAGTTTGACGAACGCGAACCCTGTGTGTGCACTCAATCTCTTTTTGGCCTTTCTATAAAGAAGGTACTCGTAGGTATCCCAAAAGGAGGATGAGGATTAGTCTTGGGATTTAGTCTCGTTCCCCTTGGGATGAGGATGACGAGGCCCTCTCTCTCTCCACTCCACTCAGTACCAATCTATATACAGAAGTAAGATGTAGTTACCGTAAAATATTTCTTGGCGCGTGCGTACGCAAGTAGCCTGGGTACGCAAGCTTAAGCTTTAAAATACTTGACGTTTTCCCTAATGTTTTTGGCAGGAGTTAGGGAGCTGCAAATCATCACTACCTCCTACTAGGTAAATAAGGTACTCGAGTACTTCCTGAAGCTCGCGGTCTCTAGCCTCGTTACGCGGTCTCGAGAGCGGGCAAGCCCCTAGTTGGTGGCCATGGGAAGGTACTGGGTACTCGGGTATGGCATCGATAACTCGCAAGCCTGAAGCTATACAAGCTTAAGTGTAAAGACTTCCAATTGCAAATTGGGTTTGGGCGGCATCATAACTTGCAATTGCATAGCGTTGAGATATCCTGCATGAATAATGTCACTTTGAGGCCTCAGAAAAAGTTCGAGCAGTAAGTTTCTCTTATGCAGTGCATCTTGAGAATTATAAATGTCTTTTTTATCCTTTTTTTTTTTTTATTTTTTTTTTTCTGCCAAAATATTAATGATTATAAATGCTTATAGGTATAAATATCGGTCGACAGAACGAAATGAGGTGCGGCGGCGGCGGAGGGATCGAAAAGAGTGAAGCACTGCAGGGAGACAACGGAAAGTGAGAGAGAGAGAGAGAGAAAAATGATTACCGTGGTATTTGGAATAAACAGCTGCCATGCTCCCTTTTTTTTTCTTTCCTTTTTTTTTTTCTTTTCGTTTAAATGGAATGTTTAATTGCCAAATTACTCAACCAAATCAGCCTCACCCGCAGACCCCAGACTTCGCAAATGAACAAGGCGAGAGGGAAACGAAAAACGCGAGGGGTGTTCGTTCGGTGGATGTGGGTAGGCCTGCTTGTCGACGGGGGCCCCTGTCCGCAGGCCGTCTGACTGGCTGGAGGTTGCGGGACGAGGCTAGGTTGCGGGGGTGTTCGTAGCTTAGGGAGGCGAGGCGTACGTGCCTCTAACTCAACCGAGTGAGTCTGGCCCGTCAGCAAAGCGAGGTGATTGCGGGCTGAGGCGAAGATCTCGGCTGGTGATGACAAGTCTAAAGCGGCTCAAGCGGCGGGAGCAATCGCCATGATGGTTTGAAAGCTCCGATGAATGTTTGATGTTTGAGCACCTGTCCCTGATTTGTGGGGGGGGGGGGGGCTTGGGTACTCTGTACTCCTCGAGGAATTCCGGCAGTGCTGCTAGCGATGATGGGAGTTCCTGGTCTTCAATATACTCGTCAACTCACTCATTGCGTATCTGAACAAGACATTTTCAAATTTGCTGGTGGGCTAACCCAATTTAAAATTGTCTTGTCCGAAAACGCAATGAGACGACGAGTAGTCACTCTAATGAGTGTTGCAGCGCCGCAGAGCCTCCGTCTCCCTCTCGCCGTCGTCGTCGTAAGTCTCGGGATCCGCAGACAGCAATTGAGAGCAGATTCCCACACATCCATTCATGAAGACTGGGTGTGGGAGTCTGCGGCTGAAATTCTTCAACTTCCGGCAACGAGCGGCAGCTTCTTCGTTCATGAAAACCCCCCACATCTTCCACCATATTGGTCGACACCTCCCGCTTCCCGGTGGGCAACCAAGCTTAGATCTTGATCGATAGATACGAGTAGACATGGTGTGTTTAATTAAACAAACCTTTTTTCACAAAGGTTGTCTTTGAGAGTGGGTAATCAAAGTTAGACCTCCCCCGTGCACCTGTATGCGTACTCGAGTAGGTACAGACGGTAGGAAAAAGTGATCGGGCAGTGGCGCCGCCAAGCTCAGGTTTTTGTATACGGTCAAAGCGGTGGGAATACCATACAACTCAGTGTATGCAAAATGTTGTGCTTGGCGGCGCCACTGCCCGATCACTTTTTCATACCGTCTGTACTCTGTACTGTCGAAGATTCTGTGGCTGGCGTTGACGGTTGACAAGGATTGGATTGGTTGCTCGCTCCTCGCCTCCAGCTATCGATCTATCCGAAGCCCAGTACCCACATTTTGCCAAGACCCTCCGTCAAGTTCCCTTCCCCGATTTAGCTAGCTACTTCATAACCTCCCGATTAGGCACAGCTGCGCAAGCTGTCTTTAGAGACTATGTCTGTACGACATACATCCTATATATCGAGTGCTCTAGATGAATGGGAGAATTCAAAATTCAACTCAATAACGTTTAATTGACCATGGGCATGGGATACAATTCGGGATATTGATGCCTATCAATATAGTACGGGTGTAATCTTGCACGTGTGTACATCTCGGGGGCCGGAACCAAATATGACTGTACATGTTTACCAGTGGAAATGTGGACTTAGAAGGCTGTTGGGACGGGAATATATGTGCTGGGCCGCTCTTGGTTTTGTGCCGCCGGTAGGAAGCATATGCCCCCCGCGAGCAGCTGTGCCTCCCGTGGGAGGCATACGTGCTATGCCTGCCAATTTTGCATACTAATAGGTATAGTATGTAGGCAGTAGAGAATCAAATACATTCGAGTTGGCGCTGCCGGCGCTGTGGCGACGATAGCGCCCATCGGGGTAGTCTACCGCAGTGGCGACATGGCTTCAGGGTAATGGCGCTGTAGCGACAATTGGCGACAGGGCGTCACCACAGCGACAAACTAACCCTATAACCTAAAAAAAACCTAGTATGTATTCTTGTAGGTAATGACTGCAACATTGCCATTTACAGATGTGGATGTAGGTATAAAACGGAATAGTGAGGCAATTATTCAGTTTGTGATGCCATGAAAGCAATGGGTGTGTACAACTAGATCTAGATATGCTCTTCACACATACAATTGTATAACCATAGGTTTGTATCACAGAGTCAGGCAAGCCAGTTCACGAGAAATGTATTTCAATATAGTATCAAAGTTTTTCACAATCAATTCCAACTTTGCTAATTCCGCAATCCTCGATTTACATACAGTGAGAGGTCTAAGCCGTTCAGGTGCATTCGGTTACCCTCACAACGCTACAATCTCCCCATTCCAATATTCGGATCCAGCTACCTCACCTGTTCCATTCCTGTTTGTTTGATTCCGTAGTTTGGATTCATTACTCCAATATCTTCCTACCATTGGAGCTCAACCTCGGGCGAGTCGATGAGGTATGAAATCCTTCTTTCTCTAGTTTTTCTCCTCATTCGATAATTTAAGGATATGTAGCTACCTCCTTCGGATTCGAGTACCTACCTCCTACTTACAACTTGTGAGAGATAAGAAGCACCCGTAATCGAGGTCAACGTTCAAACTATATGTATTCATTGCATGTACAAGAATATTTACTCCCTGGGTCAAAAACTCTTACGTATACATACCTAAATTCTACAGGCAGCGTTAACCAGCGTTAATTAACTCATCCTGGACGAGCCTGCTTTCAAGCAAAATCAATTGCAATTGTCCCTAAGCATATATTGAAGCCAACGTCTCTCGGGCATGCATGACCATTTTAAACCCAATAGATTTTTAGGCATTTTTCACTGCAATCTTGTTTGCAATTTTATAATCAGCAGGACCACCGGTATCTCTTATAATTACCCTCAACTCAATCCTCCAAAGCAAGCAAACCCCCTATGTTCTATGCCAAGTTATATCAGCTAGAATAAATGCTTTTTTTGACCAATTCACGTTTACGTGCACCTCATGTGCGTATATATTCTCGAGCGTCTGGGCAAGAGATTTTATAATGTCGTAATATGAAGAATTTAATGAAACTGACTACCTATATATTACACCAGGACAAAAGTATCGGAACACTACGCTAGTAAAAATGCCTAGTCCTGTCCCGATATTTTTGTCCTGGTATTATATAAATAGTCACCGTAAACGTTGATACCTCGTGCTCCCAATCAGAAGTTCCTCAACGAGGGTCTGGGGGCAATTGCGCGCTACTACCAAATTTGAATTCAGTGTGCTTACATACTTGACGAGACTACCTACTTGGTACAGCCGGTGTACAAAAGTGATCGGACACTTTCTCTTGGCGCTACTTACAAATTTGTATTTGAATCCGAACGCCACTGTCCGATCACTTTTGTGCACCGGCTGTACAATGTGTGTACTTAAGGTTTCTGCCCTAATCCCACAAGAGGTATATGTAACTGGCTGGAAGCAAAACCCATATATAGCTACCTCTTGCCTCGTGTTCAGACGTCGACATATCCCTAGCCAGCCACGGCTTCAAATACCACTTATTTGATCAATTCTTATAGCTAAACCCTGCGGGGGGAGGCTGAATATGCTCTTGCCATATGTATATTCCAGCCATATACCTACTCCATCCCCGAACAATTGAGGTTTCTGGTGTGAGCTGATCTTCAACTTTAAGCCTCTCGCAGAGGGAGCGGGGTTTGTTACTGGGTCGCAACCTGTGAGTTTAACAGTATCCAGAACCCTCAATTGAAGTCTACAGCAAGATATATACAAATTACAGGTTCTGATTGACATTAATATGGCCAGGCCTCCGCATCCCAAAATCATCAACATCGTCGAGAGCCCAGACAAGGCAGTAGATATCGTATTTTACATGAATTCTTCAAAAACAAGTTCTTCGGGACGCCCCTGGTCTACGAGCAGGCGGGGAGTAGAGGTTTCCTCGGTCGGTGATGTGTTGATTCTTGGAAGGGTTTCTGCGCCGAAGAGTGAGCTGAAGGAATCGGAGTGGGCGGTGACAGTGGTTAAAGATTCCGAGATGGATACTTGCAGGTATATACCCAACTATTTTTGAAAATAATAAGGTATTTTTCTGGGATATAGATTGATGTTGCAAGCGTTGGATGTCGCTTATGTGTTACCCTGAACTTTTCCATTTCCTCTTTGGGATAAACTTTCTTCATGGCATGTTCCGAGGTGAGCCGAAGGCAATTTCCGTGCTCTACAGTTCTATACGAGTACTTCTCACGACACTGACCTGACAGAGGAATGTTACGCAGGCACTCGAGTCATCGATATCGATTCTTTCCAACCCCAGCTTGAATATGAGGCCATTGGCCATGGCCATGGAATTTACACATGGTGAACAATATCCGAATATCCGAATATTGCTTCAGTACAGAATTCGGGAAGGCAGGCAGGCACGAACCGTCGAAAATTTGAAATTAAGGAATCATGCGATTGCGGGTTCCAGCTGGCCTGGCCATGTCTTAGGTACCAAGGTAGGTTTGCATAGACCTGACCAGGTCCATACTGTATGTATATAACATATGCGCTCAAAATCATAGATCAGCTCAAACAGTTATAATTTTCTAAAGTGCCAAAGGCTTGCTTGGAAAAAAGGAAAATGGGAAATTTCGAAAAAGAAAAGAAAAGAAGGGGGAAATTGTCGGTGAGACAGGTACTTTCTGCCCGAATGAGGCCTAGGGATGCGTTACACACACAAAATTAGGTATACGTACACCTACCTACCTACTCTGTATTAAGGAAAATTTCACATAAACTGAATCATGATCCATGGATTCGGATTCGGATTCGTAACGTTCGGCGAGATAATGCTTGAGTGCTCAAGAGAGCTTGAGAACAGGTACAAATTCAAATTGACGTGGTACGTGCGCATCCATTTGATGAAATACCGACTTTACTGGCGAATAAGCCCCCCCCCCCGGTCAGTCTGAGCACTCCCACACAACTTGAAAGTCTCAGGCGCAGTTTAGATCTCTCACCTATTCTCAATTTCTGTAGTAAATGCTTTTGGAGATTCACAAGTATAAGGGCCAATATTCCCTTCTGGTACTTCAATAAAAAATACCATAATACTCGAGCCACTCTGGGGATTCAGAATATCCAAAAAAAATTGAATATTTTTACTGAAATTTTTTGCTGGTGCTCAATTATACCTAGAGTTGGTAGAGTGAATACTATCAATGGTGAGACTTTCGAGTTGTGTGGGAGTGCTCGAGCAGACAGGGGGGGGGGCTTATTCGCCAGTAAAGTCGGGTATCCCGTGTACCCGCGCACCCGTGTTTTGATTGATCATATGTTCCACTTTTTTTGCTTTTGCTTTTGCAATTGCAATCTTGCTTTCCATTTGAGAAACGGAAGGTTTTCCGGGCCAGAATTGAAGAGTACCGGTACTCGAGCAGAGAACATGTATGTACAGTAACCAATCACAATCGATACTCGTGTGCCCCATAATTAAGCCTCAGGAAGCTTATAAGCTTATTATTCGGGTATAAACCCGCCAGCTCACGAACAGCCAACCAGAACTACCGAATCAGGTCCATAACTGTCGTTCGTTAAATATCCTCCACCCATGGCCTATAAAAATGCTTGTCAATGAATGTAAAGCTGCACACCCTCCAACGTGTTCACGACCTAAAGTAACAGAACACATCAATGCTTAGCCATGGATGGACGGTCGGACTGATAAGCGAGCTGTAAATGTCGAAGGTTCATGTACGGATACTTATATAGAGTACCTTTACAAGCTTCTCAGGTACGTACTGGGGTTGTTTTAATTGTTTGATTCGTCGACGGTCCTAGTACTATTATTGAGTAGAGTACCCAACTTGTTGCTGCCGATCTCAATCAGCAACCAGCCCAGCCCGTCCTCTCCCGTCTCTTGGTACGAGTACCTCCAGATCCCATATCTTTTTTCTCATTCGAGGGGACCCCCTTGAAAATCCTAGTTAGACATGTACCAATACCTACTCTACTCTAGTCCGTCCTTATTCTATAAACCAACTAAACACATGCATGATGGTTATGCATTCGAAATAATAGGTTCTCCTTGGCTGTGAAAATCTAAAAATAAATAATTCATATGTGGTCCGCTAGAACTAAAGCTACGGCCTAGCTACCTCAATTGCAACATCAATCGCTCACAGAGGAAAACTAATTTTTCTGTTCTGAACCAACTGGGGTTTGTGCCGCAGAGGCCTGGAGGTGGGGTGTTGTGTTGTGTGTGTACCCACACACAAACATTAGGTATTTGGGTGGGGCGTGGATGAGGGGAGGTGTACAGAGACCGCTACCAAAAGTCCTTGCAAAAAAATTATGCAGCCGAGACCAGCCAAGCCCCCAGTCTCAGAATGCTTAAAAGGGCGAGAATTCGCCAAAAGTAGCCAACTTTGAAAATTCATAACTCCTTCAGTTCTTGACCAATTATCCTCATCTTGAAATATGTTATAGACATGTTGGTGGGCAGTATTCAATAATTTTTTTGTGTTTATATAGGTCCTCTGGATGCCCCTATATCAAGCGCAAAATGTTAGTAAATCTTGGGTCAAATTGATCTTTTTAGCGATTTGGGGGCTAGAATATGCCTTGCAGAACTGCTTCCCACGCAATGGGTATGAAATTTCCAACACTACTTTTGCAGTACAGAATGTTCAAAAAGGACCAGTCTATAACATATTTTAAGATGAGGGAAATCGCTCAAGAACTGAAGGAGGTATGAATTTTTAAAGTAGTCTACTTTTGGCAAATTCTTGCCATTTTAAGCATTCTGAGACAGTGGGCTTGCCTGGTCTCGGCTGCATAATCTTTTTGCAAGGACTTTTGGTAGCGGTCTCTGTACGAGTACTCGAACTTGTACTCCGAGAGTACCGTAGCACAAAAAACAGCAATACCAAGGTGCCGGCGTTACCGAGTACAACATCTAGTTACCCAAATATAATTACTCGAGTACTCGAGCTCGAGTGGAGGAAACCAATCAAGTAATGCACTAAACGTAAACGTGGCTTAAGCCAAGGTCGAAGCGCTAGCTAGCTGGGGATTCGGATTGAGGAGCTTGTTATGCAATGATAAAGAATTGTTGAAATAAATGTATGCAACCTCTATATGTGGAGGCGTCGTACTACTGCTTTGCTTTGTCTCCCGACACCTCTTTGTTCGCTGCTCTTGATAGCTCTCTTTGTTCGCTGCTCTGTATAAGCTGGCTATGCCCGGCGAACTTCTGTAACTTTTACTCACTACTGAATATTACACGCATAATCTATCGTATAATTCAACAAGAATGTTTCAAAATCCTGTTCTTGGGGGGCTCATGGCTTTATGATCATATTTATCTCGATATGCAAGAATGAGGGGTACTAGAACACCTGAGCCTTTCCTTGATTATAATCAACCAAAATTAGGCTTGAACATGGCTTCACAGAAGTCACAATAATAATAGCTTAGACTCGGAAGAGAAACTATTACTCGAGTACTACCTACGGTACCTACCCAATAAAGCATTTTCATATGCATTATTTTGAAATTTAGTGGCTTAAGATTGAGATTTCGGCTGCAGATGGATTGAGTATTTTTGGAATTCTTGGCTGGCAGCTGGAGGATGTTACTCGAGTAGAGTAGGCAGGACAACTCTGGTCTTGGGATAGCACGAGAAGTAGGGATGGAGAAGATGAAGCTTACCTATGGGTTATCTAACGTTACATCATCCGTAGGTTGGTTCTAATCAGTTCCATCGATATATCAAATTCCTGAGAGATTGGTAAATCTTCTTTACTACTTTACCACTATCAGATTCTCTAGCGTGTCAACCCGCGGCGTCACACACGGCATAAATTGCCAGATTCTGGTATTCAGAACTTACTCACCCCGATTTGATGGGGTGAAGTCAGAGAGACCCGATCCTCACTAAAAGTGAGCACGTGCACATACACGACGATTTAAATACTAAACTAGAAGGCACTGGAGAGCAACTAGAGTCATGATTCGACAATGCATCTCCTTTGCAAGGTATCTGAAAAGATATGAGATCGAATCATAACATACTTGGAATATACCCACTTGAGTATATTCCTTTTTGGGGATTCTCGAGCTCGTATACGAACTCTGGATCGATATCGATCTATACGAGTTTTTTGAGGGGCACGTGAGCATAAAAAGAAAGGAATCACCAAATGCATGCATGGTCGGAGGTGATACCTTATTCGACTTCATGGGATCTTCAAGTGGTGGTTCTTTCTTGTGGACTCTCATGATGATCTAGTTGTATGGTGCCCTCGTGCCCACATTGGTCCTGCATTGTATGGAGTTGCGTATCATTTTAAATAAGGCATCCAATGTCATACGACATATACAAAGATTCATTCAAGCTAATGCCTTGTCGACAAGACCGTCATAGGCCATATGTCCGATTTCATGCATGATTTCTCGTTACCTGAATTCTCACTGTTCATTCGCTACATCCATAGATACATGTTTTTCACTAGTACTGCAGCAGCCAGAGCATTTGTGTATCTCGGAAAAGGAACGTCAATATATTAATATTAGTACTAACATCATCGATCCTTCCATAACGTTCCCACCAGAGACTCATCTGATCATTATAAATAGAAACCGGTACCTCAGGTAACGACTAGTTTGATAAATTCAACTTCAATCAATCGTGATGCTTCAATCATGATGACATCCGCTAGCTTTTGCACTACTCGAGTAGAGTACGGACTTCATCCCAGAAAGGCAAAAGGGCTGTCACATATCATATCATATCCAACTTGCTTAAACCTACGTATTTGCACACCTACTCGAGTAAATCACAATGCTCTCTTCATAAGCAGGCAAGTCGATCACAAAAGGAAATATACATACATAAGCGTACAGAGTAGAAGAACATCATGACTACATACATAACCTCTGTCTGTCCACCAATTCAGATTGAAATCAGCGCACGCCTTACTTCTTCCATCTCGATTACGGCGTCTTGCAGCAGTAGTGTTCTAAATCCTCGTACCAACGCATGTACCTACTCGAGCGGTAGGTACGTAGAGTACTTCATCTCCTCGATTAAGTACAGCAGAGTACCTACACATAATAAGTGTGCATTGAAAAGTGTACATGTAGTGCAAGTACATACATGTACATGCATATAAGCACAAGCACGTGAACCAGTGTAACGTCAAAATAAGCTGCCGATGGCCAGTGATAATGTTCCCAATCTTTTTCTCCACCTAAGCAAGTGCCTGTCGTTGCCAAAAGAAAGAAGCGTCAAGTGGCTTTCGTACTCTTCGTAAGAATGGTTGGTCGTCATTGGTCGATATCTGCATGAAAATTCCATTTTATTTTATTTTTTTGGTGCGACGTTAAATTTGACTCAGCCTGCGCCAGCTGCTTGACCAGCTGATCAACCATCATAAACAGCTGTTCATGGTTCGGCTACCTACTTACATCCTACCTCGCTTCTTAGGCTATCGAATCAGCCTTTCGTCCCAACCAATTGCAAACTCGATTACATTACTCGATTGGGCACTTCCACGCTTTTTTGTTTTGAAGCGAAGTAACACAGAATCCAAATCAAATAAATTAGTGTAATTCTTACTTAGCTCCTGACGAGATATTTTTTTTCAGATCTATCAGATTTCAATTATCTGTACGGATTAGCTCCAAGAACTTACCACCACATCAACCAGCAGGCCTCAGCCGTGGTATGGTACTCGAGAGTGTTCACGTCCGGCAGTGCATCCCAAATGCAACAGATAAGCTTAAAAACAAAACACAAATATGCCATGCCGGCCATGACCACCTTTTCATTTTTTCTATCTGGTGTGTTGATGCGGAGTCATGCCCGAACCAAGACATGCCGAAAAGTAAGTGCGAGAAATTAGGTCCTTCATATCCTATCATGCTCAGGCTTACTTTTCTCGAACGCAACAATAAAAAAACCGACTTTCCCTTCATTAAAAAAAAATGCCTCCGAGGGAGGTTTACCTAGAGCAATTGAGAAGTAGGTACGGATACCGTAGGTCTGTCTGCATATACAAGGAAAATAATTATTCATGGGATTGAAATTCGAGTATGTATTTATAACTTTAAACGTACGAGCAGTGGCTAGCCTGAGTAGGTAAATAATTTCCTAAAGGAGAAAAAGCATACCGCTTCGGTTAGAAAAGGGTTGGATAGCACTCTACTCTTGGACATCCAACCTACTCGAGTACGGTACTCCGTACCTAGGTAGTGTCTTCTAGAGTAATGCATGTGCCGCGTGGGGAGCTATGATATTAATCTACCATCCTTGCAGTGGACATGTTGCTAGCTAGTGAATTATTAGAGTAGTTGGACACCATCATATTCAGACAAGGCAGATTTTTTTTTATTGATCCTTACTTCATGTTACCTAGGCAGCTTGCCTCTATTCAATGTCAATTCATGATCTTCGATTTTTCCTCTTGCCGCGAGGAAATTTCGAAAGACTTTCATATGTGATCACTGTTCATATATATGAATTTTATTATTTTATTTGTTTAATGTCGTCAAAGCAAAGATCGATCAGGATCGTTCATTAGGAAAATCGGTGGTAGGAATGTAAAGTTGACCCCTCGCTTCGAGGCGTTCGCTTCGGCTAGAGTGATCCGAGGTCGATCGCTAGTGCGCGAGGGGCCGTTGATTATACGCTATGGACCCGAATAGGTGATATCGATGAAGATGTCAAATTATGATCATGGGGTTCGACAATTCATGCCTTGCTCCGTAGATCCATAGGATGTTAGATCTTTAATCATTAAAAAATGTCCCAATGCGGGGTTTGGGTAATCGAATACCTGCTTTGCCCTTTCTGCAATTGCTTCCATCATTCATTCTGAAGTTGTTTATTGCACAACTGGCCACGAAGTGGCTTCACAGCGAGTTCACACGACTGAGGGGCTTCATAAATTAAATAAATATTAACCTCCACATATAAGAACATCTATATTTAGTCCTACTTGCTCATGAAGCATCCACGTAGGTACAAACTTCATAACACACATACCCGCATTCAGCAATCGGTGAATTGATATCATTACCTAGGTCCCGGCGTCCGTTCGTACAACTCATCAGACACCAATGTAATCCAATCTCTTCCACCCGATTCGGGTCCATATCCCTCTGAATCATGTATTAGATCGATATCTGAATCGACATGTTGATTGCTGATCCAACTGCAGAGAAAAATGTACTGCTGGCTGTGCATTGTCGGACACATGTATGGTTAAAGTGAGAGCTAGGTAGCTAGCTCTCACTCCACCGAAAATCTGATTTTGGTAGGTAAGTACTCTGTACATGTATACTCTACATGCACTTGTACTCGTACACATGTTCACATACAACTCGAATTTTTTCACAAGTGATCATGATCCTGTAGTACAGAATTTCTAACCCACCACGTGTTTCTCTAGATGACATGAACGTGTGTCCATATATCTCTCCCAAACCTACCGTGACGATGCACCATAAGCTCCTCATCGATCGATTCGATTACCGTAAATAGAAAGCATCCAATTATTCAACTGATCGTGACGCTAGTAAGCGGGTACCCTAACCGAAAGAAACATACCGGTTAGTTTAGAATTTGAAGTAATTTTGGATTAACTGATACAGATCGATCCCATCAGATTTATACACATAGGTTACTCTACAGCGGTACGGTACTCCCCGTTGACTAGAGTAGGTCAAGTGCACTGGCTCGAGACTGAGGTCAAGTAGGGTATGTAATAGTGTAAACTCGCCAATCGAAAACAAGATAAGCTCATATTTACTCGAGTAGTTAATGCAAAGAAGGCTCGAGCATAAAGCATTTATCCCAATTGCAAGCTCATATTCATACATCGAGTTGTAATTACAGATTACACGTGCGTGGATTCTTTCTATCGATCTCAAACCCAGCCTAGTACTCGTAGAGTACTATTGGAAATTCCGAGCCTCAAGAAAATAAATGAAATAAAACATGAATACTAATCATTTGGAATTCCATTAGGAAGCTTAGGGAGAAATATTCCAGCTTCACGTTCAAGTCTCTTGGAAGTCTCCGCGTCTAGCTTGATGTTGAATGGTACCAGTGCACATAACAAACAATATGCAGAGTATGATTGCGAATGAACATCCTAGCTAGTCCCGGAAGATTTAAGGCGGTGAGAAGCCTACCAAGCTTATGACTCTTGAGAATTCGGCAAATAAACTTGCCGATTGCTCCGTGGGCGTCGATACGGGGACCGGTAAATGCAAACGAATGAAGTACTAGTAATGCAATTTCAACCCTAGAATTCGGTTCCGTTCGTTCGATTCTAATCGAATTCATGACGGAAAAGTCAATAATCGATCGAAGTTTGACTTCAACGATCATGCAACGAGTAGGTTGGTCACAAACGTTAGGTCACTCGTCGTACGAAATCTCTGGACGTGCATAACCTTCCAAGTAAAAGCAAACTGGATCCAAACAACACAAGTTTGCTCTACTTCATGAAACAACTACTCTCTATCTATCTACTTAAGAGAAGAAATGTAGAGTAAATGGTCTGTTCTTTCAAGAATTTCGAGAGGAGCTTAAGGTTCACGAGTACTATAGTTTACTTGGCTGATTTTCTGGGGCCAAGCTAATTTAGTCTACTTGGATAGATCCATTGAGTCAGAGTACTGCTCGAGTATCCGTACTACTAGTCCAGATGCATATGGGGGCCTCAAAAATATTGTGCCACCGGATATATTGGATTAACTAATTTTTTTTAAATTATTTGTATTGGGGCTTTGAAGCCCTTTGGGGTGGATTTATTCAAGATAGGAGGAATCCATGATTATTAGTACGATTACATCATCCACTCGTCGAGTATGTGAGCCACGGAGTCGAAATTAGTCTCATGAGTCGAAATATTTGGTAAGCGGTAATTGAACAGAGCTCCCGGGCCCAAATAGAAAGTTGAACTTGAATTCAACCTCGACCACTTCTATTCGAACTCGCTTCAGGCGTCGAATACATGACTACCTATCTTCAACTCCAATTCCTGTACAACCTGAGTATTCAGCCTAACATACAGCACGTGCACAAATTAGCACGAACCCGTGTCCAAACATCACAATTCAGATCATCTGATAGGCCGCACCAAAGAGTATACTACCTAAAGTTGTAGGCGTCGAAAGCCTGCTTCACTAAAGCTATCAATAAAACGAAAGCAACCAATAGCCAACACCCTAAAATTAATTCAATTAAAACTATACACATAATCTACGCCTTTGATGGCCAACATGTCAACAGCAAACGAAAAAACAACTTGTTGTTTGAAATCCGAATCCTGATTGGTCCTTACTTGCAAGAAGCTGCCACGCCCATGCCTGCTGACCAGTTGCAGCACTTTATTACTACTCTACTGCAAATTTCACATGTGTTTCTGATCAAAATGTCGATTGTTTGGCCGCGGCTCCCCAATTGCACAGCTGAATTCGAAGCTATAATTCTTGAATTATTGTAATTAAAGTGGAGTATTCCGTACGTATAGGAATTGCTGTATTCGAAGGTGCACGTGCGAGCACTAGTACTTCTGACAATTGCAACTTGACATGGCTGTCAAATATACAGTACTAGAGTACGAGCTATTAGAGTGCTACTCGGACTTGACAGATGGATGGTCGGGGCTATGGTCATTTAAAGTTCTCGTGGCAAAATAAACAACCTATAGCTGAAAATCAAAAAATATCAGCCTCGCTCTCACTGCAGCGCTGCCTACTTTATTTGCCTTGTTCATGCATATGTCTACAGCGCGGTGAGGATATCTGTAGTTACCTCACTCAATGAGGCACAAGCTTTGCAAATTACTTGGTTCTTATATTATGCATGTCGTGTGTACCATGTACATACATGTACAGATCATGATCATGGTAAATTTGCCTTGTTAGAGTATAATCAAGCTCTTACCCCCCGGCCAATAGTTGTGCTTTATACGTTGCACATATATTATGTATGTGCCTGTTCATTTCCTCGTGCCCCAATTTTAACATGGTACTCTACAGATGCATGTGCAGGGTATAAGGATGCCTGTGGTAAGGGCCCGGGGTTTCTTTACTTTCCCAGAAGACAATCATGATCATATTAATGAATTCGAAGTGCTCGAGAAGAAAAAGAAAAATGCGAATAGCGAAACAAGCTTATAGATTTGACAGTTGATGTAACTATATATAGGTTCATTATGAGTTTCACAAACAAGGGTTTTGCTAGATCTTCCGGATTCTCCCTCTAGATTTGGCGAACTAGGTAACATGATCATGACATGACATCAACACGACACCGACAACAACTTGCAGGACGGATTTCTTGAAACCAACTTCACATCCAGTCGGCCCACAGACAAACCGAAGATACCGTTAGATAGCTCTCACTCTCCTGAGACTATCTATCTAAATTGTATCCAGAATACCCTCTATTTACAGATTTCCCCAGCCATTTCAACTTTGGAAGGTTGCAACTGATTTCAACTAACATTTTTCCCCACTTTTTGTACGTGGCAACCGCTACGTGGCAACACTTTATTGGTGGAATCAACACCCCAACAAATCACAACGCACCATTGAAAGGGCAGGACCGAAATCAATACTCTCACCACCCAACATAATTCTCATACGATGGACCTTGACTACGAAGAGACAGAGGAGGTCTTACAAGGTTTCATTGAATTTTATGAGTGTTACATCAAATCATTACGGTATGGGAGGCAGAGAGACATAGAGGAGAAAGAGAATACCAAGGTAGTAATTAAATTTTTAATTGCAAAAGGCCTTGAAGGGAGGAAGGCCTTAAAGGACTCGGAGGAGGAGCTTGCAAATGAGAAGAAGGAGTTTGCAAAGCTACTGGGGACTATAAAAGAGGCAACGAACAGCTTAAGGAGGTTGAAAAGAGAAAAGGAGGAGCTAGAAAAGAAACTGGAGGAAGAAGTGGGGGAAAGAAAGAAAGCGGTAATGGAAGAGTTGAAGCAGAGAAATGAGAGAGACGAGCTAGAGAAGAGCCGGAAGGCACTGAGGCTGCAGTGCATTAAACAGAAGAAAGAGTTGGCAGAGAAAGAGAAAAGAGGGACGGAGCTTTTGAGTACCTACTCACCAGTGGCAACATTGGCAGAGGAAGTACCAACAACAGAGATAGTAGTGGACAACGATGTGGAAATGATAGAGGCATCCACTCCACCAGCAGAACCTTCAGCACCATCACCACCAACGCCCAAAAGGAAACTCAATTCCAAGGGAGCGCCAACAGGAGGACAGTCCTCAAAAACCGGTGCAGCAACAAAACCATGGGAAACACCCAAAAACTGGAGGAAAGCAGAAGCAAGAAAGGAAAGGGAAAAAGAGAAATCAGCTGCACCCGCTCAGGCAGCAATGGCCAAAGCAGTGGTCATTCACGCTATACCAACAAGTTGGAATGTTGGCTGGGTGGCAAATACGGTGGGAGGAAGACTTGGGTCAGTGATCGGGGTACGTTGGCTCTTGGGGGCAAGCAGGAGAGAAGGGAAAACAGCCTCCTCAGTGGTTGTTTACCTCCAGAATAGTGTGTTGGTGGGCAATGGGGCCCGAATTCGAGTTGGAGGTGGGCAACACTTGATGGTTCCCTATAACTTCTAGTGTTGGATTCATTTTTACATCTTGATGGAGATTTTGTTTGTGTTATCATACTTGTAGGAGGATAACGGAGTATACTTGAGTTTAGGTAGTTGATTTATATAGGCCTTTTTCCCAGGCAATTAAGGTCCTTGGGACCAGGGGGCTCGACATAGGCTTTCACGCCTGCACTCGAGTAATGATTTAAAAAAAAAAAAAAAAAAAAAAAATCATGACATGACATGAGTTCGAACTTCCCGGGCCTCGGCCAAGGTCGGATATGGCCCCCGCGGGAAATATCCGGAAATTATTATACCACGAGCTCGAAATATAATGCATATGCATTATGTCTCTCTCAACGCATTTGTTCCTTGTATATATCACCAATACTATCTGCATAATAGCTATTATAATTCGATGTAACGTCAACGACATTAACGTCCAGAGATCAGAGTCATGTCAAATCTCGAGCTCACATGTATCTACTCGTTTGTAGAATGAACTTGTACGTCGTTACACATACTGGGCCCGGGTATGGGTACTTTTTGTAATAAGACACCTACATATTCCTGGTGACATATCACATCACATCATATATTGTCGTGTCGTGTCGTCCAAAATCTACCGTTCGATCGTGAATCAAGCTTTTCAATTTTGTAGATTATTACAAAGTACCTTAGGTATAATAGCCCCGAGACCTCATGGTCATGTCGTCGCCAGCAGAAGAGAGACAAAGTTTCGTGCAACCTCGAGCTCCTTTACTCATATGATGCTTCGTGTGTATGTATGTACTCTACTGTACTCTCTCTACTTTTCACTAAAACTCTAGATCTCGTGATCATACTATTCACTGCCTACTCTCTGAATTGATGTTATTTTTATACCCGACATCAAGCTCGACTATTTTAAGGATATCTAGTCCTGATTCATCATGATCCATCCGGCGGAACATCTGCATAAATGTTCACATGACCGAACTGAATTCTACAAAAGAAGAAGAGGGCAGTAGTCTCGTGCCCGAGGGCGGCGTTGCACAGCCAGTCCAGAAGAAGTACTCGAGTACTTAAGTGGGTACCTGGGAGTTACTTCCTAAACCAGTAGTCGCAAGCTTTAGAGCTCACGACAAGAATTAATATCGGACCATACACTAACCAGGCTAACCATCAAGTGCCTGCTGTACTCTAACTTACACGTTCAAATCCTCGGATTTAGATTGTAATTCACACGTCTTGTAATTACATGTTTATCTAGGTTGTAATGTATGAGCAATATGTTCATGAGCTCGGTCCGGATCCTGGACTACTGTAACTATAGAATTTCAATCCTCAATAACATAAATATTAATATTACTCTAAACCCACAGCTACCCCTAGCTACGCTCGGACAACTCCACTTGATATATAGGTAATCCCATGCACCGAAATCCGGATTTCCACATTCCAGTCTACTTTAGATAGCGATCATGCTCATGATCAGTATCGCGATATCGATTATAGCTAATAGGTAGACATTCCCATAAATAGAAAAAAAATCGAACACATGACCACCATTGATATCGATATGCGCAGCGTTACACAAAAAAAAATATTGATACAACACACACATTCCGAATTCCCAAATAAAGAAATTCCAGGGCTGAAATAAAGCACCTACTCCACATACTAGCACGGTAAAGTAGAGTTGACGTTAGCGTTGAGGGCTTGCAATTCATGATATCAGATATCAATCATGACCACATAGTACCTCCCTGAGCTCCATCCACCGCACGCTTTCCCCGCTCATGATCACATTCACTCCCGGTAAGTACTTAGCATGCGTATCGTAAAGTAGGAGTAGTATCTTTGATCTTTGATCATGAGGCGCAAGGCCCTCTTTTCCCAATAAAGCCATCCAATCCCGATCACGGAACTCGGCGTCGGCGTCGCGATGTCGACGTCGACGTGCGGAACTTACCTATCCTCATCCCACCATCCTACCGACCTTCTGCATTCGAACTAATTGAAATCCCGCGACGCGACACCATCGTGTTTATATTTATTAATACCGCGACCTGGATAGAGCGGGGTTAGTCCACCTAGAAGTACTCGTACATGCCCTACCACTTAACCTAAAGTAGGGTTCTCTAAGCTTAAGCTTCGAATTCGGCCGATAGGTAGGTTAGGTATTGTCGAAGGCTGACGACGTCGCGAAGCCTGATGATTTCGATCGAAAAAGGCAAAGAAAACACCTTTCCGTGCTATCAGTGCTAATATTAGTAACGTTAATGTTAACCCCTAATCGATCCCACATATAACCTTCGTAGGTATACCAAAAAAAGTTTATATGTTGCACGGAAAGGCTCACCACAAAAGAGTTGTGGGTTTGTGTAGTCTCGAGCCCGGATTTGTGGCGTGCACACATACTCCACATTAGGCATATACACATGATTGGTTTGCAAGTCTGCAACGAAAGTAGTAAGAAAGAACGTACCGTATGACCTTCAATCGAGTCCTTATTCATCGCTGGGACTTCAGGTAGGTAGATGTTAAATATACCTACACCTCGGGAATTCCCACATATGGTGAGGCTGAAAAGTGTCCTGGCCGGATTCCCACAATAGAGAAGAACCAATGAAGAGCAGGCTGTGTGTAGAGAAAGATACATACCTCTTGTTACCTATTTGCGGAAGATCCAGTGTAACACCGGAATTCATGTCCGAGAGTTGTTGCCCTATGGAACCAGAACAGAGATAATGCATCCGAGTTATGGTAATTGTAAAAACTAATATCAGAGTCCAAAAGGAAACCAGGGCTGCAGTGTAGGTAAGTTCTCGGGGTGTGCACGAAATATTGAAAGGTCGCTATTAAATTACTAGCAGGCCGCTCTCCCGTCTCTCCAATCTACTCTATTGGTTGAGGAACACCACCTTCGACAATTCACGTTGTTTAAGCCCTACTCTCAACCCTGTGGATTAAGCGGATTTTTCAGTATTTCGTGCACGCCCCGAGTACTACCTAAGTGGGTAGAGTCACTTCGGTAGAGTTCCGGTACCAACTTTCCCCCCCCACCTTCCCATCGACCCCACCCTGACATCACGATCATCACTTCCAACCTTTTATGTCAAAACGTAAATCCCATTAAAAGATGTTTCTTACTGCCTTTCTTGTACTCGGCAACAAATCAATAATCTCATTGCCGATTCAGCCGTCCGAGTCTAGGTAGGGAGTAGGCACTCGGGACCACACAGTCTAGCCTTTAAACGTACTCTACTCGTACACTCCAACCGCACCTTGGCTCACTAACATCCAGAGCAGTGCACTATTCCCTTAGCTCCATGTTCATTAGCAGTACCGGTACTCTAGCCGTGCAAAAAAAAACATTAAGATATTTATTTCCTGAAAGGGAAAACTATGCCCACCTGATTTGATATTCTCGTTCCCTGATTTGAGGGGCGAAGGAAGAAAGGGATGTCGCAGGTCCATCCCCCCTTGCTGGTTTGTCCCGATACTTCTCAACTGCTTAGGAACCACCACTCACGCTTGTGAAGGTTCAGCGGGCACTTTCTTCCCCTTCGCAAAGTTGGAACAAATAACTTTCCGCCGCTAGATCGTGGGCGTTGAACAAATTTCATCGGGAGGCATTCAAGCCATTGGCGGAAAACCGGAAAGCACCGATCAACGAAAGCAATGTCTCCCAATTCCTCCGGTAATTTCCAGATCAAAACGATCGTGATGGATGGCCTTAAAAACAAACACCTCCAACGTAGAAATGTGTAGTTGATTTTTTAATACCGCACAATCGACACTTTCGGGTGAGCATTGCCAGACGTCATGCTGGGAAATAGGTGTAACGAACGTGCCAAAAGTCCATTGGATGTTCCGCCACATTTGCCATTCCTGTCCGTTAACGAGATTAAGGGTGAGCACATACATTTGAGACTATAACCTATCCCCTGTACCCATGGAGTGCTCTAGAGTTACTTTGCAGTCACGGGCCCCAGTAGACGGGTTGGAAGCCCTTTTCAGTGCAACATTCCCCTGTGTTCCCCAAAGACGCTTCTATTTTGGTTTCCTTTATCTGCGAATGCGTATTTCCACGAGGTAGTGCACAGCCTACTGAACGACGTGCAAACCCAGGCACTATTAACCTTCCCCACAATGACAGATGCCGAGCGGGAAGGTAATTCCGTGTAGAAAGCTGCACTATGATAGGTATGAAGGCGATCATCGTCTGTGAAGGTTTATGCTACCGGTAGGTACTCGATTGTGGATTTATATGCGTTTTGCGTAAGTTGATGTCTACTCTACTACTCGAGCACCACCGGGATTGGCAAGGCTGTGTGTATCTAACAAGCGAGGTGACCGACCCAATGGTAGGGAACATGCTGTCATGGTCCCATTGGAGGTGGTTCCCGAAGGCGAAGGGTACAAGCCAGCAGCCCCGTCTGGTCTAAAGATCCACTGATAATTATTTTCGCCAAGATTTATCTCTGGAAGGATGCAACATTCCTCGGCGCTCCTGAGAACATGCCCTGATAGGCATAACCGCCATCAAAAGCAAAGATAGCTGCCCATCTTGTCTGTCGTTGTATTTGTTTGCGTACAGTAATCGTGAAGTCGAACTTGCTGCAGAGTTATCACGGATCATCGAATCTTGACCGTGCCCTCTACTGCAGGGGCGGGAAGCGGAAGGGACGGACGGCAACGCAAGCCGCGTCTCTTTTGTGACCTTTGATGTCTTGAAGGTATTCCCTTCACGGCATCTGGGAACGAGGCTGCCAGCAAAGGGCACAAAGGTACCAGTTGTAAGCGACAAGTTCCCAAGAGACGCTCTCTGGATAGGTAGCGTTGACCGAGCCTCGTCCCGCATTGGACCGACCGGGAAACACTTACCTGATTGTGGTACCTAGGTAGAGGGAAGAGTAAAGTATGTAGTTTCAGGGCCCCCGCCGAACAACTGCTCGGGAGGCCCATTTTTTTCTCTGAACACCCCTGCCAAAATTCGCCAGCCCAAAGGCAAGAGACAACAAGGGCTTACTTGGATGATCCTGTGGAACCACCTTGGGACAAGCCTAATTTCATGCAGCCAATGGGTCGTTGCAGGGCAACAAAATCGGAGAAGGCCTGAACTGGGCCACCCTCTTTGGGGGGGGGGGGGGGGTTTGCTGCGCCCGCAGTGCAAACAGAGCAAAGCCGTGGATCCGTTGGTCAGTCTCCCTCCAGCTCCTCCATCCAGCAAACTTTAGCGTGCATCGGGCGAGGCAAGGGTGTGTGTGGGTGTTGTTGATGAGACAGCTTGGTGCTCAGGTACGCGAAAGCTGCTGGGGGGTGGAGGGCGAGAGGCGCGAGCAGGCCTCACTGGGCTGAGGCAATGCATTGGCTATCAGCTGTCCCCACGGTGTTGCGCCGCCAGTCACTGGGAACTGGGTGTGTGGCCGCGGTAGCCATCTTTAGCGGCGCAGAGCGGGACTGGGGTGAAAGAAGTGCTCAGTCAGTTCTTCCTGCGTACTTGCATGGGGAGAGGAAATAGGGGAGGACGGCGGCTTAGCTCTACTCACCTGATGGTGGTGGTGTGTGAATGGTGGTGGTGGTGGTGGTGGTGGTGGAGATTCGACGAGGAGAGAAAGTAGATAAGGCCTGCGGTCCCATCCGCCCCTCACTGTCTCTGGTCTTGCTCCACCTGCCTTCCTCACACTCGTGCTGGATAATTCGTCCAGCTTTCTGTCGCTTCTCACGCCTCATCAGCGTAGCCATTCGTTTTGGGCAATAGTGGAGGAATATACAACAACAAGCAACTCTCGTTACCCCCTTCAATCCACCACCTTCAACACTCAGAAATAGCTTGTGTAAGTACTCTTGCCTCTCGCTCTGGCGGCGATTTCACCGATTGTCCCTTCTTTCTTCTCTCTGCCCCATCTTCACGACCCCCCACAGCCTCAGGATGGGGTGCACCATAGACGAAGGCTTTGATGCACAAACAAAGGAATCTCAGCCTCGAAACAACCGGCGGGGGGCATCACAGTCTTGAGACTGGGGCATTATGGAGGGGCGGGGATTGTGGAGTGTGGGGCTGGGTGGTTGTGGGGCGTCGGAACAAGAGGACGGACGGGAATGCGTTGGGCTGCTGCTTGCTTTCTGCCACCGCTGCCACGGCACGGGGAGAATGCGGGCGCGGCCGAACGGAGCTGGAGGTGGGGCAGGCTGGGCGGGCGAGCAGGTGGAGATGCAGTGCGAGGCCGGCACATCACGTGTGTCTGCCTTTGCTGGTGCCTCCCCGAGACTCCTTACTACCGCTTCCAGCTGTCCACCTCCAGATGCCCCGTTAGTCCTCAGCGCACTCCATCTCCTCTCCCACTCCATCATGAGCTTCTTGCTTCGTGGCCGCTCAGTCCCTGAGATCTCGAGAATTCACTCCATCATCCTTTCACTCCATATCCTATTTACATCCTTCGTTTCATCTTTCACCGTTTGATTGGTAGAGTGGAGCTCATCAATCAAGCTGGTTCCACTCGATAATATCCCCCTACAGCCCCGCTATATACCTGTCCTTATACCCTGCGTCTTTTTTTGAAACTTAAAAATAGGCTCCCGCAACTGTCTGCAGCCGTCTCAAGAAACCCGGTCTACAATTTGGAGTTCGATCAAGGCTAATGCGTGTTCCTCTTTCAGCATTCAAGATGGTTACTATCAAGAACTTGGCGCTCTTCGGAGCCGCCCTCCTTGCCAATGGAGTCCTCGCAAACATCAAATTCCCACAGCCAGTCATCCCATGCACACGAGGATGCCCAAGCGGGCAGATCTGTGGTGGAGAGGGCATTTGCGCCATCCCACCCCACAACTCTCCTCGCGATGCCTTCCCAATGTTGATGCCCCGTCAAGCCACCTCTACCAACGGACAGTGCGGCTCACAAAACGGCAACACCATCTGCCCTGCAGGCAGTGTCGGAACATGCTGCTCCCCATACGGATGGTGTGGTAACACTCCTGATGTTAGTTCCCAAAGCTTGAAAACCAGGTGTTTGAAGAAAGTTTACTGACGGCGTAATAGCATTGCGGAACTGGATGCCAGTCTGGATGTGGCACAACAACCCCTCCCCCGGCAACCGGTGGGCAGACAACTGATGGATCCTGCGGTGCTGCCAACGGCGGAACAATCTGTGGTACTTGGCCAACGTAAGATTTCCAAAGTCCGACTCGGTCGTAGTATCAGTGTTCAGAATACTAATAAAGAAATGTAGTGGAGGTTGCTGCTCTCAATACGGATGGTGTGGAAGCTCATCTGCTCACTGCGATGCCGGATGCCAGAGCGGCCCTTGCACTGGTGGCGGTACCCCAGGTGGTGGTGGCACTGCCCCAGGGCCTTCCCCAGCCCCAATGAACCCCGTCCCCGGAAACTTTGCTCAGCTGACTGCTGATTCTGGTGTGCCTGCTATGCACGCTGCTCTCATGCCAAACGGTCGTGTTGTCTTCTTGGACAAGGTCGAGGATTACACTCAACTCAGGTTGGCAAACGGTCAATACGCATACTCTTCCGAGTACAACCCTGTCAGCGGAAACACTCCCGTCCCATTGGCCTACTCCACGAACGCCTTCTGCTCTGGCGGTACCTTCCTTGCAAATGGAGACCTTATCGCCATTGGTGGAAACGGACCTTTGACATGGCTCGACCCCACAGTCGGCGACGGCTTTACCGCTATCCGATACTTGACACGTCGTTCATCCAGCCCAAGTTCCACTGGATTTGACTGGAGAGAGCCTGGCAACAAGCTCAACTCCCCCAGATGGTATCCTTCGGCTCAAACTCTTGCAGATGGAAGAGTCTTTGTTGTCTCTGGTTCCAAGAACGGTCTTGACCCCACTCAGCTCGCCAACAACAACCCAACCTATGAGTTCTTGAACTCCGCGGGTGTGTCAACGGGTGGAAGCACCAACTTGCCCATCCTTGTTTCCAACCAGCCATACTACATGTACCCATTCTTGCATCTTCTCCGTGATGGTCGCATGTTCATCTTCACTTCCAAGTCTTCTCAGATCCTCAACATGGCCACCGTGACAGCCGCAGTCAATCTCCCAGCTCTTCCAGGTCTCTACCGCACATACCCAAATACCGGTGGTAGCGTCATGTTTCCTTTGAAGTCTTCCGACGGATGGGCGGCCAAGATCATGATCTGTGGTGGTGGTTCTTACCAGGATATTACCTCTCCTACCGATCCAAGCTGTGGTGTCATCGCCCCAGAGGCCACCACCCCAACATGGGAGATGGATTCGATGCCCCAAGGACGTGGCATGGTTGAAGCTGTTCTTTTGCCCGATGGAAAGATCTTGTGGTTGAACGGAGCCAACCGTGGTGCCCAGGGATTCAACCTTGCTGAGCAGCCAACCACCACCGCCTTGTTGTACGATCCTCTGAAGACTCTCGGCACCAGGTTCACTACTCTTGCCACCAGCGCTATTCCTCGTCTTTACCACTCCGTTGCTCTGTTGTTGCTCGATGGTACCGTTTTGGTCACCGGCAGTGGACCAAATGAGATGCCAGTCTTGACCGATTCCCCATTCAGAACTGACTTCCGCATGGAGAGGTACACTCCTCCCTACTTCATTGGCACCAACAACAACCGCCGCCCAACCAATGTCGTCATCAACAACAAGAACCTTGGTGTTGCCACTGCATTCACAGTCACATTCACTGCTCCTACCGCTGCCGTTGATGTCAAGATTGTCCTCTATCACGGAGGTTTCGTTACTCACTCCGTTCACATGGGTCACCGTATGGTATACTGTGACAGGACTGGTTGGGTCGCAGGTGCCACAGCACAAACCGTTGTTGCCACCACCCCACCAAACAAGAACATCACCCCACCAGGACCATACGTCCTCTACGTTGTTGTCGATGGTATCCCCAGTGCTGGTCAGTTCGTCATGATTGTTTAAGGCATCTGTTCTCTGTCGTCCTTCCCTTATTTCTCATTTCCTTTATCATACATTATTTATCTTTACATGATATCACTATTTTCAAACGTGAAATACTAAATCTCAAGTTTCATTCCTTCATTTCTTTCATTTTCCATTTTTTCTTTCCTTTCCCTTTCATTCCTCTTCGATACTCAACATCTTCGCATCATCCTTCTCCTTTTTCTTTTTTCCTTTTCCTTTGCTATATGGCTTTTTTTTGACAATTTCTTATCGAGCGGATCATGGGATAATATTTGTATTTTCCGGCAGAAATGAAAGGAAATTGGCGATGGAAAAAAAATATTGGAGAAGGATTGGTGCTTTGTTTTGAAGAGGGATGAAGGGAGTGGGTTGAGAAGAGTGGAATGAAGGGCGGGATTGGATGATTATCTTCAGGTTTAGGGAACGGTGGAGGGGGCGGTTTAGAGGAAGAAATTCTTTTCTGGTGCTTTTTTTGTTTTTTTGTTGATGGGAGCGTCTGGGATATACATGATCAAATCAATTATTATATACCTTATTAAATAATACATTATCGATGATATACTTTATACATGGTTCATTCATATGGAAAGTCGTGATGTTGTGATTGATATGGTGGACAGTTTTTGTGTTTACTTGTAAATTTTGTGCATTGTGTGAGATTTTATTCTCGCGATATATAGCTTATAGTGAAGCTTAAGCCTGCGGTGGGAGAGGTTCTAAGTTGTGTAATGGAACTTGTAGGAAGATCGAGTTCATATAGATCGGAAGTTGATATTACGATAGTACGTTGTGTAAGTACATAATTAGATTGAAGTTGCACTCGATTCGCATGTAGAACTTGAAATTTAAATTTTTGGGTGACATGTCAGGGTAACAGCGATGTTCGAGGAAACGTGAAGTGGAATGTATGTATGATGGAAGAGAGGTGGAACTAGGGCCAAAAAAAACGTAAATCAGCATGAATTAAAGGCAAGATGGCCGAGTTGGTTATGGCGCCAGGTTAAGGAACACCTTAATTGACATCTCCTGGTAGGGAAACCTGCGTGGGTTCAAGTCCCACTCTTGTCATTATCTTTTTGTGATTTTTTTCCCTTGGCTTGTGGCCCACTAGTCTTGCTTCGCGATGTCACTTGTTCTTGTCAGACACTTATCGCCGAGACTGCAACAATTTAGGGACCTACGTTTGCTACACTTGGTCTGAGCCTAGCTAACTATTTACAGTCTCCTCTCTTGAAGCTTTCCAAATGATTTGACAGTTGTATCACAGTACCTCGAGCACCTTACCGCTACCAAGTTGTAGTATCGTGTGGAGCATTCGGGAATGCTTTAAGCCTCTTTCGGTACATTTCCCAAGCATTTCCCACACTAAATTCCAACACCAGGCTAGCATTTCCCCTTTGAGATGAGTGTCTACTTTGGGCAGTCGAATGGCAATCCACCTTCTTCTGTTCTAATGCCCCGTTTGCTCAATGCTGTTCTATGCTTTCTTCATCAAATCACATTCGGAGGACGACTCGACTTTGCTTCGTGATATATTCATGTCATTGCCGATTCTCGCGACAGATGTCGAAGCACCATAATACTACTTTGCCAAACCAAAGGTACAAGAAAAACATACTTCCCACAGGACTGGTTCTGTACCGCCCAAGGAAAGTGGACAGCACAAGTCGAATGAAAAAATTTACATGATTATTCCAGAAGTACAAGACGAAAAACACGAAATACATCATTGAGATGTTTCCTCCTCCAGCCGACACAAAGACCAAGGGGATTTCAGTCAGTGAGAATCCCAAGTTGAGAATTCAAGAGAGGCAGCATCCCATCCCATCGAGTTTTTTATCAGTATTCGCATCAATAAGCTGTTCCATCTGGCACTTGCACTGATCGGGACCAAGTGGAACCAGCGGACCGAAAAATTTGATCGGGTCATGTTCTTTAGCAGATTTCTGCTTCTCCAATCTTTCCTTCCGATAGTCCATCCACCACTTGTAATATCCTTTTGGCTTGAAAAGTGCCCTGTTTGCCTTGAGAAACTTGGTATGGCACTCAGTCTTCCTCCTTTTCTCAGACTGGGCCTGGCGATGGGGCGCAGATTCGTACTGTGTAGAAAATTCTTTGAAAGTGGAGAGGATGTGGCCACAATATGCTGCGAAGGACTCGACTTCCTCGACCCAGATCTCGTTGTGAACTGGCCCTACGACAAAGACGGAGCCCATATCCTGGTATTCGGGTGGTATAGTCATGGTTTTGGGATCAAAGAGGAGGGCTGCCGCTGGTTCGTTTTTGAGTGAAAAAGCTGGGTCCTGGGATTGGTCGGGAAGCTTCCAAACACGCAATGGAATGCCGAATAAATCACCTAGCGGGCTCACCGGGACATACTTTGAGAATGCTGGGTGGTTGCTGAGAATCATAGTGTCGATGTATTGAATTCGAGCGCGAGATCCAGCTGCATTCCCAGTATACTTGTCTCGATCACCCTCACAAAGGATATTAACGCCTCTAAACTGCTTTCCCCCCCACGATGTGGTATCGAGGAGACCCTTACCACCAGGTCGAAGCTGATGGTATAAAGGCGCCATAGTCATGGACTCCAAATCACGCAATGGCTTGACGGATCCGAGCCCGTCAATGATATCACGCATGTCAGACGCCTCGACATGAATAATCATCCCGCGCCCATGATACCAGCCTCTTTGCTTAATGACAAGCACCGGTCCTCCCCATTGTCTTTTGCCGGATTCGCCAGTGCATTGAGTGATGGCGTTATTCTGTTTAAGGTCATGCAAAAGATCGGGGTTGAGATAAATGACACGGAACGCATGACCAAAATCATAAGGCGTTCCTCTGGCATCGTTGAAGGTGAACATTGCGGATTTTGTATACTTCATGGTATGCTTCCCAACATCGATTTCGTCTAGATAACTCGTTGATTGCGGGATGTCGAGAAATCTCCCAGCGTCCCCATTTTTGAAGAGTCCCATGAAGCCATTGATGACCTGGAAAATCGGAGCGTGGTAGTCGATACCTGGCGGGACGATATCACTGTAACAAGTGGGGGTGGATATACCGTTTCTCATCACGTACGGAATCGGGAGGAAGCGTGGCTTGAAATCGTTGGGGCTGAAATATAATGCTCGACGGGTATAGATGTGCTCCTCCCCAACCCAGGGAATAAAGGCCCTGATCTCCGCGATTTTTCTGGACTCAGGAACTGCACCGTCGGTCAACATGCAGAGAAACCTGTGGGTGGCCCAGTCTGCGGCCTGGCAAATTGAGTCGCAGTATTGAGTTTTCAGGCAACGACCACAGCGTCTGAGTGGTAATTTGAGTGTTTCTGGGTCGTTATGAATGGTGATTGAGGACGAGGGTACAGTTTTGGCTTTTCCAGAAGGTGTAAATACTACGATTGTAGGGGGTCCACCTTGTTCTGCTGTGTGATTCGCGGCAATCGGGACCTTGCGGCAATAAGAGCAGCTGTCACCAAAGTTTCTGAAGATGTGGGACATTGCAATTCTTGAATTCGAGAGCTCTGGCTGTTAGCAACTTTCTTGACACGAGCAAGTAATTTCGATCTTGACACCATATTCTTCGACACTCGAAAGCCCTCTTTTTTTTTTTTTTTTGAAGCCGCCTTAAACAAATTCGAGGGATCCGGACAAGGGAAACAATTAAGTGAGAGATTAGGCATGAAGTAGGTTAAGTACTTACAATTCTTCGGGTTTCTGATCCAATTCGTGTTCGCCGTGTTTGCGAGGACGACAGCCATCCCCAGCTGAAAACAAAAAGGCATGTTTCACCATTTTGTTTACACTATCTTCATCTTATATCAGTATGGTTATCCAACCTCATTTTCCCATTTCCAACGTCGAAATTCCCACTGATAAACAAAGGAAAACAGAGTTACTAACATTGGTTTAAGGATAAAGGGATACGATACCTGTTGACTGGAACCTCAGTTGAGGGAAAACCGAGTTTGTTGTCGAGGGGAGGGAAGTTCAACACGCCCGTAGTCTTGGGGACGAGGTTGCGTAGCCTCCACGTTCGTCAAGACGCGAGTTGTGTGTTTGTGATGAAGGAAGGAGGGAAGGAAGAAAGAGAAAGTAGATCGAGACTGGCTTATACGTGCCTAGGTGAGAGGTTTACGACTAAGCAGTAACTTTTTTTCCCGGTGTTGAACTATCTGCATCGCTATGGTGATAGGAAGCGGACGGGAGATGGATGGGCAAACAGGTTTAAATGTATCTGATGGCTACCTACACTGTACTTTGTGCCCTTTGTCAAAGATTTTGGGGACCGTACAGAGCTCGAATTCGAAGAGAGGCGCATGAGAGGACGTTTGGGAACGAGAACAATTGTTCGTCGTTCATTTCAGCGCGGCATCGGTATCGGTATGGGATACCACGATGCAGAATATGGGAATGGGGAATCACACAGCTGAAGGTGGGCTCGTAGGTGGATAGACAGGCGTGCTGGTACTGGTATATCTCCCCCCTCTCACGATTTCTTTTTTAACACAAACTGATCAATATTCTGGCAGTGGGAAGACCGTAGCTAGACGTTCGAAGCAGAGACAGACACAAGGTACATTCAACTTGAGTGTTTACATGGATTGGGCTTCATTGCTTTATACGAGGATTCCCAACTGTTCACTCACCATGGTTGCAATTGCTTCTTTGACGAATACATCGCGCCGAATAGTCAAATTCTCGAGCTCTTTGATGGTTTGGGCTTGATGCTAGATATTTTCACAAGAATTATATTCCAGCAAAGCGAAAGGAATTCGAAGCAACCATTCAACCATCTATAATTTAGCCAAGTACTTCAGAGGAGATGTGGATTTCTCACAGATTGGAAGTTAGCCGAAGAAACCTAAACATTGGTTGACGTATAACTTCCCATATACGAGTCCGGATGGTCAGAGTTACCCTCAACATTGTGGAACAATTATATATCACGAGCTAATTCATATTGCGGCCAGAGACAAGGATATATGGAGCAATAATTTTCTCGAAAACTCAAGCGTTAAGATGGCAGGTTCGAAGTATTCGTGAGCTCGGCCACACATTTGATTTGCTTCAAATACATCGACTGGCCCATATTATGGGCAGTGATTACTTCAAACCTAAATCAATATCTTCAAAAGGCTTGATTCGATACGAAGTCATCATCAACCAATTTGGAGCAGCGATAATTTTCCGAATACTTCAGCTCTACAACTGCAAGAATTCCAACCATTTGATAACGATCATTCGGCAGAGAGATTGAAAGAAAGGAAATTTTCATGAAAGGCAAAGATCTAGGTATTTATTTGGTCAAAGGTACTCGCACAAGGTCAGTTTGCCAGAGTATATATGTATCGCTAATTCACGTGTTCCGGATATATACTTGTTAACACATGTACCCAACGGCGCCTGCAGGAGGCAGGCAACGTTCATCGATTTCCCCTACACTTACTTCCACTCTTGAAGTCTCCTGTCAGGTCGAGATCAACAATTCCAATATAATATCTCTCATGATCAAGCGCAAGTGCAGCTTCAGAGCTCGCTTGTATCGATTCGAGTATCCTGAAAAAAAGTCTTGTCACTTTCCTTTTTTGACTTCCAGGTATGTACATTTTACTTACATACTGATAAGTATAGGTACCTACTTAACCGGCTTGGATCTTTTAGTGCAGGAGACTAAAGAGTGAAAATATTCGGACGCTGGGGTTACCGAATCAGGTAGGTACACGATATGCTGCAATTGCAATGGATATAATGCTTTCTTTCCTCCTTTCTTTCTTTCTTTCAGGACTAATAATTGCGTGTGTGTGTGACAGAGCTCAGGGCTGTATGCATGTAATGTATGTACAGTACAAATTCACGACAAGTTACAGATTCCTCTGATTAAAGATATACGGCTGCGGATGAATTAGAGAGTGTACATACAGGTTCACTTTATAATAAGTGGGATTCATTGGTGCTCTGATTGCCCGCCGGGACGAGGACTCATGGTTCCAGACCACGAGCATGCATATATATACACAACCGTTAATGTTACATGTCAAGACCTACGTATAAGCCCACGATCAACTCCCCCCCCTCCATGCCCACAATACGTTAACGTTATCCAGAACTTTATAAATCTACCCACCCTCACATACTCACACGAGCTCGATATATAAAGGTATGCAAGCCAGAAATAAGCACCATTGTATTAGTATTATTCCCTTGCCATGGCCATGGGCTCTTCGGCTTCGACCGGCCACAGATTAAGTCACTTCAACGGTCCCCGGAGGTAGCGAAACAGCAGCTGCCGAATAAGGATGGTGTGCACCGAGGTACCGGGATTCGGATACGGATTAACCCCTTGGCGGGAACGGGCGCTGGGCTGGAATTGGAAGCTGGTGTGAACTTGTGGAAAACGTTTATTTAGACGGGGGTTCGCAACGTTCGGTGGAGCATGTTAGGTACCTACTTAGGTATGTATGTACTCGAGTATGTTCACATGACCAGACTAGTTCACATGCCATGTGTTGAACTCTAAAACCTAAAAGGTTATTTGGTTTGCGTGAATGCAGGTAGGGTGGGCGGCTAGCGCTGGGGGACGTCGATGACGGAATAACGGTTTAACGTTTACAGATCAAGGGAACCAAGGACGGAGGAATGGGTTGCCGCACCTGTTGCCTGCAACCCCACCACTTCCACTTGAAAGCTCGAGCTGTATGTATACACGCGTCCCCAAACTAATTGCAACTCAACTGATCATGAACCGATCCTTGGCTAATTACCGAAAGTATATACATGTATACGGTTATTAATATATACAGATTATATTGTACAGAAATTTGCACTTTATGGATAATCAAAATATATAATTAACACACATAGATAAAGTACATACGAATTCGAATTTCCCACATGGCAGAAAAGCTTGAAAAAAAGGAAAAGCTTTCTAGAGTACTTGCGTGTATACACTGTACCACCCGCCACCGGGATATACAAACAATAATATGTGGTGTGCACTGGGTTTCTGGATCAAGCCGCTCGAGAGATCGGTTGGATTTGGCTCCGAAGGAGAGGAGAAAGATTTGAGTGCGGTAGTGCGGATATCCCGGATGCATTGCTTAAGCTAAAGGTGGTGGGGGAGGGAGGGGACGGTTCTTCGCATAATATATGATGTGGAGATTTGTGAGTTCGAGAGGAGCTCGAGAGGGATCCAGAGGTGAGGTATTGGGGTTTGGGGGGTCGAATTCTTAGGCTGACGATTTTGAGTGTTCATAGGTACTGGTTCTTGTGTATACTATACTTGCGGATTGAGTGCCGGTAATTGAGCTCTGATACCTACTTCTTACTTTCACGGTTTTTTTCGAAATATACCCCATCCCCGGCTGGCCGCGGTCTACTCGTCGACGTCGTTTCTTTGCAATGGGGATATCGATGCAACCTACAATACATAATAGCCCTAGGGATTCGACCTTCCATAATGGACCAGTGCACTGAGAAATTAGTTTTAAGACCAATCGATCGCAAGTCCCATGAAAGGCATGTATACCTAGTACATGTGCAGCTTCTTCTTTTGGATGAATCTTGGTACCGGTGGCGACATGTGTGCTGGATAGCGCAATGATATGGCCGGTATGCACCTAAGGTATGTACTATTGCAAGGCCATGTCTAATACCTGTTATAAATGTGTTCGGGTTGAGTTCTCTACTTACTACAAAGCGGTGGACAGATTGAAAGCAACCCTAGGCCTAGTACCCGGGGTTTTCGCCACCATATGCATAATAATAATACTTATAACAGTTAAGACGTTATAGCCGTTGTGGAAAAATTTCAAAAAGAAGTTGCATACTCGCGAGTGCAGGGTACATGAGCTGTACAGTGCGGTTGTACAGAGTTCGAATTTCGAATCTCGCAAAAAGGCACCGGTAAATGAGGTAGGTATAATAAGTAAGTACTCTTGTTAGCCAACTTGACCTGACCCAGTTGGCATACATGCGAGCTCTACTCTAGAGTACATCAAGCAGGAACACTGATCATGATTCCTTCCTAGGGGTGGTTTCTGTACTATGATGTTCGGTTATGGTTATTTCTCAGCTTCCCGAAATCGATTAACGTTCCTGCACCTGCCGGCCGGCCGTTGGATCTTCCCTGCAGCTGCAGCAGGAGCTCGAGTCGATTCGATATTGATCGCCCAACCCACCTGCCCCACACCGCTCTTGCAGGCAGACCAGCCATCTCGCGAATGAAGCGAATTCGAAGCGACCTACCAAGTAGGTACCTACTTCTCGACACAGATAGACCAGGGTTGGAAGGAGGATATACGGTATCTCCACGTAGCGTGGGGTCGATTTTCTAAGGGTAATATAGAAAAAAAGATATTGGATACGAAGCTCGTTTAAGGCTTGGTTCGATATTTGGGAAGTGGGGAGAAGAAATATATCGGCAGTAGCGGCAACCGATATAATACTATATTGCAATAATCGTAATAATGGGGTTGATTTATGGGTATATAAGGCCTGGGACTGAGAAGGGGGAGCTTTCAGGTTTCCGATTTCGGTCCCAGCTTCCTAAGGATCCTTATTCTGAGTCCGACCTGAAAGTTAGAGAGAGGGCTTTCTTTTTTTCCAAGGCTCTTTTTTCGAATTCAGATCATCGGATATCCCTTCTTTCTCTCTTTGCTCTCTGAGCTCTATTTCTTCCACCCCTTGGAACTCCTCTGAGCTCACGCAACTTCCACGACCGGTACCGGTTATCCGTTCTTATCCAGGAAAAGAGTAGAAAACTACTTCTTACATCTATATCAGAAAAGCATGATGATGTATCTCAACACCCTCCTCCTCGCCCTTGCGGCGGGTGCCTCTGCAATGGAACTTCCATTTGTGCAGGATGCACAGCACGAGTTATATGCCTCTGGTGCAGTGATGGATAGTATCATGCAGAAGAAGGAGGCGACCTGGGCATATTACCGTGAATTGGGGTACTTCAAGCCGGGGAAATACAGGAGTCACAATGAGTTCAAGGCGTGTGGAGCGGGGGGGGATGTGACGCTGAACACGGGAGATGCGAATAATACGTACAAGTGCTTGAACTTGGATGTTACTGGGCATCTTACGCATGATGATCTGGGGAGCACGGATCCTACGGAGAGAATTGGTATGTTTGGGTATTGCATTTACCTTTTTCTGTGCTCAAGATGCTAATGTTGGATTTCTGTGTGTGTAGGAAGCTCGATTTGGGGTATCACTGTCGAGGGGAGGGAGTTTGCTATTATTGGGCAGACTGATGGAGCTGCAATTGCGGAGGTTGTGGGGAAAGGGTGGTGGAATTGGATTCCTTTCTTGGGGAAGAAGGAGGGCACGTTGGATTATATTGGGCGGGTACCGCAGCAGTCTACGCCGATTATTTGGAGGGAGATTAAGGGATACAAGAACTTTGCGATCATTGGATCGGAAGCTGTCGACCATGGTATCCAGATCTTTGATGTCAACAAGGTAAGAGATTCATTTTTCTCGTTTCCTGGTATCTCGCCTTCTTGGAGGTACTGGGAAATATATAAATCCTCAAGAAGAAAAAAAACCCAAATGCTAACATGCAATTCAATCCAAGGCCATCGAAGTCCGCCAAAACTGGAACCGTCTCTCCCGGTCATCAAAGGTCTTTGACCTCAAGAAGGACGTCACAGGGCTCTTCACCGACCTTCCCGTCGGCCGCAGTCACAACGTCGTCATCGCCGAAGCATCAAAACACATCATCGCCGTCGGCGCCCAACCGCGCAACGACACCTGCCGCAGCGGCCTCATCTTCATCGACGTCAGCGACCCCAGCAACCCCACCCGGACCGGCTGCGCAGCCGATGACGGGTACGTCCACGACGCCCAATGCCTCATCTACAAGGGCCCCGACGCCAAATACAACGGCCGCGAGATTTGCTACGGCTACAACGAGGACTCGCTCACAATCTACGACATCACAGACAAGACCACGACAAACATCATCAGCAAGACGAGCTACGAGGGCGCATCATATACCCACCAGGGCTGGGTGCTCGACACCGAGAACCAGGAGTTCCTCCTCCTCGACGACGAGCTAGATGAAATGAATGGGAATTTCCCCTCGGACGATGGCCGCCCCACAACGTACATATGGAACATCACATCTCTTGAATCGCCCAAGCAGACGGGGATATACAAAGCTAGCGGAATTGCAATCGACCACAACCAATTCGTCAAGAATGGCTTCACATACCAGAGTAACTATGGCGCAGGGCTACGGATCTTGGACGTCTCGAGCATACCGGCTGACCCGACGGGGGGTGCGATCAAGGAGGTTGCGTTCTTTGATGTGTTTCCGGATGACGATGCGAACCCGAAGCCACAGTTTATTGGCAGCTGGGGGAGTTATCCGTATTTTGCGAGCGGGCATATTGTTGTGAATACGTATGACCGGGGGGTGTTTGTGGTCAAAAGGAGTGAGAAGGTGACGAAAGGGTTTAGAGCGACCTTTTAAGGTGGTGATGATATAAATGGTCCATGGAATAGGATGATTGCTGATGTTTTTATGATCTGTAATTTTTTTGGGGGGGGGTTTTGGTTTTGGTTTTATGCCGGTTGTATCATATTTGTTACTAGTTTTAACTTTTATTTCTTCTCGCTTTTTTTGGGGCTGGGGGGGAAGAGGATACGAATTCAAAGTGTATGCACTCCCAAAAGTGTATGGAGTAGCAGCAAGTCCTAGATTTCTACTCGAGCCGCTTTTATAGCAAAAATATCGTTGGACCGCTCAGTATCATGATCAGTTCAGGGTAAGGACCTACCTACCTACCTAGGTACCTACTTCCTAATCAGTGCACATCGACTCCCATGGCTAGCCGGGCACGAGACTATGGCTAGCCCTACTGGCCCGACGATTTTTTGCAAACCGTGGGATAAAACAAACCAGTTTTGAACAGAATGGGAGGAGTTTCGTTTTATATTGAAGACCTGAAAACATGATGTCCAAATATCGATATGGATGGCCCGCGAGTTGCAAGTACGTTATGCGACGCCGTCGCCGGAACATATTCTATCCGGAAATTTTCATGAGGTCTAGATCTTTATAGACTTGACTCTGGATTAATCCGGACTTGTGTCCAAATCAAGCTAAGCACCAACGCTTGGCCATTTTTGGCAGCGCGCTGTTGCAAGGATATTCTGTTTATCTGGACCACGATCCATAACTCAATCCATACTAACATGAAGATCTAGACTGGGGACGAGGCTAAGATCTAGAGACTACTAACATCACCAGATATTAGCCTGGAGTCACACCATACCCCATACCCACCTGTATCAATTTGCCATCAAGTACTCCGTACGTACGTATACCTAATCGCAGCTGTGCTAAAATCCCAGGCAATTTACCGGTCATGAGACTATTACCTGCAGAGTCGAAAGCGGTGGATGCGCCCGCTTGGTCAGCCAATTCTTCACGAGACTACCAATTCTTCAGCGATAGCCGAGGCAATTACAAGCGTACAAGCGGTTTGGCGACTTCTGTAAAGAGTATTAGCCCCGGCGCTGGTTAGCTAGGCTCGCTGGTTAGCCTGGTTTTACTCGAAGCTTCATTTAAAGAGCTTCGTACGACGTCATTAGAAGTTAACTCCTAACCAGCGCGAGAAACAGAACATTCCACAAACACAAACACAAACACAACCACAACCAGCGTTATCGCAGCACACAAGCACAGCACAAGCAAGAACATTACTTTTACTTCAACATGTCGGTCCCAAGCACGGCTTTCGAGTTCAAGCCGCTGGATAGTACGTTCTGAGCTCTTTGCTTTTTTTCCATATCTCGAGAGCGCTCCCTTTCTCTGATTTTGGTTAATCAACCAAAACACTACACAACAAAACACAGCACAAACCTCCCCACTCCAGCTCCCACTCCCACTCTCCCTCTCCCCTCAAAAAAAAACCCTCCCAAACCAAACAGTATTTCCGTCCAAGCTAACCACCATCCTTCCAACAGAGAAGGGCCAACCCAAGCCCCTCACAGACTACACCGGCAAAGTCCTCCTCATCGTCAACACCGCCTCCAAATGCGGCTTCACCCCGCAGTACGCCACCCTCGAGCAACTCTACAAGAGCATTAGCACAAAGTACCCCGGCAAATTCGAGGTGCTCGGCTTCCCCTGCAACCAATTCGGCGGGCAAGAACCCGGCAGCGCCGACGAGATCTCCGAGTTCTGCATGCTCAACTACGGCGTCACGTTCCCCATCTTTGGCAAGACGAACGTGAACGGCGACGACGCAGAGCCGCTGTTTGAGTGGCTCAAGAAGCAGAAGCCAGGCCTCATGGGCCTCAAGCGCGTGAAGTGGAATTTCGAAAAGTTTCTGGTGGGCAAGGACGGCAAGGTTGTGGATCGGTGGGCCAGTACGAAGAATCCCTTGGATCTGGAGGCGGATATTGTCAAGGCGATTGAGAAGAATTAAGTTGAGGGTGCGGGAGATTGAAATGGAGATGGAGATGGGGCTTGCATACCAGTAAGCCAGTATATCTATAAGGCACGGGAGAAACGGGCCATATGGTTGTAAAGTAGCAAAAGAAACAGACAAAAGGCAGATGATGGGGGCGGGGCGGTGGGGAGTTGTAGATTGATAATATTAATGATACCATGTATATTGTGTTCTATGCCAAAGAGGCGAATCCATTAGCATTTTATATTACCACTTCACGTTGTTCCGTTGTTGCGCCGAGGCCATGTTCTAGAACATCATTCTATAAGTATCCGGTCATACGAGTCAATCGGAAAAAAATCAAAAAGAAAATGACAAGAGTGGGACTTGAACCCACGCAGGTTTCCCTACCAGGAGATGTAATTAAGGTGTTCCTTAACCTGGCGCCATAACCAACTCGGCCATCTTGCCTATTTTGATGAAAGTCAGACTGCTTTTAGCTTATATGAACGGAGCGTATAACAATAATTAAAATCCAGAGGTGGCCCAATGCCATAAGTAGCATCGACTGCCACTGAGCCCTCAACAGCCACTCACTCTCGAAGCAACCCTCCTTGGCAGGTTCGAAGGGGGACTGGACCTGAAGTCCTTCTATATGCTCTCTATACTCCCATCTCTCTCGCGGACCACCATCGACGAATTGGCCCTACATAAACCTGGTACAATCACAAGAACAGGTAGCATCCCAAAAACACCTCTCCCCATCCTCAAATTTACCCTCAATCACCATACCATTTGCCAATCTCATTAGAATCGCAGAAAGGACGCTGTCCAGAGCCTATGCCACACACGTAGGACATCGGAAGCAGACTACTTACCCATCCCCAGGATCCTCACAGAAGGTATGGGGGTGAGACTACCCCAGGATTCACCGGGCTTCATCACAGTTTAGGCAATTGTTTTTGAAGAATACAGCGTTGTCTTAGCCGGAATGCACATGCGATGTCGGTGTCATACGATTTTTACGATCGACAGAGTTGGTATGCTTGCTCAGTGGTAGAAAGCTTGGAGGTATAGTGTTCTACGGTGAGTAACCCCTGGGAATTCTTGGAAGAACATATAATTGACACCGGGTTCCCCGGTAGTCATTTCTTTGAAGTCGACGCTTACAAGATGTGTTGGTCCGTTTTGGGACAAAGTTTGCTCACCTATGGATTTCCACAAAAGATACTCACCATTGCATGCAGACGACCCAGGATTGAGATAGCCTCGACATGTTGCACACAGTCCAAGGAGCAGTAATTTATGATTGCCGGGTCTTACTTCGAGATCACGTCTTGCTAGCCTTCATCTCATGAATGGACATTGTTGGAGTACTTCCAGAATTCTAGGTAAACGTCCCTTCTTATATAGGTATCTGCAATGCAAAAGAATTTGAAAAGAAATATGCTAATCCCGCGTGGCCATCCCACGATTGATTGTGAAAAGAAAAAACATTCCAATCCCCCAAGTCCATGCCTCAGCTGATCCCCAGCTATCAATCTAACCAAACCAAAAACATTATACATCATTATTCCGTCCGTTAAAGTTCCTGGCCCCAGCCTTCTATCCTACACAGTGTTTCCTAAAAACCGATGTCCAATGCATGCATATTCCCCGACCAAAACCTTTATAAACAACCAATAAAGCAAAAAATAAACCAAAATAAAACAACTGCGAAAAATCAATCGGGTATCAAAAACAGAAAAACCATGAAAACAGAAAACAAAAAACAGCTAGCAGAAAGACGCAAAGAAATAACTGGTTCCGAGTCCACCCTGCAGACGAGCTTTGAAGAAGATGGTCTTGTTGGACAGAAATTGAGATATAAGAAATAGAAAGGAGGGCCAAACATCAGAATTACTCCTGTGGCCCTATCCTAGGGGTCCCGATCCTCGGTGTCCCTGTGCGGCTTCTTGACCTTCCAGTTCTCGATCGAGATCTGTTAACAGGAGACCGAGAGCGAGTAGGGGTAGCAACATCCCCCCAACGCACTGCCCCGCTCGTCGGACTTCTTGGAATTGGGCTTGCGATTGCTGGGGCGTTCAACCGGGGAGTCGAGCATCTTGGTGTGACCATACCACCTACCGAAGTACTACTTCTTGGGGTAGCCATACCAACTGCTGGAGTGGTGCATCTCGGCGTCAGCCAGCCTGGAGTTCCTGCTCTGCTGAACCCGAGCTCAACATCCTGTCTGCTCTTCGTGGTCGTTCGACTCAAGCAACCTGACCCTACCGCTGCTGCCACCATCTCTGGAAACATATCTTTGGCCTTTGGACTAATCCGACTCTGGACAATAAGGCTGTCGATTTCATCTCGAAGAAGGTTCATCTCATTCACCAATGTGCAAAGTCGGCCCAGATCCGCAAGATTAGCATCCGTGACACTTTCATTGAACAAAGTGTCCCTTAGGGTATTGGTGTAGCCTTGCAGGACGATTGCAGAGTGCGAATGGTGACGAGGCATGTATAGTCTTGCCGCAAGAGTATGGGAGAGGACCAGAAGATCGTTGCAGAGCGATGCTAGAAGCTGCTCTCGACCCCAAGCCTCTACCATGCCTTTGGAGGCTGGGCCCACAAGGACGGGAATGCAACTGTCGCCAGCCCGTGTACCTCGCAAGATTCCGGTCTCGCCAACAATGAGCAACAACACTGCTCCCAGACGATCAAGAACCCCTTCGAAGCGATCGCTTGGAAAATATCCGGCAAGTGATATTTCGTATCTAGTTGCGGGAACCAAGCTGTTTGCATACCGAACCCTCCGCTTGGCCTGGTTGATGACATCGCCAAACTCTCGCGGCGCGACCTTGATCGAATAGTCAGTTGGTGAAAATTCCGACGAAAGCTCAATGGCGTATAGAAGGTGATGTAACCAGTCCATTGTGTTGGCGATAGCACGGCCGAGCTGAGCGCGGGCGTGAAATGGAAATATCCCGACATGAACCGTCATGGCGACCATAAGTCCGATGGGTAGCGTAATCAGCCTTCTAGCCAATGCTGCATGTGTGTTGTGGTTAATTGAGGTTTGGCCGACGCCAATAACGATGTTGAAAGCTAAAGCAAACACAGTGCCTGCTTTCAGCCATTTCGGATTGTTCACCAGAAAGCCAACCAGAAATCCAATGGGAAAAAATGTCAGAAGAATATTGACCCATATTTTGGTCCCACCGCTTATCTCCATGGTGATGAAGGCAAAGATACCACCGCCCACAGCACCACAAACCTTCATCCCCGCAGTACGGAAGGTCATTCCTCTCGTCGTCTCCATCGCAATCATTGCCGAGATAAGGGCCCATTGAGCACGCATCTCCTCGTACCAGATGTAGTTTGCACCGAAAAACGCAGGGCTCGCAAGGACTCCCATGACGATTGCAAATTTAATGGCGTATTTGACGTGTCGAGAGCGTTTGATGCTAGAGAGGCTGCGAGATATGCTTAATGCAACGGTGGTGTGCCATTTATTTTGCGGGCGGAGAAGAACAATTTCCGAAGGGGAGACTTCAGCGCCTTCATTATCTTGCGGCTCAGGTGGCGATTCGAACTCATAGTCATACTCAGTCCTCGTAGGTGAGGTACTGAGGCCAGCTGAGGTTGTAGGTCTGCTGTTTGTGGGTAGTATTGGCCCTTTTTCTTCACCAACTACTGCACTAAAAGTCAGCTAATGATGGGACACAGAAAATGCAGAATATCAACTCACTTTTTCGAAACCTCCTCGGCAAGAATAACCTCAGCTTTCCTGTTGAGGTGATCCTATTGCTCGATCTTGCTGCAGCGTATACAGTGTCCAGAAGCTCCAAAATAATCGAGTTAATCAAGTCGATAAATGCCAGCTCTTCCAATCCCACCCCATTCTGAAGGCCAAGTATATCGCTATCCGTTCGCTTGTCCCTTTCCTGAACCAACCATTCTTCTACCGCTTGCCTGTTGCGCTCGATACCAGCGATATCCACAGGCGGTGAATTTTGTGTGCCATTCTTGCTTGTGTATGCGTCTTGGACACGGTCGGATATAATGTCGATGATTCTAACAGCTTCAAGAAATGCAAAGCTTATAGCGCGTCTTTTGTTGGTTTCGGATGGGCATTCTGGAGTATGTGCTGACTGTCTCTCTATATCTTCTTCCTCCTCAGCAGCAACCTCGTCCAGCTCTCCACTAGATACGGGCATGGACACAGGTCTTGCTCGAACACCGCAATTATACACCTTGACCAGATCTAACAATGTCTCCAGCTTGGAAGCCAGAGACATGAGACATCTTGCGTCCACCCTTGCCAATGATATCTCATAATCAGTTTCCCGAAATGCCAACCCGAGCCCCTTCACTGCACCCGAAAGACCTTTGACATCAACCACTCCTCCAAGTCCTTTACTCCACAGACTTTTTTCAACCTCAAGGACGACCTGTCTGGCCTCAGTCAGTGCTTTATTGACACCTCCTTTCAAAACCTCTGAGTGATCTTCTGGCCATAGACACAAAGATATCAACATTGAAAGACAACCTCCGATAATCATGACATAAAAATAGTCACGATATACGACGAAGTTAAAATTACTGATTCCCCGGATTAACGCAAACATATTCACAATCATGAAAAACACAATTGAGAGATAAAGTCTTGGATGTTTGGAACGGACATATCCACACCAAAAGGCGCCAAAGACGAAGGCTGCCCAGAGCATTCCACGACGTGCTGCCGAAATAGATTGAGGTGAGATGGCATGATGGGGAACATTATCTTGGACCAATGTTGCGAGAAACAGAACGAGGGTTGTATATGCGAGACCAGATAGGAATCCGGCCCATGCGGTTAGTGTCAAGACAATTTGGCCGCCCACAGATTTGTTGGGGAAAAGATAAATGGCCTGAAGTCAAAGCAAACGAAATCAGCTTCAAAGATGGTTTTTGTTTAATAAGAATGGATATTGAGACTTACTGTGGTGCCGAGTAAGAATGGGTTCTTTCCGTGGAAGCTGACCAATGGTGGGGTGATAGTGAGGGTGACGGCAGCAGCAAGGGTGACTGCACATTTTATTATTCTTTTAACAAGCCGTGGGTTTGACTTCGCCCATTTCCAAACATTTTGTGGTGCTTCTGAAGCCTTTGTTTTGAGCTCGCCGAGGCGAGGAATGCGCTTCGATGTAATAGTTGAGCTGACCATCGAACTAGAAAAAGAACCTTTCAATCCAGGCATATAATGATGTGCCTTTGACGCGCTCCAGTCCTGGTGTTGGTGATAGCAATGCCTCGAATTTGTTTTTGTGGATCCCTAGGGTGGCAGTGATGAATATATATGTTGGGATTCGGCTTCATTGCTTTGAGGTAGGATTCCTTGGTGTGTTATATCGAGCTTCTTCCTTCTCTTCCATATGAAAGAGTTTAGACCTGCCAGGTTGAACATATATATACTAATGCATCCAACGGAGGATAGCATTTGCGCCTCTGATTCAGGCCGGGAAGAAATGTCAAAGCCACACTGCTGGTTGACGGTTCCTTGCTTATTCGCACAACCCCTTCCGAGTCTTGGGTTGACTGGAAAGGGAACGGTCTGTGTGCTACCTCATTGGGTATCTTTCATTATTTGCTTTTTTCCGCACCCCCCCAGTCTGAATCCGTGGGCACCCCCCTTGCACCCCTTCAATTTCCTCCCCGGCTGGTTTCCGAGCGACTGAACCCAATCCCAGTCAATATCAACACCTCACTTGCCAGCTTATGCTGGCCTTCGGGAAGTTGATGAGATGATGGCTATAGGATATATGGGCTTGATAAAAGCGTGGATCAATATCGAATTTTTCAGCTTGCTGGGTCCTTGAAAGCCACCGACTCTCCACTCGTTTGTTGGACTAAAGTGGAATTATTGAATTAATTCCCTCAGGATTGTTTGGGTCCTCTTCCGAATTATACACCCACCGTTGCAGGAGAAAAAAAAACGGGTTTGGGTAGGGGGGTGATAATGAGGATCTAGAGTAGAATAGCTCCATGCAGATGGAGCATACTTTTCCTAAACCTCGCCAACTTGCGGAAAGCAGAGCGCCGATGAACTCCGCGCTCAAGCATGCTCGGACGCAAGATTAGAGTTCAGTTGGCATTTTTATCCCTTCAGTCCGAGTTGCTCATACCAGTGCGCAGTCGATCGCACACGAATGCCAGACAACGCTCCATGGCAACATCTTGGGGGATACTTAGGGTGGTGAGAGTTGCCAACCCAAGGACAACACAACTCTTGCCAGCACAAAAGTCATTGACAATCGATTCCGCTTTGACTTGCCTCATTCTTACGACCTTTTTAATCACGGAAGTCCAGGCACGAGGCTAAGTCCAGGCTTGCGATGGAGACTTGGATCAGATCTGAAGCTATGCCGATCTAAAAAAATTTGGTAGGTCCCATGCTCTCTGTAGTACTCGAGTATTCCCGCACATACTTGAATGGTTCACAAGCCAGCAGCAAGATCCCGATGAATAGGTACAAATCAGGTTCAGTGAGACGTGATGCCTGATTTGTGGATCTAGCCTTAGACCTTTTCTAGTCTCGTGCCCAGCCCCTCCTACACTTTTTCTTATATCAGATACGAACACGAAACATTTTTCTCATCCCACAAAGAGCAACCTCAAACGCCTTGCCCGCAAAATGGACATAATCTCCTCCGAGGACGGCCGGTCCACATTATTATTTCCATATCAAGCATCTTAATGGAATGGACAGGCATCCCATCGAGGGTACCTACAGGGCGGCGTTGCACACCAGGCTAGCATCCCATAACTAATCGCGTGGGCATATGGCCCCCGCTTGTAACTTCATCTTGCAGCTGGCCAGACGTCCATCGTTAATTGCACAAATATTCTCTGATGGTCCCACTTCGCTTGAACATCGATATCTGACGAGCCAGACCAAGGAAAAAAAAAAAAAATTTAGGGCCAAAAATTTTAATCGAACCACAAGCAAATTGCGTTCAGGCATCCGCTGCCGCGGAAAGCGCACGGAAGAATGCATACGCAACTTGCACATGAAGCCACAACATGGTATCTGCCTAGGTATCCGTACGCAGAGCACTGTTCCTTGCCACTCTACGTAGAGTGTATGGCCCTGAAAGTCTAACGCGCACCAAGGTAGCTAGAGGCATCATTGCAAGCACCTTGCCGCTGTCACGAAAGGTTGTACTTCGGGCGTTTGCTACTCAACCTACTCAAACCCACTTATCTCCTCCATATCACATGTGCATCGTACCAGTGATGGCTTTGGTGGTTGAGAAACGGTCAGGAATTAATCACACAATCACACAACCACACAACCACACAACCACACAACCAAGGCTCTCGACATTGACATTGTGTATTCAACATCACATGCCTTCCTCATCTTTTTTTTACACAGAGGCGTTTCACCCTGGATAGCTGCTGAGCCGTATCATACCCCCATTTTTTTTTTTTTTTCCAATCATTTAATTCGCATGTGCCTTTCGGCATGGCGACCTATCATTACCCCCATGCAGGCTACATATCGCGTTTACCCTGACCTCTGGACTTGAAGTGTTTGCCTGCCCAGTTCGGACAGGGGCATTGATGATCTAGAAGGAACGGAAGGGACTGGGTTGCGTTATGACCTGGGCGGGTCATTTGCTTTTTCTTTTTTCTTTTTTCAATTTTTTTGTGTGGATTCCCGAGTGTTGTTGACACCCATGAACCACGAGAACACCATGAACCATGTCAAGGAGGTTGGTTGATTTTTCCGTTAATTTGCCCAACTAATCTGCGCCACACCCATACTAAATTTTTCCGAGATGCAGGTTGCATTGGAGCATGACTGTGGTGATGATATCAGAGATGACGCGCCAAGCAGTAATACGGTGAAATGGTAACACTCTATTTACCACCTGGGACATACGTCGACTTACATGGCTTTACGGGTACGATTAGGCTTAACCATACTGGAAAAGGGTTGCTGCTAGTCTTGGGGTTGCGGTCACAAAAGGATGAGTACAAAGGAATTACTTACTTACTTGCTCGGTGTTCCGCCCTCACATACAGCAAACCGTCCACACACGTCCTCTAAGACCCCCGATACTTCCCGATTGGGTATATATCGCCGACACTTCACCCAAGAGACTACTTCACCCCACGCACGAGCCAAAGCTATTGGTAATGGTACTACTAGCTGCTATTCTACACCAAGACTGACTATCATACGCAGAATGAAGTGCGTTGTGAACACCCTCCTTGTCTTCCCGGCCTCCTTGCCGATGGATGCGGAGGTCAATACCTAGCAGAAAAAACCGAGATCAAAGGCTTCCATATGGGGAGGCCAAGGAAACGATCATTGAGCCGCTACTCCCGTACGTGCGTGCGCCTATATACATTAGGTATGCAGGCGCCTGTGCACAGGTGAGCGCCGATAATTCATGGCCATCGGCCGAGACCGCGATCGTGTCGGCGCAATATACTTCTAGGGCATACCGTTGTATGGGGGTATTCTTCCTATAACGCCTCCCTTGAAAGGAAGCAAGGTTGTTTCCAACCGAGAACACAGAACCAATAATACCGTCATTATATGTTGTGCCGTGTATCCAACAACCCCTGGAAACAAACATATCTCGGTCGTACAACACATTATCTGGATCCCATACATGTTGAACATGATCATGAAACTGCATATCATAGGCCTTCACGTTATGTACTCAAACTTAACCCTATTTTAATGTTCTGTGTTTATGCATACATCGTATCTAGGGCCGAACTCTATAAAACTACCCTTTCCTCCGATAACAGGCAACAAACGGTGAGACACCGAGCAGGTACGTAAGTATGCATGGGCACGAGAGCAGATTCGAAGGGAAACACAGAGATATATGGCACGGGAACGGGAATGCAGATTATCAGCAAATCTTCTGCATCATTGGTCTCGTGCCTCCCGCATTTCCGCCCGCAGCTCCGCCCCATCCGCCCGGATTTGGAAGAAAGCATGTTTACTCAACTCTGTTAATCGGAAGCTCTGAAGATTCTGCAGCTTCCGATTCATTTTCGTCTGCTGAAACAGTTGAGTTATTAAATTAAGGAAAGTGAAAAAAAAAAAAATTCTGGATGGATCGTCAGGAAGAGTAAGGGATTCCGGAATAGGATGATGCTGATAAAGAATTCTGCTTACCTTCGAAGGGGGTGCAATCATAGTGGACCGCAACCAGGAAATTCGGCCCGGGAGGTTTTGAATGCATGACTTGCCCACACACAATTGCAACATCGCGGGAAACAAAACCTGTGAATTAAGGTTTTTTTCTTTTGACAAGATGGGTTTAGTGTTACCAATCACGGCTTTTCCATGAGAAAGCCTATACCTTGGATCCCGAGTTTCTCCTTGAATTATAATTATATATATAATTAGATATATGTATATTTTTGAGCTGGGCGTTGACACCTACAGCAGTGACGATCATATGTCTGGATATATTATATCACCTCAAATTAAACTCAATTGCAACAGCCAGTTTCCGGGAAGTGCAGCGGGATGGTGGTGGTGGGGGGGGGGGGGGGGAGCATAACAGGAGGGATGGAGATATTATGATAATTTACTTATCTTACATCTGCTGCGGAAGTAGCGTCCGCGCTCATTGCAATATCAACGAAACCCCGACACACATTGCGATTGACCGCCACTTCCAAAGTTCTGGTACTGCTTCATAGGTATCCCACATTTTCTTCTTTCCCTCCTCTAATTGATTTTTTTAACGACATACGCTAATTTTGATATCTCATGTATGTACGTGCACTCGTACCCTCGAGAGAGGACTAGGGGAATTCGAAGGGTATTCGGAGAAAATAAATGAGGGGTAATTACCATCTAAACTAAAAGATACCCGAGCAGTGGTTTACTATTCAATCATCATGAGACAACACCAGCATTCACAGCAGGCATCGAGGATCCAAAGTTCAAGAGTAGGAAGGGAAAAAAAAAGAAATTATAAGAAAAAACGGTGATGCATACGAAGGTGCTGTGCTGTCGATTTTTCAAAGCGGGTTCCCATGCATGCAATGAGTGGGGGCACGAGACTAATGAGTGGGTGAAGTCGGCTTTAGCACAGCTGGGTTCGAGACTTGCAGCGCTCAAGGTGAAGATGATGTGCGATGGATGCATGTCGCATGCTGCATGATGGGAGTGTCAACGGGGTACTTGCCTGTACTCACCTCACTCACCTCGCTCACTTTCTTATCGTCACTGGTACATTAGGTACTTACATGCCGGCAATATACCCCATATACTCTACCTACCCGATCTAGACTTTTAGATCTTGTGAACTGGCCATTGCCATGAGATGAGCTAGGAAGATGTTGATCACGGTTATCGATCACAAATGATCGAGACACGTCTTTTACGGACTGTACCTACTCACACTTTTAACCGATATCTGTCTGAGATGTATGGGAGTTTGAGTAGCGGTACTCTACCTCGCTGGATACACGATTACCCACCTTTTTCAACCTTGATGTGGTGTAAGGTTGGCTATACATACCTATAGTACATGTGATTATTATAATCACACATCGATTTCGATATCGATATCGCGATATCTTATAGAGAAAAAAGCAAAGAAAAGGAAAGGAAAGGAAAGGATAAAGCAAAAGCCTGCATGGCACGAGCGGGAGCCGAGCTAACTATAGCTGCCTAGATGTTAACTAAGTGTATGTAAGTTATATTGTTTCTTCTAAATTTCTCGTGTGTTTTGAGTTTTCAATTTTACTGGCTCATGATAACCCGAGCCTGAGCAAGACGGGAGCTCTCGTCAATATTAATGTTTGATGTTATACTCCCGGCGCGCGCAATTGACAAAAATTTTAACGTTAACTGCAGTCAGTGGAACATCACTACATCATGGCATGTACACCGCCCGTCGTCCATTCAACAAAGCTTCATAGATTAGTTGTGGTAATTATTTGGTAGGAGGTAGGTAAGTTAACTTTTACATGGCATGGGGGGGGGGGGGTATAACTTACACCTACAGTTACACTTACACTTACACTTCGTTGAGCGGCGACGTCAGGTACCGGTTTATCATACATGATACATGAGATGAGAAGTATCTTTTGGACTTCTCTTATCGATACGTCGCTAGAATGTACATTTTTCTTTCTCTTCCGCCATTATCAGTCGGAAGGAACTATGTACATGCATACTGGTACCTTATACCTTATATCCCAAGGAGCTCATATGCATATGTCCAAGGAGCCCGGAGGAGCTCGGAAGTGGGAGAACAAATAAAAAACATTCCTACGATATCGATAGAGTTTCGAGGGAACGAGGGAACGAGGCAAACAATAATATCCTAGAGCGGAGGAAGGGACAATGGAAAGCTAGGGGGTGTGACCGCCGACCTACCTAGCTATACGCATACGATGCCGGCATAATTTATAATATTAACATTGGTGAAACAACTGCAGTGGCCATGGAATGGAGGGGTAATAATCGTACATAATTTAGGTATGATTAATCTAATTATTGCAATTGCGTGCGAGCGCTCGCTGGGGCGCGAATAACGGGCTTGAGAAATCTAGGATTTAAATTTGCTAACAGGTTAATTATAGGTTAATAGGTAACTGATCATGATGTTGTGCATGCCAATTGCAACGGCTTTTGATGCCTAGGTGTGGTTACTTTGAACAGAAAAAAAGCAAATAAGAGAATATACATGTACTCGAGTACACCAAGCTCAAGGGACAGGTTGTTGCTATGGGATGTGAAAAAAGAGGGATAAATTTTAAAAACGGTGCAACGTGATGGATGGGTTGTAGGTATGTATGTACTGTTGCATTGTACAGGGCTATGGGCTAATTGAAAGGAAAAAACCTTAATTTGATGTCTGACAAGCTTATAATTAATATGATGGGTCTAGGGATCTCGGGATGTGGGAGTGCAACGATATCGATTGGAAGGTCTCGAGATAGCGGCCAGCCTTGCAAGTCCAAGCATACGATAGGCAGCATAAGATAGGCACATAGGGGCATGTGATGTCGATGTTTCAATGGAAGGAATATGAAGGTTGGGATCCGGAATGCTGTGCTGCTGATGGAAAAGTGCTAATGGATTCGATTTCAGCGCCAGCTGTTGACGTTCGCTATGGTCATGATCAATCGATCGATATATCTACCCGAAGCCTAGATAGGTAGCACCGGCCCGGCGGCGGGATTTAGAATTCATCAAGTGCCCGCTGCGAACTTACTTCTTCCATTGCCATGGAGCCCTCGGCCAAGAAGGCTTGGTGGAGAAATGCACTCTATATTTACTTTATACACAGTACGTATACCATGCACTTTGCAGAATTGCGAGCGAGCGAGCGAGCTCCTCCGGATCCGCTATCACCGTAGGTTGTGATTCTGCTCATACTAGGTGCAGTACTTCCGGACTGATGTCATGAAGATCTTGAGTCTCTTGGTCGATGCAGATGTGCGGTATGAAGCCTCTAAATCTAGATCAGATGAGGGCGGAGTACGCTATGTTGCTAGCCAAGAGAGTCCTTACTCGAAGGTATGTCTGATCTCGGGATGCATTGCATTGCATTGATGTGGCCACAACGGCGAACATGTTGATCATTTTGCTTGGACGTGGAAGTAAGTACGTATCCTGAACGCCGAATGTAGGCAAACCCGTCGACGAGCATGAATGATCGATTGCAGCACTTGGTGGATTTTCGTGAGGCTGTGTAGGCAGTTATTCTGGTCATTCCCTTGGGATTGATGTTGCCATTGCGTGTGCAGTCTTGGCCCTTCGGTCGAAGCCTCAATTTTGTTTCATGATCATCTTGCAAAGAGACGGGAACTAATTATTATTTTTTATTTTCCTTGCAGGAGTTCTAACGGCAACTCGGTACGTAGAAACGGGAGGCAATTGCCGCAATTCTTTTCAAAATAATCATCGAAGCTCGAGCCCATCATTAACCAAATTCACTCCATCAAGAAAATTAGGGGACAGCGGGTTAATGTTTATCATGTTTATCATGTGCATCTCCAGTGCACCCTTAAGCTAGGCCATTGCCCACTAATCATTTATATGGGGGAGGCTGAATGAAGCTTGCGCAGTGCACGACGTCTGTGTGTTTTGTACGAGCACGTTCCCGGACCAGTTCCGGGCCTCGAGCCCCCCCCCAATGCGAGGTTACGATCTTCAGAATACTTTTTCGGGGAAAGGGACGTCTGTGTGTACAGCTTACATATTCCGACCACATCACAGCCCCCCCCCCCAAGCATCGTCCTCTGGCTTTCCCGGCTTTCCCGCGGGGCCGTTTCTTTTTAATTCTTTTATTTTTTTCGGGGATGCATTAATGCATGATCGATCATGATGATCGACGTCGATACCAAGAGGAACGGTGAACTCTCCGATACCTACCTACCGGTCGAACCGGCCTACATACCGAGGCTGCGAATTCGGTATCAAAAGAAATAAAAAAAAAAGGAAGCCGTTGAAGCTAGCAGATACTCTAAATACCCATGCTATATACAGGAGTAGGTGGGCTCAATCGAGCAATCCGCATAAATCTAAAAAGAGGGTTTCATCGGAGGGGGGTTCCGCATCCGGATGGATGTTATACAGATTTATATGGCCATGGACGTCTGTGTGTGTTACCTAGCTACTAACTATTTTTCTTTTTACCCCTCAATATTCTTTATTTATTTATTTACTGAGGAAGAGTGGTAGTTAGCCTAAAGAACCCCCCAAATCCCCCACCCCCCCGCTTCATGCCGAGGGGTATACATACCTAATATATTGTTCCAGATTGGGGCATTTCGACAACAAGTTAGTTAACGTTCATACCGATGCATGCAATAATGTACATATCCAGAATGGTGTTTTCCCCATGATTTTACCCCCCACGACATCGATATATATCATCAGTGCTTCTAAGCTTGGCTTGAAGTGATGATGATGAGGGGTCAAGGCCAGGTCTAGCTATCTACCGACTCGAGTAGGAGCCGGGTGCATTTGGGCCTTCTGGCTGGGAGGAGGAAAATCCGATGGAGGAGGAAGAGGAGATGAGTTATACCGAGGTCAGGCTCTAGGTTCATTCTGGGCTTCGATCGATCATAGTATAACTACTCCTGGACTCGATTTGATCCTTTATTCCGTAATGTCAACAGTACGATCCTTTGCTCCCCGAGCTGTTCGAATTCGAATCCCATGGTCAAATCACAATAGCAAAATAGACCCTACTATAGGCCCACCCCCCTGTAGTTTTGTTGATATTGCAGTATACACGCATTCTATGCTTATATTGAGTCGAGAGTTGAGTACACCGGCTCTAGATCTAACTAATACTATCATCCTGCACGCACGTGAGTAATAACATATACCTGTACATCCTACACATATGTACAGTACACTAATTTTCTCACATTCCAATCATTTACAGGATCCTAGCTTCCAAAGTTTCCATTGGAGGAGGAGGAGCTTCGAATTCATACATGTAAATGCACCCACCCACCCACATGATGCATGTTGAATATAATTCTGGCCTCTAATTCTGGGCACGCGGTTAGCACATGCTCTAGATTGTACGTCTATAGCATACAATATACATACCTAAGGTACTTAGTATACGTATACAGCAACCTGCACCTGGATATTAAGTACGAGTAATAATTGCTAGTTGTCATGTGGTATCGATGGCAAGCCCGTGATGTGATTTCCTCGCAGAGTCTCATACTCTAGAGATCGTGGTTTGAGCTTCCGGATCATGATCATGATCAGCAGCAGCTTAAAGTATGAAAGAGCATACGACGTCACATTATGGATTTATTAGTAAATAAAGAATGCCAACTTGAATTCAAACCTGAGCGCCAGCTCGACTTGATCATGAATTAAAAGGCTAACCAATTGGGGTACCTGACCTATAGCTACATGTTTCGCCTTGCCGGGAATTCGAACAAAGGAGCTCAGCACTCGAAGTTTAAACACCTTCCCCTGAGCTCATCCCGCGGCTTTAGGCTACCCACAACCCGCGGAATGTGGAGAAGTGGGAAAAAGTTAATTTGATTAATTAGAGATGATCATGATACATGTATGTACAAAAACTTGCCGTAAGGGGGCATGCAATAGAAATGTACGATATCTGGGTATAAGTTATGGATCTATACCAGGTAGCTACATGTACTTGACATATGCCATCATATATATGTGAATTATACGGATACATACATGAATGAATTTTCCAAGGATATGGGCTATGGATCGTGATCATCATCATCATTATGTTTCGGGACGTTTACTTGTTCTTGTAGAAAGCTGGAAACTATGGCTACTTACCGTCATGAAGGGAGGGAGCTCTACCTACATATCAGGTAGCTAAGCTCTTTTTTTTCCGAATTCAAAGGTTGATCGAGGTTCCGGCCGGGTGTGTGGGTTTCTTGATCAAAGCCTTACAAAAAAACCACCAACGTTAACGAACGCCAGTGTGCAAGTCTCAATCAACTGCCTAGCTGAGCAAGGCGTGTTGTGAATTGAAACAAAACCCTGCTTGTTTGTTGTTGATCGGGGATGTAACCATCATCTACCCTAATTGAGCTGTAGCTATAGCAAGTACCTAGTAAGCGACCACTACCGAATTGGGTAGTGAAACACTATAGAGAACTTGGAATTGTAATATATATGGACTGGGCGGGATATTAAGCATTTTCGTGAATTATACTAGCACATCCTCCCATCCCGATATTCCTACATTGAACGTACATACATTATGATATCAATCCTACCTAGGCAGGAAGAAGAACTGTAAGGTATATAATTGGAGCGAAAATTACCCTCGAAGATATTTGTTTAAACGAAGGTAGGGGGTCTCGGGTTCCTTCCCTGACAGTCTCCTGCTGGGAAGCCTCCGTAAACGCTTCTCTTGATATGCATAATTTCAGTCAATCTATTGCTTCTAGTCTGCCCTAGCTATAGGCCTGCTTGAGGTATACGAGAGATCTAGAAAACTGGGTATTATCCGATTACACTTGTGGCTTAGCATTGATCATGAATATCACTTGATTTCACAGCAATGAATTAATTGAATCTGGAAAAGATGCAGAGTCAATCGATTCTGTGGCCGTATACACATGTAGTTTTATCAAGCTTAAACTTTGAATAGATTGTGTGTATTATAATAAATATAGCGCCTCGCTATAGGCCTAGACCACCGAGTCAAATTAATATGATATATCATATAATAAGTCCCTATAATATACGTTGTGCAAGAAAGCCGTTGAGATTTAGACATCTAAATCTCGAAAACTCTGGGCGCCGAGCACGCGGGATAGATTGCCGCTGCCTTGATCCTGGCCCTGCCTACAGTGTTAGAAGGTAATATAGTTATGATGAGTACTTGTGGTGATCATGAGGGTGTCCACATTATTACCGCAAGGCAACTGTAGGAGGCGACTGAAAATCTAATCAGTACGTCAAACGAATATAGATTGTGGTTGATATTGATTTCCCGAGACTCCAACGTTGAATTGAAGATCCTCCTCCATAAACTCAAATTTCTCTTCATATGAGTAGTTCAGATATACATACGGTATATGAAGTGATTATGATTGGCTACATCTATATCATTCATCTCCTTCCATGAGAAAACTTAGTCTCCATCTATCCAGAGAAAATATAAATAAAGTGCCCAGTGCCCAGGCTCCTGGGCACCCGCGGACACCCGTGGTGGCTATGGGACAAGGAGGTGTTATCTCTGATGTATAATTCCAGCCTGTATGTGAGATTTCTGATAGTCCAGCACTCTTTCTTTTTGGAAGTTCATGGTAATTAATGGCTGCAGATATAGCGTGTACCCCCACCATGGATGTCTTCGTAAGATTGAAACATTTCAAAGCAAAAAGTTCCGAGACACAAAAATATCAACTTTCAACATTCTGCATCCCGCCTATCTGACTGAGCCTCGAGCTCAACAATGTACTTTACATTTCCATCTCAGCAGCTCCAGATCCATACCTACAGCTACATAACTCCTAGCTACGTCACAGTGTATACGTATACGTATACCCCGCCTTTCAGATGTATGCTTCTGTGTACGTATGCATAGATGTAAGGGGAAATTCGAACCAGATCAGCAAAAGCTGTCAGGCATGCATGGCATGCATACGCAGCTCGAGCTCGGACCGGATGACCCCCTTCCTAGAATTTAAAATTTAAACCAAACAGGAATTTCGAGTCGAGAGAGCTTTCAAATCGTAAATTAATTGGATCTTAGAATTATAAGGAAAAGGTTGGTACCTGGCCAAGAGATGTTTCGTGTTTGGAAGTGCATCTATATAGATTAATACTAATTTAACTCTTTGAAATTCCTAGGCCTCCTATAAGGCTATAAAAGTAAGCTTTGATATACTGATTCGTAAGTGCACTCGAAGAATCCATTCTCCGAAGCCTATTGTACCTTCCAAATATCTCAGGTACGCAGTCTCGTGCCCAGCCCCTCCTCGGTCAGGGAACAAGACTACAGGTACGAGTCTATATCGAAATCCATGAATACCTAGGCTTCTCAGTAGATGATCACGGGAGATTGTCTTTGGTTCCGATCTTGGCTATGTATAAACAGGCTTGCAAGGTCACGAGAGGTAATTTGGATACTTTACAATTGCTTTCAAATCCGAGCTCTTCGGGCGTAAGTGGTATTCACTATATCAAGTCTTGGGATGTCTGGACGGCTCGACGCTCTTCCAGGTTCCCGAGCTTTTTATCTGCACTTTGGTCATTTACAATATAATCTTTGGCCATAATAGTTAGCAGGAAACCTGGAATCGAAACGTTCGATATGCATTTTTTTCCTCCCAGATTACCATCAGATCGATCTAGAAACTTGCTCTACTTAGAATTCAGGCCATGTTGATATCTTGTTTTCTGCCCATATATGGGCATCTGAATCTTGATCTTGATCTGCCTTGCAAAAAAAACCTCCATCGATATACGCCATTGCCGGTCTTTGAGATGTGTGGAAGCTCTTCGGGTTCAAGGAAATCGATGTAGAATACTACCGCCTGACACATTCATTATTATCGATCTGATCAACCTTGATATGCCAAACTCAAATGACATCTGGCCGCTGTCTGGGTATATTTGCCAACGTATATTCCTATAACTTGAATTATGCCTAGATACCTAAGTAAGTATGGAGCCGTATGTGTAACTTGCCCAGCCGCACGGGTGGATGCATTGGATGGATGGATATTCGCAATTTGAAACATCACGTACGTACTTCTTTCGAAATATGTGTTTGGACTTTCGTCATATGGTGCTTATGGATCTCCATATATTATATACTCGCAGTGTATATGCACTTGGCAATTGATTAGTATTGGTTCTCCTTCAATGAGATCTAAAAGAAGTTCGAGAGAATACCGGTGATTTTTTAATGTGATGTTCACTCACATTAATATATATTCTTTTCAAAAAAATTCCATCACAGCATTTCAGGGTAAAAGTCATATATGACAACACCGTTGACTCGAAAATGTAATCGGGAATATTTCATTTCCCTTGCAGTTTTCGTTACACATCTGAGTTGCAATTGACTGCTATGGATCAGGCCGCAGTATCTCGAGGTTGTAGGCATGCCTGGTCCATCACAACCTGTATACAGTATCGAATCTTTGATTTACAATTCACGCAGCTGCGCATGCGCTTATGTACCAAATCCTGCGATTTTTACCTAATAATCAATTATTTAACCATAATGATTTGAAAAAAAACAAAAAAAAAACATTTAACCATGACGATATATTTGTAATAATTGGCCTTTATATATATCCCAATCAGGTAGGTACTACCTAATTAGCCCCAAGTACTCACGTGCCCACCAACATTCCCTCACAATCATATGCCCATACCTTTCCTCATCGATATCGATACATCGACAAAAAACCCCCGACTGAGCACTTCATAAAAGAAGAATCTCTAAAGAGCGATTCTCTCGAACTCCAGGGAAAAAAAACGCTCTGCCCAAATGCAAGGTCCATCACGTCCAAAAACATATATACTGGAATTTCGCCCAGCTTCCGCCGAGGCGGAGGACCCTCCGCGTTTTCCAAGAACTTGGAATCTGCACATAAACAACAAGTTGCAAGTCAACTTTAAATTTACCCCCCCCCCCCCCCCCTCCCCCGCCACTACCACAAAAGATATACACCCATGATGGAAAATATCTACGTATACATTCAGAAGTTTGTTTATAAAATTACCTGGCTGGTTCATTTTTTGTTTTATTATTTATAATTAGGGAGAAAGGTCGAAATCAATTCATCGATATCGATATTAATTCGTACTTGATTTATGACCAAGCTTCTAGCAGTCCAATCATATACGGAAGGAATGTACGTGGTATAGCCATCTACTGCAATCAGATCGATGATAGATCTAGGGGAAATGTGCCCAAGTATATATCAAGGCACTGTAAGTGTAAGTTTACAGCAGGGTCCATGAGGGCGCCGAGCTACTCAACTACTCTAGGTGATAATACTTGCATGAGGCACCTAGCACCTTTCTGTATATATGTACATTTACATGATCCTCATCCGGCCGGAATAACGTGCCCCCCACCACTTAAGTTCCAATGTTCGGATACATATTGATTTGAACTTCCCGGGATAACACCCTCTATATGTATCACCCCCCATGGCCATACCCTCCACCTGTCAATCGCTCGATGTCCGGAGAAAACACCGGGCTGGAGAACCATGCAGATCTAGATTCTTTCATTTATTTTTAATTTTTCAGAAATTGATCACGTACGTACTTAAATTGTACGTATACTTAAGTAAGTACTTCGACCTGCAGAAAAAGACGTTTGCATCCCTACCTAGAGATATAGCTATATCCCCGCGGCGAGTCTCCCCGACCTAAAGCTAGCTAGGGCCACCAATAACTGTAATACGAAGTTCTAGATATCAGCGTTTTACATGATGATCGACATATCGTATAGCTATATAACATTATTTGCCAACGGACCGTCATGGGATATTAAACGTTGATGATGATGATGGTGATAATGATAGGGGAAATTTTAAAAGCTTAACGGTGCGGGGTGCCGGGGCCGGCGGGATGGATGTGTGGGGATAGGATGTTTGGGGATATCGGATCTATATTGCAATGGGGGGGTGAAACTTTAACGTTTATAACCTGATTCTGCCCAGCTGCAGTCTGTTCTTGAAATTATATTATGTGATGATCATGAAGACCGGTGTGAAGTCCGGACTTGCATTCGGAATTCTGCAATTCTTCCCCACTCGTGGGATTTTTAAATTCATTCTTTAATGTTGATATTTGAGAGGGAAGCGGCGGGGAGGGGGGGTGGAATCTGCAACCATGCATCATGTACATGTCATGAGGACGAAGCCTCGAGCTCGAGGGGGGGAATTCAGGGGAGATGGGGAGATGGGAAGCTTATTGGGGAACCCCCACGGATCCAGATCCGGAGGGCCTTATAATTACAAATTACTTTCCTCGATGTGGAGTTTAATGTGCACGTGGGTCAGAGTGCTGTGGTCAGTGTGCACCACGATGAAATCCAATTACACCCGAGAGCATATTACCGACGATATGTATAATACCTAATGCAAAACTTGTGAAGAGGAAAGTCTTGCAGACCTCAGTAAATGTGGAAAATGTGGACGCTTACCTAAATGATTGGAATGATGGCACCAAGCGGTAGTAATTTTCTTTTGTATAACGTATTGGACGGGGGCGGGGTTGCGAGTTGGACAGTGTATGTACATTCTTGCCTTAAAAGTGACGGGCCAGCAGTAACCACTGATCGTGATAATCAATATTAATATCGATATCGATGTATATGGAGTACAAAATCTAATACTTTGCCCGCTCCCAATTTTCCCACGATGACTGCTTCCATTCTCTTTGGCATAACATCAATGAGATTGGTATCACTTCTATCCCAATTAAGTCTCTCCCATTCAGACTGAGCAGACGTTATCATTCATTGCCTTTTCAGTACGAAGTCTACCCTCTTGTTCTAAAACGCTTTCTAAGTCGTGCTTTGAGCATGCTCCAAATTTTCAATGGCAGAGAGATCAGGTGACTTAGCAGGCCAAAGAGACTTGTTAATGTTGTGGCTGGAATAGAAATCTGTCGTTATGGTTGCTTCGTGAGGGCCAGAGAGGTCTTCAAAGAAAAAACATATTTTTTTGAATTATTACTCGATTGGAGGCTTGAAAGCCTTTGTCGAGGCCCCCACCCCGAAGGACCTTGAAGGGCTTTATTGCCTGGGAAAACGGCCCAACTAAAACAACTACCTAACCACAAGTGTGCTCCGTTACATCTCCTCTGGTATTTATAAAACAAAAAAAATCCATCAAGCTTAAACAGGGTCAGGTGAAACTACTTAAAGTTGTAGGGAACCACCAAGTGTTTTCTTCCTCCAGCCTGGAGTGCCGGGGCTGCTCCACTGCAGAAGAGACTACAGCACACGTTGTCTTTGAATGCGAAAAGAATAGACAGACCAGGTTAGACCAAGGGGTAGATGGACAGAAGGGATGGCAAGGACTCACTGAGAGACAGGTGGAAAGCGTATGGATCCCAAGCTGGGAATAACGAGAGGAAATGCTAAGGAGCGGGAGGCGAAGACGGAAACTTTGGGAGAAAGAGAGAGAGAGAGAGAGAGAGAGAGCAGATGGGCCGAGGCCACGCAACAACAGGTTGAGGTTTTGTATGTAGCAGATAGTTTCATTAGTTAGGACGCCATGGCGAAAGCTACACGCGGTATCTGAATTTAAAAAAAAAAAAGTTCTCTTCCTCCTACTCGAATTTCGGGCCCCATTGCCCACCAGATGTGAAGTTGGTTTCAGAAAATCCGTCCTGCAAGTTGTTGCCGGTGAAAGGCCTTCAATTAGTTTATATATGTTTTTCTTGCAATTTTTGCTGAGGAATTGGCCATGGGAGGAGCGAGGTGAACGACTGTGAGGTGTGTTTAAAATTTGTTGACCATCAAATGAATTCAATTCATGGAAGCAATATATAGGTAAGGGCCTCCAGTCAGTTTTTCTCAATTCTGCACACTTGCGAGTTATCGATTGCCATACGTATACCCGAGTACATACCACCTCAAATCCTCTAAATCCTCTGGGTAACCTGACGGAGAGCAGAACATTAACCCCTCCCTACACCACGTGCTCCTTCCATGGCAGACACCCGGATCGATATCCCTTGACGCCCTGAACCGCAATTGCAACCACTGGTCACACCATTATAATTACCTACAGTATTTCTGGTATTTTCTTGCCCCCCCCCGCCGAATTCGCTATATAAATCAAACCCACAAATGCCAACTCTTCAGCCCTCAGCTTCATTTTTTTGTACCACCACAACAAACCCCCAATCATGGAAATAAATGTTGAAATGCACTCGAGCTCCGTACCTTTAAACATTTGACACATCCACCCATCCATCCTTCCGAAAGAAAAAAATAAAGGGACAAACGGGATCTTCCATATGCATGTGAAAACCTTTAATGCAAACATACAATGAAGCGCGCGCGCGACCAGCCCAAACCGCCACAAAATCTCATAACCCATCCAGGAACCAATCATTGGGGCTGCGATAATTATAATCTGTCCTGATGGCGAAGTCTGTAAACCATTCCTTAAAACTCGAACGTATCTGCCGCCCGATTTCGTTTTTGCAATCATTGAAGAAATGTGTACATGTATCCGGGAAAAAAAAATTTGGGATTCCCCTCTCGTATTCGCCATTGTGGGGGTTCTGATTCGAATTTTTGTTTTCCCGCGACAATTCGGTTTGCTGCTAATTGGGCATCCCCCGCAAAACCCACCTCCATCTCCATCTCATGCATCCCCCATGGGAATGAAAAATTCCGCGCACATTGGCGATAGAGTAGGTATCTCGTAGAGTACCTATCCCATGTCCGACACACCCAAGCTCAAGCAAGCTCAAGCATAAGCTTTTTTTTTTTCTATTTCCCTTCACTTAATTGATTTCCGCTCCCACCTCCATCTCCATAGGTATCCCGTCAAACAAAAAACAAAAAACGAAAAACAGAAAACAAGCTCTTTCTCCTGCATCTGTAGCTGCACATGTCAGGGGTCGATTAAAGTAATTCAAATTGATGGAGGGCAAATAACCATCCACCATCCTCGCTCTCGCTTTCTCCAGTCCTTCAGGTAGGTATATTTCGCCCAATTGCCCAATTGCCCAATTACTTTCACCCTCCACTCTCTACCCGCACTCTCCCCTCCTCCTCGCCCTCCCGTATCCAATTTTCGCATCGCATGAAATTCGACGTCGCCACACACACACACACACAGTCCATCCCAAACCAAAATCCCATACCCATGTCAATCCCACACCGGTTTGCGTCCCTTCCCTTCCCTCACATCCCGCCATCGATATCTCCCACGCCACAAGGCACAATCCCTCGCCCTCGCAGCCATGCAACCAATCAGCCTTGCTAGCTAGCGCTCGAGCCAACATCTCTGTGTAACGCCACAATCCCTCAGTTACCAATATCGGGTAAGTTACACACACAGCAGCAGGCACTTTCCCCTATTTGTGTAGCGACCACAAAACAAAAATTCCCACGCTTGTTGAAGGCTTGTCGTAACCTATGGTTTTTTGCATGGATAAATATATTGCTGCCTTTGCTGTGCTGTGCTATGCTGTGCTTAAAGCCGTGTCCATAGAGAGAGAGAGAGAGAGAGAGAGAGAGAGCTCTCAATCAATGGCAATATCGATCTATCCCCATTGAAGCCCCCGCTAGGTAGGAAGAGCTTCGTCCACATTTTGCGAACCTACTCTAGCCTGGCGCCGAAGTGATCATGAAGCGGGGCTGAGGGAATAAAACCTTAATTTTATTTCAACTGCGGGCCAAGGCCACGGGTTTTTGATAGACCCGGCTCCATAAGTACGGAATTCGAATGATTAGAGTAGGTAGAGGAGATCGAGTAGGTAGGGGAGGTATGCCCCGTACCGAGGTCGATTGATTCGTAGCTTCGTATTTGGGAGGTGCTGTTGTGATATCTGGAGTGTGCAGATTACAGTACCTATAGGTGGTATTCCGTGAGTAAACTTCAACTAATTCCATAAATTAATCTCGAATTATTAATACATATCGTACAATCAGATCCAACCCCAATATTCATGATCCGGCAAACTGGGGATACTTCATCGAGGAGTTTTGTGATTCCTTAAGCACTCGTACTTATCCCAGATTCCCCCATGATGCTTCAAATGCAAATGCAACCTCACACACAAAATTGGTACTCCATGGGGGAGAAGTAGAGCAGCGTACACCCCTCTCTCCCTCAACTATGCCTAACCGCCTCGTGAGACACATCAATATTAACATCAACATGGCAGAGCACAATGCTCTTCTCCGTCCTCTGCCCTCGAGTAAAACCTCCGCATATTCCTTGAACAGGTCCACCATGCGAGCTGCCTCTGGATTCTCCCTCTCGTCACAAAAGCAAAACCCACACTTATTTTTGTAGGCGTTAAGGGGTCCGGCCCAAAGAGCTCTAGGTCAGATAAGAAAGTCTGGTCTCGAATTCCCAGAGCACTCTTGCTGCACGAGTAGAATTATGTGTGTGGGTGCATGTGGCTGAGCCATGGAGAGATCCGATCCGCCAAACTCTCCAAAATAAAAAAAAGAACGCCACCAGCTGTGATAGAATCATGTGCGTCTGTCCCCTGATACTGATGCTCGAGGGGGGCGGCTATTGATCCCCCCGACCCCATCACCCCCCCCTCCCCCGCCTCTTTTCTGTCATTTGCCCCTTCGCCCAACCTTTATTCCTCACTCTCACTCACTTCTTTCTCTCTTTCTACCTCTCGGTCCACACACACTCTCTTTTTTCTCCTTCTTTGTCGTGTGAGGATTGTTCCGGTTTTCCGTGAGGATTCGCTTCATTCTCTCTCTCCGTCTACCCGTTCTATCCGTTCTCTTCTTTTCTCTCTCCCATCGAGCAAAATCTGCCCTAGGCCCTCCTTCAAACGGGATTGCCGTGTGCGAGCTGAGTGGTGCTTTCGACCATCCCGAGTCGAGTCGCAAGAGATACCCATCCAATCCACCCCATCCCACCTCACCGCAACCAACGATGGTCCCCTCCCCCCGCGCCGGCCTCACAGCCTCCATCTACCTCCTCACGCTGCTCGCCCTCGCCCCCCCTCCGGCCACCGCGCAAATCGCCAATGAGGACGTAATCGACTTCAAGACCAACGCCGCCTGGAACGACATCCGGACGTGCGCGCAGACCTGCCTGGTCTACTACAACGGGCTCGGCTGCAAGACCAACAAGTGCCTCTGCCAGCCGACCGACTTCATCCTCGCGGCAAAGACCGTCGGCGACTGCGCCCAGCGCGACTGCAACACCATCGAGGCCGGTACGGGCATCCAGAAGTTCTACAAGGATTATTGCGACTCGAAGGGTTATCCGGTTTCGGTAGGTACTCCCACCACTAGCACTGCGGGCGGGAGCGGCAAGGCGACGGTCACGGTGACGCAGCTGGTGGGCACGGTGACGGTGACGGTTTCCCCTGCGAACCCGGCGGCGGGGCCGGGGAGTGCGGGCGTGGGGATGATGGGGATGGCGGCGATGGCGATGGTGGTGACGGTCATGTCGATGGTGGGCGGACCGTTGGCTGTGCTATCCTGCTAAAGCAAAAGAAAATCTCAAATCAAGAAAGAAAGATGAAAATCCATAAGAACAAAAAAAAAAACTTGAAAATAAAAAGAGAAATAAAGAAAAGCATGGAGCAAAGGTGTACGGTACTGTACTAGATCACTATACATACCTCCACACACACACACACACACACAAACAACAGTGGCACGCCCACCTATCCATAGGTCCGACTTACCTTTCACCCGCCATCTTCTCTTGCCAAAGCCATCATCATCTCCCTGACCCCAGATCCAATCGGGATCCGAGCCAGTTCTGTTTTGTTGGAAGAAGAAGAAGGAAAAGGGGCCTCACCGCTAACAAGTCTCCGTCTTTCTGAATAATAGTTATCCCAAACCACCGCCAAAGCCTCCTCCTCCTCCTCCACCGCCGCCGCAAAAACCACATCCGCAGCCACCAAAACCTCCTCCACCACCCAAACCACCAGCACCTCCGGCGGCGACAGCGGCGGCCTAGGCACAAACACCGACCCGACCGACCCCGCCAGCAAAACCAACAACACCCCAACCAACGTCACCACCCCCGGCGCGGCCAACAATGGCGGCGGCAGCAGCAAAAGCGAATTTGGCAAGTCCGAAATCATCGGAACCGTCGTCGGGATCCTCGCTCTCTTCGTCGCGATCCTCACCCTCTGGGTCAACTGGAAGAAGAAGCGGTCAAAGGATCTCATCGCGCGCTCCGTCTCCGGCGCCGCGCGACCCTCGAGGGCAGACCGCAAGGGTGCCTTCCCACTCTCGAGCGTCAGCCCAGCAGTCACTCCCCCGCCGCAAGCATTGGCTCCACACTCGCCCCACCCGCCGCCTCACCCACCGCACCATGGCCCCGTCGTGCACGAGCTGTATGGCCAGGGCGGACAGAAAGCGCCGGTGCACGAGCTGTATGATACTGGCAAGACGGATTCCCACCACGTCACTTACAGCGACCATGCTGCGGCAAAGGACACGTATGGCCAGGGAGGCTATGGATATAACGATTATGGTCAGCCAAATGTGTATGGAGATCGCAATGTATAGAAAAGAAGTTACCTACCTATGTTGAGGCCGGAGGTCGGAGGTTGTAAAGCCCACATTTCTCCCGCAGCAAACCTCTATCTCTTTCTCTCTCTCTCCAAGTGTATGTCTGGCTTTTCAATGCTGCCGGGTGCTCGGTTCCTGTATATAGATCCTTCTTCCTTTGAATTCCCTTCATTCATTTTTGTTTTTTCCCCTGCCCCTGCAGCAGGCGGGTATTTCACGAGTCCATCGATATCCCCACCTTTCTTCTTCTTCCTCCCCTTATAATATCCTTCTTCCATATTTTTTTTTTTTATCAATCAATCATGTACAATTAGCGTCGTCATCAATTCACTGGGGTTTATTCCATTAGCAATGCTCGAACTCGTCCCTAGGTACCTGCTCCTCAACGTCGTGAGAAGAGAAAGCAGTTGGCGTGAACGACTCCGACTCCGACTAACCAGACTGCCTCCTCTCGGGAAAGCTCAATACCTAGTTCCTTATATATCCCCCAACCAGATGGAAAAGGTCTCCAGTCTTGTCAGGGCAGGGGCAACTAGCCTCGTCCCCACCCAGGGGCATGAAGTCGTCGTCGTCGTCGTCGTCTGTCGTCAAGATTTACCCGATTCTCTTGGCTAGTTAGTTACTTTGCTACTACCTAGTTACCATGTTATCTTGGCCATACGTGCGATCGATTGCGGACTATTCCCAACAGGGGTAAGTAGTTGGCTTATTTATTTCTCAAAGAGGAAGTTACTACCCAAAATAGACTGTAGTGCTTGCACCGCGATCCAGTCTCGTACCCTGACCTCTGCCGCGGTCCGGGATTCTGTGGGAAATACTGGTGTCGTAGGTACTGGATGCTTTATTTTTATATTTTGTCGGCATTCAAGAGTTAGAGATATCGATGCACGCTCGAGGATCAGCCACAATGCGATAAATTTTATATATTACCTTGTATCATGAACAAAATTATAGTTCGAATCCCATGTACAGTGTACTCCGCGGATCCGGAGTTTACGGACGGTGTTCAGGTGTTCATCTGGCGTGTGGTATGAAAGAATGAATTGAGGATGTATGTATCTTGTACTTGGTTCTTGTGGATCTGGAGTTGGTATTATTATTGATATATCTAGCGGTTGTGAGGATGGTGATGATTCAATCAGAAGCCTTACCTCCCTTTTCCGCAGATTATGCTATTATCTACTTAACTACTTATGTGTGGGGAGTAGGGCTTCGCCCTAGGTATCTCCACCTTCTCGCTACGTACAGATCCGGAAGGAGGCTTGAGATACTACCTCTTCCGCAACCGGAAGTCATTTACAACAGTTGGGGATGGGGGGGGTGTTCTCGCGATCATGGGATTGTACTTATCTCGTACCCAGACCCTCGAAGAGGTGGGATTGGGGTGTTCTCGTGCCCAGACTTGACCTGCATGTGCCAGGATTGGGGTGCTGCAGCACCTGGTAGGCACCTCCTACCGGGACCCTCACGTGAGTCTATCTGTCAGAGGAGGATGGCAGGGAGGGACGAAAGGCGGATTGGGAAGCAGATGCGGAAGTGGGATACTTCCGCATCGTGATGGGTGATCGGCAGATGCGGGATTGGAGATCCTTCCGCATCAGGAGGAATGATGGAGGCTTTTAAGTAGTCTCGTACCTTTTAAGGAGAGAACATGTAGTGTGCGAGAGAATGATCATCATCTTTACACTCCATGACTATACGGCTTCGTCCATAGGCCTCTATCCTCACACTATCTACATCTTTGCTAACCTCCGCTGCAAAGTCACTATGAGGTCATTGAACGCGCCGCAGTTATTTGATGTGATTGATCTCTCAAAAGCGTTGCCCTGGTTAACGTTTCTCGGATGGTCAATCGCCAAAGCTTGCAGGGTTAACCTGCTATTGTAGAACAACGAGCGCCAAGTGCAAGTTTGTGACGGGGCGAACGGAGGAATAAGGAAGGAATAACGGAGGAATAAGGAAGGAATCTGCAGATGGGAGAGAGACTTCCAAAAGGGGAAGGGATTAGCTTAAAAGTGGATTAGCTTAGCTTAGTATGGAGGGGATATGGGGTCTCCGGCCCTCCCCCTCCTCTTGAGAATGACACTACACATCCATCACACGCCGGACCATAGAGATCCCTCTGGTGCTTCGTTACGGCCTCGTAACATTGGTAGCAACACCCGTTTCCGACTTGAACCGCTGTGATGACCAGGTCCCAGTGACAGGATCTCGACGGCCGAAGAAGGTACCGTTGTGTCCGTGCCAAGGGGGACGATAGGCGTGGATCAGAGAGGGGTAGCGGCGGTTGAGGATGGCGAGAGTGTAGGTGTTGACTTGGTCGAGAGGGTGCACAGGAGCAGGTTCTGGGGCACCGCCGGGAAGGATAACTGAGCGGCGAGTGGTCAAGGTGCTGGGCATGGGACTTGGTCAAGGCAGGATCAAGAGGGGCTGTCTAGGCCACGGAAGAGGAGAGTGTAAAGTATATTCGAATAACAACTTGTTAAGATACAACTGAGGAAAAGAGACAAGTTGTTGCGTGAAGAGGAAAGGAAAAGAAGACAAGACGAGAGGGAGAAAGGACTCCTTATATAGAGATCCTTCTCGAGCTATGGAACTAGAAAGACATGAATAGAATTGCAGCGCCGCGGCTGCGCAGTGGCTGCGCGGCGGCTGCGCAAGGTACATGAGTCAAAGGGAATTACAAATCAACTGCGCAATAGAAACAACTAGAACTTAATGGAAACTGACGGAAACGTATGGAAACCTATTGCGCAGTGAAGGTTCGTGATGCTAGAACCTTCTGGTGGTTTCTTCTGGATTCCGAACTAGGAAGTCGAGCAGTGACAGGGATGCGGGCTGTCGTGTTGCAACGGTTACCAGGAACGGACTAGGACGTGGACTAGGTACATGGCGAGGTGGAGTATTGCTAGTAGTAGGCTGAACTCGGCTGGGGTCAGGATCAGGTGAACATGGATCCACTGTGGCTGATAGCGAGGCTGGTGCCGGCGGTGGCTAGGTGCGGGGTAGTCCTGGGTAAGGCTGGAAACTCGGTTCATGACAGTAGCCCCCCTTCTAGAGGAGAGCTCCAGCGATCTTTCTTGGATTGGTTCAAGGTCGTCGTCGATGATGATCGGGTCGTACCAAGATCCACTCATGGTGCGGGAAGGTTTTCTGGTCTGGGTTTTCGTGGGTAAGCTGTGTGGAAGCGCCTAACAATTGCTGGGGCGTTTTCGAGGTCGCTTGCTGGTTGCCAGGTAGGATGATCGTATCCAACCCAACGGACAAGATACTTGAGTTGACGTCGGACAAGTTTGGAGTCGAGAATATCTTCAACTTCCCACTCTAGGTCTTCGTTAACAATAACAGGAGGAGGAGGAGGTTGAACTTGGCCGGCGAGGGGGTCTGTTGCAACAGGTTCCAGGAGGGAGACGTGGAAAACTGGGTGAACTTTCATAGATGCAGGAAGTTCAAGCTTATATGCGTGGCTGGAGATTTTCTGGAGGATTCGAAATTTTCCCAGGCGCTTAAAGTCCAACTTGGTTGATGGGCGAGTGGTGTGGATGTGTCGTCTGAGTAACCACACCTCATCGCCAACTTGGTATGCTGGTGGGGGAAGGCGATGTCGATCGGCTTGTTCTGCATGAATCGCCTGGGACCAGGATATTTCAGCCTGCACATGCTTGTCCAACAGGCTGAGTTTGGCGGCATAATCCTTGAGTGCTTCCGGGGTTGGCAATGGAACTGCAGGATTGGCAAGGATTTCGTATCGGGGTTGTTGTCCGTAGACGGCAAAGAAGGGCGTAATTCCGGTGGTTGCCGAAAGGGTGTTGTTGTATGCAAACTCGGCCATAGTCAAGAGTTCTGACCAGTTGTCCTGCTGGTAGTTGCAGTAGGCACGAAGGTATTGTTCAAGGATTGCATTAACTCTTTCGGTTTGGCCGTCGGTCTGGGGATGGAAGCTGGTGGAAAGCTTCTGTTGAATTCCAAGGAGCTTGCAGAGGAACCTGGAGAACTCAGATGTAAACTGGGTACCGCGGTCGGTAACAATAGAGTCAGGGAGGCCGTGAAGGCGGAAGATGTTGTCCATGAAGAGTCTGGCAAGGGTCTCAGAGTTGCACTCGGTTGTAGTTGGAATATAATGAGCCATCTTGGAGAGTCGGTCAACTACTACCAGTACAGCATCGAAGCCGTTAGACAAAGGTAAGCCAGTGATGAAATCCATTGAAACTGAACTCCATCTGCGGACTGGGATTTCCAAGGGTTTCAGGAGTCCGTAGGGGGCGTGTCGTGCGGGCTTGATCCTCATGCAAGTATCGCAGTTTTGAATGTAACGTGCAATGGTCTTGCGCATCTTGGGCCACCAGTAGTTCCGGGAGACAAGTTCATATGTAGCAGCTCGACCTGGGTGGCCAGCGGCGGGGTGTTCGTGGCACGAGCTAAGGACTTTGGCTTGAAGTTCTTTGTTATCAGGGATGTACAAGAGTTTGTTGACATAGAGGAGGCCATCATTGTAAGTACATTCTCCGAGGGGGACTGTTGGGTGCTTGGTTTCAAAGTTTTCAAGGGCAAGAAGGATTGATTTTCCCAAGGCGTCGGTTCCAAGGAGGTTGCGGATTTCGTTGTTGAATCCAATTGAGGCTGCTGAGAGGGAGTAATCAGAGAATTTGGAGGACGGGATTAGAGCGCGTACAGGTCGTGCGCGTTCATCCCCCTCTTCAGGGAGGTCTCCAGACCTTCGTGTCAATGCATCGGCTTTTCCGTTCTTTTCGCCAGGTTGGAACACAATAGTAAAGTCATATTGCGCTAATTCCCCAGCCCACCGTGCTTGCCGCCGATTCAGGAGTGTTTTGGTCTTAAAGGATTCAAGGTTGTGGTGATCCGTGAGGATGGTAAATGGCTTGGGGAGTGCGTGAAGGTACATGTGCCATTTTTCCAAACAAACAACAATTGCAAGGAGTTCCTTATCACCGATTCCGTAGTTGCATTCGGCTGGTGACATTTTCTCGGACAGGAAGGCAACAGGGTGGAGGACAGATTTGCCGTTCTCAGGAACCTTTTGAGAGAGGATGCCGGAAACCACATAGTCGGAGGCGTCAGTCTCGAGGATTGTTTCAAGGTTTGGGTCAAAGTGCCGGAGGATTGGAGCAGAGGTGAAGGCAGTTTTCAAGCGAGAGAATACTGCATCACATTCTGAAGACCACGCAAAGGGGGTATCCTTTTGCAATAGTCGGAAGAAGGGTTGACAGATCCGGGAATAACCTTCAATGAAGCGGCGATAGAAGTTGGCGAAACCAAGGAAGCATTGGATGTCTTTCACTGATTTTGGCGTTTCCCATTCCACTACCGCTTTAACTTTTTCTGGGTCCATTTCGATACCTTCTGAGGAGATAACGAAACCAAGGAAGGTGGTCTTTGTAACACTAAATTCGCATTTCTCTGGTTTGACGTAGAGACCAGCTTCCGAGAGCTTTGCAAGAACTTTCCTGACTTGGTCTTTGTGTTCGGCTCGGGTTTTGGAGTATATCAATATGTCATCAAGGTAGACAACACAAAAAACATCAAGGAATTCCCGGAGGGTGTCGTTCACAAATCTTTGACAGGTGGCAGGGGCATTGGTAAGTCCAAAAGGCATGACAAGAAACTCGAAGAGGCCATATCGGGTGCGGAATGCAGTTTTCCACTCATCGCCTTCCTTGATTCTGATGAGGTTGAAGGCAGCTCGGAGATCAAGGCGAGTAAAGTACTTTGAGCCTCGAATCTGGTTCAATGTTTCCTCAATCCTTGGTAGTGGGTAGCGGTCTTTGTGGGTGATGTCGTTAAGGGCACGATAATCCACACAAAGTCTTAGGGAACCATCTTTTTTCTTGACAAAGAGGATTGGTGAGGCGCTAGATGAGGAGCTAGGGCGAATGAATGCTTTGGCAAGATTCTCATCAAGCCATTCTCGGACCTCCTTGAGTTCTGAATCGGACATTGAGTACATGCGTCCAAGAGGAGGTTTGGCGCCTGGAAGAAGAGGAATTTCATGATCGACATATCGGTGGGGAGGAAGCGATGAAGCTTCCTTCTTAGAGAACAAGGGCAAGAAGTCGTGATATTCTGAAGGGACAAGAGCTGAGGCTGGTTCGGGAGTGCTGGGTGTTTCTGGAAGGGAGGCGAGTACACAAATCATTGAACCAGGTTGTTTAACAGCAACTCGCATGGCAGCACGAGAGATAACTGCAATTTTATGATTTACTGTACTGGGAGGGTTGCTGGAGATTGTATTTTGTCGAACAGGAAGGCAGTGGGCCTGGCAGTAACCAGACGCAAAGGTAATGGTGTTCTTTTGCCAATCAATCATGGGATTATGGCGGCGAAGCCAGGTCCGTCCAAGAATTAAGTTCCATCCGGCCAATTTTGTCACTTGGAATGTAAGAACTTCCTCATGTTGGTCGACAGTGAGTTTCAAGGTACAAGAGTGGGTTATCTGGCCAGCAACCGAGCATCTCCCATCAACAACGATGAGGTCTTCTGGTTTTGGTTTCAGATCAAGGACAAGGTTCAAGGACAAGGCAAAGTCAAGGTCGATGAACTGAGAGGTAGCTCCACAGTCCACCATGCAGGTTCCAGGCAAAGAATCATTGATAGTAGCATTGAAAGTCATAGGTGACTCGGAACCGAGATCACCTGAAAGAGAAACAGAAGACAAACGCAAAGCAGTAGAGATTCGATACCTTCGCAACCTACTCTTGCGAGCAGATCGCGACTCAACAGGAACAACAAAACCAGTACCAAGCAAATCAACAGATGGTAAAACAGAAAAAGCATTAACGGAAAACATTGGGGAACAAGAGGCGCACGAAGGCGAAAAACAAACACAAGAGGGTTCAAGAGAGAAGACACCAGGTTGCATCCTGGCACTCCTTGAAGGGTCTTCGGTCTTCAAAGAGGCAGTTAGTTTTTTGCCGGAGTGGCGGTCTCGGTGGTGCTGTAAAGCACAGTTGCAGGTGGTCCTGCTGGTGTGGCAATGTCGGAGGTAGCGTTGACCTTCTGTGCCTTGTTGGGGCAAACACTTGCGAAGTGTCCTTTTGCACCACAGTAGAGGCAGAGGCCATTGGCGCGGCGGTAGTCTTTATTGGCCTGGGTGAGAGGACCACGCTTTCTTTTAACCTCAACTGCAGAGAGGTCCATGGGTCCCGCATGTGAGCCTGTAGCGGTAGAGGAGCTGGCAGGAGCACTGGTGCGAGGGGCAGCGGTGTTGTGATGTTGGGAGGGCGTGTGGTGTTGATTCTGTACACGCCTGATGTTGTTGTCGAGCTGGATGCACATTTGTGCAACAGCAGCCAGAGTGTCTGGAACATTGAGTTGGTAGGATAGCGCCGTAGCGGTGTCCTTGTTGAGGCCAGAGCGGAATCTGGCAATCTGCTCTTTTTGGTTCATAGAGAGCTTGGTGGAAATGGTGACAAACTCAGCGGCATAGGCAGAGCAGTCTCGTTTACCTTGACGGAGTTTGTCAAGCTTTTCTCTTGCAGTTGCTTCGGCATCTGGGTCGTCAAATGCCGCTTGGAGGGCGTTGATGAAGCCTTCGTAGGATTGAAACTGGACTTGGCCAGTGACTGGGTCCATGTGTGGGTTGAACCACGCTTGGGCACCTCCGGAGAGGTGAGAGGCAGCATAAGCAATCCTAGCTGCGTCGGAGGCATAACGGGTGGGGTCGGAGGAGAAAACCAGTTGGAGTTGGGTGATGAACTGGCGATATTTGTCCCTAGTGCCATCGAAGGCAGTGGGGTCTGCAATCTTTGGGGCCAGGTTTCGTGGCGCGGGTGGTGGTGGTGCTAGGGCTTGGAGTCTGGTCTGTACACCAGCGTGGAATCCGGATTGGAAGTGGGCATAGAGTGACTGAGTAGCAGCGCTCAGTTCGTCGACATCGGTGAGGTTGGGGATTACTGGCGATTGCCAGGTTCCGGTGGTGCCACACATAACACCTTGAAGGTGCGCATTGGTGAGGCTTGTCCTAATGTCAGGACGGAGGTTATTGGGGAGGCTTGGGTTGTCGCTAGCGACGAACTGTGTGGTTGAGAGGAGGGCAAGATAGTCGGTCCAAGGGGTTGCCAGCGGGGGGAGAGGAGTTTGAGAACGAGACATTGTGATGTTGCTTTGGTGTGGCGGAGACAGTTATGTCGACGCAACAAAGTGTGATGACCAGGTCCCAGTGACAGGATCTCGACGGCCGAAGAAGGTACCGTTGTGTCCGTGCCAAGGGGGACGATAGGCGTGGATCAGAGAGGGGTAGCGGCGGTTGAGGATGGCGAGAGTGTAGGTGTTGACTTGGTCGAGAGGGTGCACAGGAGCAGGTTCTGGGGCACCGCCGGGAAGGATAACTGAGCGGCGAGTGGTCAAGGTGCTGGGCATGGGACTTGGTCAAGGCAGGATCAAGAGGGGCTGTCTAGGCCACGGAAGAGGAGAGTGTAAAGTATATTCGAATAACAACTTGTTAAGATACAACTGAGGAAAAGAGACAAGTTGTTGCGTGAAGAGGAAAGGAAAAGAAGACAAGACGAGAGGGAGAAAGGACTCCTTATATAGAGATCCTTCTCGAGCTATGGAACTAGAAAGACATGAATAGAATTGCAGCGCCGCGGCTGCGCAGTGGCTGCGCGGCGGCTGCGCAAGGTACATGAGTCAAAGGGAATTACAAATCAACTGCGCAATAGAAACAACTAGAACTTAATGGAAACTGACGGAAACGTATGGAAACCTATTGCGCAGTGAAGGTTCGTGATGCTAGAACCTTCTGGTGGTTTCTTCTGGATTCCGAACTAGGAAGTCGAGCAGTGACAGGGATGCGGGCTGTCGTGTTGCAACGGTTACCAGGAACGGACTAGGACGTGGACTAGGTACATGGCGAGGTGGAGTATTGCTAGTAGTAGGCTGAACTCGGCTGGGGTCAGGATCAGGTGAACATGGATCCACTGTGGCTGATAGCGAGGCTGGTGCCGGCGGTGGCTAGGTGCGGGGTAGTCCTGGGTAAGGCTGGAAACTCGGTTCATGACAACCGCGGACAGCGATCAGGACGGATTCAACCCTTTGCATCCCACACGGAGAGTGCAGGATCCAATACGAACGCATGGCTTCTCAGACAGACAAAACCAAGGGAAGTAGCCCCCCATCCACTCCCTCCAAACTGCGAGCAGCAGCATGTGTACTTCGAGTCGGACCCTGCGTTGGCATGGGTATTACAGAAGCAGACGTGATGCTAGCAAGCAAGGTGTTAAGCACCGTGTCGGGAGCCAGCCGTGGGGGATATGCAGCAGCAGCTAGTAAGAAGGTGGCCCAAGGCTTGGTGAAATGGAGAGAGGTACTTACCACCCTTCATCCCAACGAGGGACCGATTATACCCCTCCAGAAATCTCGCCTTGAATCCGAGAGTACCCGGGTTCCTTCTGGAAAATCGGACCTAAAGCCAACCTTTGACCCTCTTCCTCTGAAGACTGAGGAACACCCCGGAGAACGAACACCAGACCCCTTTTTTCCATCTGGGGAAAACTGTTCGAAAATGATGATTCTCCCCTGGAGCTCCCCCGTGACCAGTGTGATCCGAAAGGATACCCCTCGGGAGATCGATCGAGTGGGAGCCCCTAGGAAAGCTTTGCTTCCGAAAAGCTTGGTTAACACAACCATCCGGAAACCACCCAGGTTCTCACTGCCACCGGATCGACCTCCGCATCCCCCAAAAACCGGGAAACCCGTGAGAAGGGCTAGCCCTATTTCTAACACTCCCCCCATTCGGGTTGCAAGGTCCACCACTCCGACTTCCAAATTGAGCGTCGTGGAGCGCCCCACCCTGCCCAGCAGGCGGAACGAGCCAGATGAGCGACAGGAAATGATTCTGTGGTCTTCATCACTGAATCAACTCCTTCCCTCCAGCCCTGACAAACCTACTAAGCCTGCGCGCGAAGTAACCAAGAAACCTACATCAAAACCCCCCGACGCTGACTCCAAGCCCGATTCTGGTGCTCGTTTGGTGAAAATGGCTGACACGGTGACTGCAGGAATCGCTCCCGCTAAGCCCCCCTACAATTTCGACACCCCATTCGGATTGGAGGCAGGACCGTCTGAGGGGACCGGAAAAGGAAAAGACCCGGTGACGAAGAAAACGACAGCAAGACCAACCGCTGCTGTGGAAAGCGAAGGAGAAACGGTTACTCGAGGCCTCTCCAAAGGACAGTTGCGACGTGAGGCCTACCTGCTCATGACCATGATCAAGATGAACGCCGTTACCACCCCCTTAATTCGACTGACCGACAAGGTGGCTGCATCCGCTATCCTCGCCATGGCCTCCCGTCCCGAGATGGCCAAAGCTCAGAAATATGCCACCGAGGCACTGGCGAAACCGGATGGCCCACAGACCACTAATGAGCAGATGACGGAGTTCTTGGAGAATTTCAGAGTAGCAACGATGGCCTATTTGTCGGAAGACGAGATGAGCGAGGAGGAAGGAACCGGAGACCAGGACCGGACGTTGATGAGACAGGCGCTGGCCACGACGAAGGAGTTGAGAGAAGAGGTACAGAGACTGACCGCATTGGTGGGGGGATTGAGGCCCAGCTCCTCAGGGCTAAACCTTGGGACGGCCGTTCCCCTACGTCATGCCAACGCTGGGGCTGGAGGACAGGTGGTGGGTGCGCCAATTTTGCCTACCGACTTCACTAGGCACCCAACGTCTCACGTTTTACGTCAATCCCAAGAGAAGACGACCCGCGACAATAGCTCTAGCTCCAGTGAAGCAGACGACTCGGAATACGACCGCATCCGCAAGCCAGACGATCCGATGTATCAAAAATATTACCTGCGAGGGGGAACTCGTGGATATTATGACGAAGAAGAAGAAGAGGATCGACACTCTGTCCACGGCTTTTCCGATCACCGACACAAACACAAGCGCAGTTCGGACCGAGAACGGCGTCATCGCCGGCGAAGGTCCTCCCCGGAGCGGTCCCGTCACCGTGCGTCGGGGCGCGACCGAGCGGAACGCCGTGGTGATCGTCATCGGCGGGATCCATCCTCCGATTCCAATACGTCATCATCGGAACCATCCGACAGCGATAGTTCTGAACCCAGGGAAAGGTACCATCACAATAGACGCCGCCGATCGGACAAACGGCATTCCTCCCCCGGCAGATATCATCGAACCCTCAAGCCGGACCAAATAGGTTCTTTCGAACCCGGTAAACAACAACCAGCACAATTCATCCGTCGGGTGCGTCAAATGGCTAGGTTGTATGGTAAACGCAATGTACTGGAGCTCCTACCCCTATGCTTGAAAGGGGGAGCGGCATCTTGGCACTCAGGACTACCCACGCGTACTCAAGACCGCATGGTAGAATCCATAACGGAGTTTGCGGACCAATTGATGGCTAGGTATGCCCCAGATATGTTCACCTCTGAGGATATTGCGGCCAAACTCAAGTTCCATTTTGATGGACCCAAGGCGATGGATATTCGGGATTATGTTAGCGAAAAGGTGTCCCTCTTAGCGGATGCAAACATTACCAAGCAAGATGAGGTAGTTAAGAGAATATGGAAGGGTCTGGACCCAGAGTTGGGAGTTTTCGTACCTATACTCCCAGCTGGGAACAAATTGGCCCCGTTTGAGAGAGAACTTTATCGTTTGGAACCGACCGCGCGGAAATACCATGAACAGCAAAGACGGAAAGGACCATGGGAGAAAGCTCGTCGGGATACGAAGGCTTCGGCCCCTGAGGAGGCTGAGAAGAAAACGGATCGGAAATTAGAGAAGAAATTGGAGACTCAAACAACCCCACCTAAACGAACGCCCCCTCGCCCTTGTCGCCATTGCGGCGGAGACCATTGGGATGATAAGTGTACTAACCGAAAAAAGGTAACCTTCAACGCCTATCCTGACCCTGCCTGGACCTCAACGGATGAGAAGGAATATCAAGCAAACCAGACGCACGCCCTGAACGAGGAAGAGAGTGATACGGATTCGGAAAACGAGAGCCTGAGTCACTAAACCCCCCGGGTGGCTTGGGATGGAGAGTCCGGTGGGAAAGTACGCATAAGGGAAGTATGGAGGCTGGAGGAACCGTGAATTCTGAAGGGCGGAAAAACAAGAAAAAGAAGGAGGGTGCTGGGTTGCGATCTGATGGGTCGGATAATGCGAGGAAAAACATTGTAGATAGAGCTGTTAAGATAGATAGTTTGGTTAGCACTGAAAAGGGGATGAGACCGGAGGCAGAAAAGGTAGTTTTAACGGAGGAAATGGTAGTTTTGACGGAGGAACCCGTTTCCCCGTCTGCGGAGGAACCGGGGAACGAAGATAAGGAGGATGGAGTGGGCCATGGACTGGATGAGGAAGTAGCCCCCGCGCCAACACGAGTCTCTAAAAGGATCAATAAAGGAAAAAGGATTAGTGCGGAGAGCTGGCGCCCTATTCCCGAACGGCGCAGAGGACGTGGGGGAAGGAAGGCTCCCCCGGCACCAGATGAAAAGGAAAAAAACAACATGATGTCGGAATTGAAAGATATATGGTCGCAAAGGGAGGACCCGGATGCAATGACCCCCGAGGTTCATACCATTAGCGTGGACGACAAATCGCCCCTTAGGTTGTTGACGGCTCCCGAGGGAGAATCCTTCAGGGATTTCTCTTACACCCGGATCAAGGTGCGGGGAACTCCGGACGGAGATCCCATACCCGCTTGCTTGGACGGTGGCTCCCCTGTTTCATCTATTGATCGTCAATTGTTGTCTCAACTTCCGGAGGGCGAGGTTGGGAATCGTGAACAACCTCTGTGTATCCTGGGGGTAGGTGGGGGGGAATCTTTGACGAACGAATACATTCGTACCCCCCTGTTTCTTCGGACGATCTCTGGAAAGACCACCTGGATTGCGTGCGAACTACAAATCGTGAACCGTCTGACCTGTGGAATACTGCTGGGCAACGATACCATACGGCCGAACCGGATGGAGGTGATGTTTTCGGATAAGGATAATCAATGGAAGGACTCGGTCGGAATTCGGGATACGGGAGAAAGAGTGGAAATCAACCTGCAGAGCGGGAATCGTCAGCGGAAGGAAGAGTATGCGGTGTTGTCTTGTGAAGAAGTGGTGCTTAAACCCGGAATGGGGAAGAATATTTCAATCAGGATGGAGCGAGGGTTTCCACCGACTCCGGACCTGGAGTGGCTTTTCCTCCCTGATCCTGTGATTCAAAACATTCCTCTGTTGGATTTCACTTCGGCTCCTGCCGCGATGATTACAGGAGAGGCATCCATGATCCCTGTAAGCAACTTTGGACGACATCCTGCCAGGATTCGGAAATGCATGAGATTAGGGTGGGTGACCAGACGTGACCCCGGGTCGGTACAAGTTTCGTTTATCGGAGGGGTGGACTACGAGCGAATGTTTACCCAATCCACCGATCCCGATCAACATGGAGGATTGTCAGAGGAGGAACGGGATGGTATCCTAGACAAGTTTGGATTAACGGAAGGTGATGGAGCACCTTTGGTAGAAGGGGACGTGGACGAACCATTAGGAGCTCCTTACCAGGGAAGCTTGCCCTTCCTGGTGGGAGAAGAGAGCGAAGGGGACGTGTCGAATGTAGACGTGTTTACCGGATGGGGTAGGAAGAACCAGGAAAGCTGGGAGGAGGTGTTTCGATCGTTGTTGAACGAGCATCGATTACTCTTCCGCAAGCAGCTTGGCCAATTCAATGACCCCATCACCATGCCCATTCCTTTCACCAACGGGGATAAGGACATTGACGGTCTTCGTCAAAAAGCTTACGGCATGAGTCAGCGCGATCGCAGGGCGGCAGATGATATTTTGAATCCCCTCAAGGAACAAGGGGTGGTGGAAAACGTACCGTTGGGGGAACCTTGTGCTATTTCTTCCCCCGCTTTTATTGTGTGGAACAAGGGCAAGCCCCGTTTGGTGGTGGATCTCCGCCGAGTCAACACTCGGCTGTATTTGGATGCATACCCCTTGCCCAAACAAGACGAAATTCTCAGCGCTCTGGGAGGTGCATCGCTCTTTAGCTCAATGGACATCACCAAGGGATTCTACCAGCAAAAATTGAACCCCGATGATAGGTGGAAAACCTCATTCGTGACGCCGCATCGAGGCCACGAACGTCTGACAGTCGCTACCATGGGTTTGGCCAACTCCCCTGGTTTCTTTCAACACAGAATGGAGGATCTTCTGCGCCCATATCTATGGCATTTTGCCCTTGTCTATATTGATGATATCATCGTGTATTCATCTTCTCTGGAGCAACATGTCAAAGACCTCCGTACCGTGCTGGGGGCATTGAACCGCGCCGGTATAACCTTAGCTCCAGCCAAATGTCACATCGCCTACCCTTCAGTGGATTCCCTGGAGCACCATGTCTCTCGGCTCGGTTTGTCAACTACTGCTGAAAAGATAGCCGCGGTCACGGAACTGTCTTTCCCGAACACTCTTAGGCATCTCGAAACCGCGCTGGGTTTCTTCGGTTATTATAGAAAATTTGTTCCCCATTTCGCCGCACTGGCAGATCCGCTAACCAGACTGAAGACTTCGTTGTTCAACGGGGCCCCCAACCAGGGAACCGCTCGTACTAATCACGCCAATTCCGTCAAGATAGAAGCAACCCCCGAGTTACTCAAGTCTTGGAACGATCTCAAGGAGGCCTTGACAAACGCACCTACCCTGGCATACCCCAATTTCGACAAACCATTCATTCTTTACTGTGACGGCAGTAAGGAACGCGGGTATGGAGCTGCGCTACACCAGGAGACGGACGGAGTGGAACGCCCTATTTTATTCATCAGCAAACAGTTGAATAAACATGAATTGAACTATTGGCCGACGGAATTGGAAATGGGTTGTTTGGTTTGGGCTATCGATAAACTACAGCACTACCTCGATGTTAGCAATAAAATGATCGTTTATACTGATCATTGGGCTTTGCAATGGATGCTTACCCTGAAGAAGGACTCCACAACTAAACGCAATACCAGACTGGCAAATTGGGCCTTGATTCTCCATAAATACGCAAGGACGATGGAAATTCAATATAGACCTGGAAAGGAACATATCAATGCGGATGCCCTGTCTAGACTCCCCAGGGATACTCCGGCCGAAATTTGTGCCTTGGATGTGACACCTATCTCAGTGCCGTTTGAGGAACGTGTTGGACAGGGGCCGGATGGTTTGTTGTCGTCGGAGATGCCAGCGGAGCAAGAGAAGGAAGATTTCGGGAAGGAGGACCGCAGTGATGACCCAGCGGAGCAGGATGGTGATTTCGGGAAAGAGGACCGCAGCGGTGGAGGAGCAGGTATCGCGGTGATAGAATTAAGTCCAGAATTTAAAGAAAAAATCGTGCACGGCTTGAAAAACGACAAGCATCTGGGTCTGATATATGAAACAACCATGGACCGCTATCAGAAAACGGGAGAAAACCGTTATAATGACTTTGAGGTGGAAGACGGCCTGTTGTACCTTTACGACGCTGCAGAAGATAGGCGCAAGCTTTGCATCCCCAGTTCCCTGTACGCAATACTGTTAGTATTTGCCCATGATCGCCAGGCACATCACGAAATTCACAAGACCTACGAACGACTCTCGAGCCTGGTCTATATCCGAGGATTGACCACCTTGGTGGAGGCATATGTCCGCCAATGCCCTGCTTGCTTGAGTAGCAAACCAAGACGACATCAACCATACGGTCGATTGCAACCTATTGTCAGTAAGGATGTCCCTTTCGACACGATTTGCATGGACTTCATTGTCGGTTTGCCTCGAAGCAGACTCACGGGAAACAACGCTTTGATATCAAATACCGATAAGTTTACCAAAGCTGTCAAATTGCTGGCCGGAAAAGACACTTATACGGCTGAAGAATGGGGTACCATCTGGTTCGACAAGGTTTATAAAGACTGGGGTTTAGCAAGAGCAAATGTGACTGATCGGGATGCGAAGTTCACTGGGGCCTTCTGGAAAGCAGTTTTTTCTCGTGCTGGAACGTTGATAGCCTTGACTACTGCGTACCACCCTTCTGCAGATGGGCAGTCTGAAAGGACCAATCAGATCATTGAAATTGCCATGAGGTGTTTGATAACGGAGGGAATGCAAGAGGAGGACTGGGAAACCATCTTACCGGAAGTGGAATTCGCAATAAACACAACCCCTAATGTGTCCACGAATCGGGCTCCTTTTGAACTCCTGTACGGCATCAACCCGAGATTCTTATACGTCGACCCCCAATCAGCCCCCACCGAGGATGTGTCGGCAGAGGCTTTTGTGCAACGCCGTTTGAGGATTCGCAATGAGGCTACCGATGCACTGAAGGTAGCTCGGACGCGAATGGCGGTATGGTATGACGCTGGGAGGACTCCGATTGCGTTTGGTGTTGGCGATAAGGTGTTTGTAAGGGTGTCTAAAGGTGTCTCCGGTGGATATCGCCTCCATGACTTCTCAACCAAGCTGTCACCGTTGATGGCCGGTCCGTTCGAGGTGTTGGAAGTTTTGAGCAAGGGTCTGGCTTATCGCCTTCGTCTTCTGGAATCCTACCGCCTTCACCCCGTAATATCAATTATCCATCTCGAGCCGTGCCCTAAGGATGATTTCAATCGGGTTGGAATGGGGTTGTGGAATAGTTTGGACGGTCGAAAGGAGAGAGAAATTGTTAAAATATTGGCTAAAAGAAGAGTCAAAGGGAAAGTGCTATATAAAATCAGGTGGAACACAGGTTCTGCAGACGATAGCTGGGAACCTGAGGCGGATTTAATGGAAGTGGAACCCGGGAAGGTGGAGGAGTTTGAAAGGAGGCAATATGTGGGCAGAAGGAACGAAAAGAGGAGAAAATAGTCTAAGAAAGTGTTGAGCACGCATTCGGCGATAGGGATATAAAATGGTTCAATTTGCTTTTGTTCTGCGATTGTTTACTCCCTATTTTTCTGAGAGCACGCATTCGGCGATAGGGATATAAAATGGTTCAATTTGCTTTTGTTCTGCGATTGTTTACTTTTCCCTATTTTTTCTGACCAGGTTAGATGACTTCCATTTCTGTTCTGTTGATGTTTCTTTGCTTGTTTTTGCTTTTCATGGCTCTGGAGAGTTTGATGATGATCATCGAGGACGCCGAGGACTTTCGGCGGTGGGACTGTGACGGGGCGAACGGAGGAATAAGGAAGGAATAACGGAGGAATAAGGAAGGAATCTGCAGATGGGAGAGAGACTTCCGAAAGGGGAAGGGATTAGCTTAAAAGTGGATTAGCTTAGCTTAGTATGGAGGGGATATGGGGTCTCCGGCCCTCCCCCTCCTCTTGAGAATGACACTACACATCCATCACACGCCGGACCATAGAGATCCCTCTGGTGCTTCGTTACGGCCTCGTAACAAAGTTCAGGCCATTTAAAAACCTTTTGCCGTTAAAACAAGCTTATATTGCTCCATTAGCCTTGTCAACGTTGTGTAGCCTCAAAAAACCTAATAACGACGTCGACCTCAACACCATCGGGTACCAGCACTAGCTAGAGTAGAGTACCGTCCCGAATTCACCCTTAACGAGGGTCTGGGCACGAGTCTAGAATTCACCAGAGCCATGCGAGATTTAATGCCATGCAGATGCATAGGTACCATGGACCTGCTTAAGGTACTTACAGTTAGCAAGAGTGCGAGCCCAAGCCCTGTCCCAACGGGCACGAGACTGAAGATGTATGTACTTAAGTACATACCTAAGGTACATAGTGCATACATACTAAGTACTTTAGTACGTAAGCTATGATGAAGCGGGCACGAGACTAGATGAAGCAGAATGCAGAGACTACCGAACCCGGAAACTACTGGATCCGTAGACTCTTGGATCCGGAGACTACCGAATCCGCGAATGAAAAAGAAAAACTCTGTTGTAGCCTCGAATTGCCCAGGTTTGTTGGTGGCATTTCATGATCCTACGAGGGTCTGGGCAAGAGACTATCATGACCCCCCCCCCGCCTTATCGATCACACATTCACAGTCTCTCGCACATTATACGTAGCATATTGACGCGTGGGACAAGTTACATAGGTTTGCAACATACCAATACTCAAGATCATGGCTGTCACAAGGGGAGACGAAGCCAGTAGACAGAAGCTTTTATTAGACGATGATTGATGATCTCTCTAGCAGAACTTCCTCCTCCTCAGAGATGATCGATCCTCTGCCTTCAACTCCTCTTCCGAATGAGGAAGTGACCTCTTTCTCAAGGGGGAAGTCTCTCTCTCTATCTCTTCCACCTCCGAATCCAGCAGTGCAACCAGCAGCTGCTCTTTCCGCTTCCTCCACTCCTCCGCTCTCCTCCTGCATCACCTTCTCCACCTCTCCACCTCTCGTGACAATGGGCTTTCCATCCTGATTCCGCAACGAGGAATAAACTGGACCACCAGAAAAATCCTCTCCACATCCTGCATGAGATGTGTCAGTTGCATTGGCATATACATGCACTCGGCCAGTAGATGCCGCCCTGCGAAACTGGCGCAAGATGGTATCATCATAGTCAGGCTAGAGAAGGGGCGAGTTAAATTCAGGAATGGAATGAACACTGCATGATGAAGTGGGGAGGGATGAAAATAGTACCTGTGCGGGGTTGATTAGACTCCCACGAGAAATGCATACTTTGATATCTCTGTGTCCATATCACGATTTCTGGACCAGGGGGCGAGTTGTACCCGGGCCAAAGCGACCACCCAATCATCAGTTTTACTTGCGGACGCTTCAGGATCCCCCAGGCTCCAGTAGTTGTTTAGGATCTACCCAATTCGTCTACCGATCCGGCCCCCCTCAACGATCTCAAAAAGCCCCCAAGTCGTGAGCTAAATCAAAGTATCGTAGAACTACCTTTCGTGCACCTCCATGGGTCATCAATAAATTCCGAATTTATTGATAATTTCATTGGAAATGTATAGGACCGTATCTGAATTATTCTGATATGCCTGAAGGTCTGAAATAGTTGGATGACCTGGATTCGGCCAAGCGGGGAAGTGAAGTACAGTTGAAAACTATGTCGGGGAAACCCAGAATCCTTATTGGGAGGTGCGTGTGGAGGCATTAAATAGTCTCGTGCCGCATTAAAGAGTCTCCCTGTTGCCCGGACTGCATTTCTGTGTACGGGATCGGCATAAATTGACCCCCGGTGTGGTGGATAACCGAAAGCGATATGGCCACGACTTGTTGTGACGCTCTCGTCGTACGGCCGCTCCGTGTACGTCAGCACGAGAAATGTGCGCCCGCTCATGTCCGCGAGCTAGTCTCATGCCATCCGCGAGCAGCCGCTGGTGCGCGAGGACGGCCAGCCGGTTGCGCAGGCCCTCCTGGACGGCGGAGGCGGCAGGCTCAACCAAAAGTTTGCAGGACGGTTCCTCCGTAATGTAGCCAGCTGATTTTTGCCGTCCGAAAATGGTGGCAATGTATGAAGAAGGTTTGAAGGGTCAAACTCCATCGCATCAAAGGTTCTCAAACACATCATGAAGAGCAGAAAAAATAAATTGCTGACACTTGTCCCCCTCCGCACCCAGAATACCCTAAACTGGTCATTACTAGCCTCGCGGTGGCCATACACAACAGAATAACTCAAGTAGTTCAGATATTTGACCTGGAGGTCCGCCGCAGCTCACTATTTTATCGTCAGCATCAGCAACACATCTCACGATCCCATGTAGTGCGGAAAACGTACAGTGGCAGTATTTTCAGACTCCGGGCTTGGTGTAATCGCACTCCCTTGCGCTTGAATTCCAGCCTTGGTCGCGCCCTCCTTGGCTTCATCTTCTTCTTCTTTGGCCTACTTTCTTGCTCTAAATGGAAGGTAGAGCATGGCGATAGTTGGGTCAAAGAAGAGGTACAATGGCACCATCACTATAATCCCCTAAATGACATTCCAACACACGTTGGAGGGCGTCGGAGTCGAGCTCAAAATACTCCTTGTGCACTGTAAATGCTACACCATCCTTGTTTTTTGCAGCGAGGGACGTTTTAATCTCTTTCATAATTTCCTCAATTGACTGCATCCTCTTGTTCAATTGCCATCCTTCAATTCACCCATCTGTTTCTCGATCGTCTCCATTTTTTGCTTCAACCTCTTGCCGAGTAGCTCGATTTTCTCCTCGACCGCATCCATTCTCTTGTCGTATACATTCATTTTTCTCCCCATGTGGAGGTGCGAGCGAGCGAGCGAGCGTGTGAGGCAGTGAGGCCGACGAGAGGAGGTCGCTGTGGAGGTGCGAGCGAACCTACGTAGGTAGGTAGTCTCATGCCTTCCAAGAGCCTCACTTCATCTATTTTATACTCCATTCCCTCCCGGAAGAAAGCCATTTCGGTGCTCAAAGCTGCGGTGTGTGCCTCTAAACGAAAATTCCCAAGTGCAACCAGTGGATCTATGCGCCATGAGAACATCTTTTCAAGTTGCAACTCCATCTTGCGCTTGAAGGCATGTGTGGTATCACGATGGGCCGGACGTCAGGCTGTGGCTGGCGTTGTTGATGCTGTGGGGGGTAGGGCTGCAGGGCAGGGAGCAGGGGGTTTTAGTTACTCTACCACAGGCGGCACAGCGCGAAAAGAAGGGCCAACAGTGCCGCAAGACCCATGACGATGGCGAAGTTGCGGGGGATCGGTGGTGATGGGCGACAGGGTGGTGGGGAGGAGAGAAGAATTGAGAGGGCAGGGATGCGCGACATGTCAAGCGGGAGGGCTAGTCTCGTTCAGTCCATCGAGGCTAGGGCTAGGGCGGAAGTGGTAGGTGTAGGTCTGCGTACTCGCGCTGGCTGGAAGGGTAGTTGTCTGTTCCCGCCTCTACGAGGGTCTGGGCAAGCACGGTTGTGGCCTCCTCTGTCAAGCCATGCGTCATTGTGAAGTGGCAGTTGTCGTGAGACGAATCATCTTGAACTCATACCCACCTCGACCTCGGGCACAATCAGCAGACTGGCCTCATATTCGATATGCCCACATCCTCGGGATCATGTCTATGATGAGCATACAGAGTACCTACCATACTTCTTGCTTCCCTGCTGACCCACACATCAGCTGCAACGGACGACTTCACCGATAAGGGAGTGCCTAACGAACAGACACTGGCTTTCACAATGGCCCATCACGAGTTGGGTTTACTGTTTTCAAGCCGGGTTTTAGTCCTTGAGCTTCTACGAGGGCCGGGAATGAATCTAGTCCTCCGAGCTACTACTATGACTTGAGGGCCTATTGGCCCCAGTTCGATGCTCTGTACTCTGAGCAAAACTTGTGCAGCTAGCCTGATACCAAACCAACAGTTAAAACCGATTGAACGTCTCAAAAAGACTAATATCAGAGTGTTCTTGCAGATTGGTTGTATTGAGGTTCATCGCTGGAGTCACGCCACATTTTCATCTAACGAGAATCTCTGGAAATGCACTAAACAGACAAACCACAGTGATGGCTATTTCACGTTCTTAGCAGCAGGATTTTGAGGGGCTATTTGGCAAACAGCCAGAAACGCGGGGTTTCAGAGATGCAAGACGCCATCATCACAGATTTCATTGGATTAATGGGTGGCAACGTCTATGGAATCTTATCATGATCACCACTTCGATATTGAAATTCTATCCAATCCGGTTATCTCGGCCCGCAAACGGCATTTTTCAAATCCCTGTGGGTCCATGGGAGACGACCAGGCTGAGACGAGTTTTAAGGTGCATCTGCACTCGACCTCCGCTAAAGAATGGTGTGAATTTGGGGACTGCAGCAATTAAATCTCCACATTGATAGGCGGTTCTAGGCTCACTCATTGCTTGCATACGCTGACCAATTACGATATCAAATTATTACTCCTGCATTCGGATATTTGAAAAGACAGTATACCATCGGTTGAGGAGATTCAGGGGAATTTTTGCATCTCTATCGGTAGTGCAACCCGATACAACAACATACACCACCTACAACCTCTGTTGTGAGTAGGCATCGTCTCGCATGGCTGAATATTACTCATGGAGGTGCCAATTCTGTCAAATCTGAAGGAAACTGCAGGATACGATACGTCTGGCGTTTGTGGCCACTTATATTGACAAGTTTGCTTTTGTTATTGAAGATAAAAAAGAGAAACAGATATGCTAACCTTGTGCCTCAGAACTCCGCCTGAATTATGGCTTCAGCCTTGGACTATTGCAGTTCAACAATGTGAAGATAAAATTGAGCACTCACGTGGAATCTATCATTCATGGTGAAGTATCACACCACGCAACTTGCGCGTTTGCTGCCTTATTCCAATATCCAAACTGGATGGGCCATGCTATAGAGCAGGATGTTGGTTATTAATTGCTAATACGGACCTGCATACTTGCAATATATGCAGATCGTGGCGTACGTATACCCTAGGAAGTGGTGGTTTCCTAAAGTGCATACCTACCCGAGATTTCAGGTTAATTCAGAGCTCATAGTCCGAGAACGGTGGGTAAAGAAGCCTTACTCTAGAGCAATATCAATTTGCCAGGAATAGGCCAGCCTCAGGGACCAACACTTTCTTTCCTTTCGACCACAGATTTCTCAGTTGGTCCCCCCGCTAATCTATCGGTTTACAAGGAAAATATATGGTGCAATTTCGGTCGAGTTGTCGTGTTCCCCTTTTTTCAAGTGGGTGCGTGCGTGGACGTTGGGAAGGACAAGGACAAAAGAAAAAATCAACTGGAATTCAATACTTTGGGTCGAAAGTTAGCTCAGTCACTGGCAAAAGAATGAGCTGAGAGCCAATCACAGAACCTTGTGTGGTTATCCCTTTGTTTCAGCTTTCTCTTACCCAATTACAATATTGGTTACCGTTTGGCAATTGTTGCACTACATTATACCCAACATCAGATTCCTTATCCCAGAGACATATCACCGCTCCCAGAGGTGAGACGGAGTGACACATTCTTTCAAGAAATTTGCTCTCTGAACCTCTCCCCAAACGGTGACATGTGGGACCACACATGCAAGGGTGGGTGAATACTTGACGAAGCCTGACGTCTATCCTTGGGAATGATAAAAAATCTCTTCTCGAATTTAATCACGCCCAATTCACTGGGCCCATCACTCGGAAGATTTCTGCCAGAGTGCATTTCAATTTTTCCTGCCGGAAAAATTACCCCACTTGCCTGTTGTATATCCGGGGTTTGCTAACATTTTGGATTACGTTAGATATACCTGCTTGGTACTTCATCGCTGGCGGAGGTCTCGAGAGTGACACGGGAAATGGATATGATTCAATTAGTAGTCTGGCTAGGAATGCAATAACTTAGCTGCCCCCTCCATTCCCTATCTCGCCTTGCTTGAAGCTACATACTCCAAAATCCGATGTTTTGACGTTTGAGCTTAAGCTTCGCCGGGTCGCTACAGTTTCCCCACAACAGATGGCTGGTTACACAATTGGTGGAACAGTAGTCTCGGCGGAACAGAACTGAATCGTCACTCCCGACCTGGCTAGGCTGGCCAGAAGAACCCAATTGACGTTCGTGGCAGTCCCGTCGATCCTTCAGCCCGAAGTTGTGCATCGGGACAGGGGTGCCGCCGGACCAGGCTGATGCTGCAGGAACGATTCGCGTTGGAGATGGAAATCACTTCAGAGAAGGCACACAGCCTAAATGAAGTTCTGGTTATACCGGCACAAGACTCACGTGGCTTCAGGGTTGAGCACAACATTGGGAGACGTCTTAGAGTCTGCGTGGCCCTGCAAGATGTCTCGCTCAATTAGATACTCCGCGAAGGCCGCGCAGCCATTATTGGAGATCGACGCTTTCGATGTAGCCCTCAACGTTTCCCGAGCCTGGCAGAAGAGTAGAAATGTGTGTACAAGCTTGGGTGGGTCACTAACCTGCCAACGTCGAGGCACTCAATGCCCCGAAGATCGACGGGCTCCAGGAATTGGATTCCACTGGGGGGAGGGGGTGGGGGGCGGGGGGCGGTGGGGAGCAAGAGTAAATTTGCAGGCTCTATAAAGGCAATGGAATGTCCGAGCCTTGAAATATCCACACAAACAAGCAGGCCAAGCAGCGGTTGAGATTATCGAGCATCCACCCAGTGCACCACTCTGCCTCAATTCTTCTTTTTCCTCCGCACAGAAGGTCAGGCTACCTTCAGCATCAACACTCCTTTTTTGCACCGCTCCAGCTTTACATACACACACCGCAATGGCACCCACGACCATGTTTACACTCCTTGCTGCTTCGCTTGCTTTCGTCACCGTCACAGCGCACATGCATCTCGCCTACCCATTACCACTCAACTATTACAAAGTAACGGACAGGGACGACGAGGCATACGACTGGTGGATTCAGAAGGGTGCTGGACCATGTCTTGGGCAACTTGGCGACTATGATTCCGCACCCGTTGAGCTTACTTGGGCAGCCGGGTCAAAGCAGGGTTTCAGGTAAGCTTTCTCCTCTACAAATGTAATACAACGGCGTGAAATGCACAAAACTGACCCCGGATTTCTAGTCTTGGAGGAACATCTCCCCACTACGGAGGCTCATGCCAAGCATCCCTCTCTTACGACCGCGGCCGAACCTTCCGAGTGATAAAGTCCTTTCCAGGCTCCTGCCCGCATCGTCGGGTTGGAGAAGATCAAGATTTCTCCATCACCATCCCTGCGGATGCACCCACAGGCGAGGCCCTATTCTCATGGTCGTGGTTCAACCGCGAGCGTGAGATGTACCACAATTGCGCCAAAATCAAAATCTCTGGTGGCGGGAAGGGAATCGATAATCTCCCACTAATGCTGATTGCGAATGTTGGTGGTGATTGCGTCACTCCTCTGACTGACGCGGAGGTGCAGTTTCCGAATCCAGGAAAGGACGTGGAGACTGGAGATAAGGAGTATCCTCTACGGTTACCGTCGGGAAGTTGCCAGGATGGGTTTTTGAGCCCAATCTAGTTTTTCCTAAAGGCTTCTTCATGATCATGATTTGTTCCGGAGTGGGTTGGGCTTAGACTTGGTTTGATACCTACCTACTTACTTCCAATCTATCCCGCTCATCTTATACCTGGGATTACTTTCACTTTCGATATTATTGTTTTCCACTATACCTTCTACCCACCACCCTCCTTTGAAAACATCGGACCATATCGGACGAATTTACTTTACATCAACCCCGGCAATTTGTAGGGGAAAGACGTTTTCGGCCCCTGCAAAATACCATTTTTTCCCCCTTGCTTCGTTCCATTCTCTTCACTTGTCCATATTGATATCCCTTTTTTTTTATTTTTTTTTTCCTGTGTGATTTTTTTTTTATTTTTTTTTCTTACGATGTCTGATGATACGCATGTAAATTGTATATTACTGTTGGCAATTTGGGCTATAAGGTAGCGGTGGGGGATGGGGGGTGGGCGCCGGTGGATGGGAGAAGCCTTCAGGTCGGAAGAATAGACATCTAGACGGAGATCTCGGTAGTGGTGGGTGTGGGTGGATGGACGTTTAACATGTACGAATGACGAGCTACCTTTTCTGTCATGATAATCATCAACCAACCCTGCACCCTTTTTTCTTCTTTCACCGTTGAAATCGATATGGAAGGGCGTGCAGGGTCGATGAGCAGGGTATTCTTTTCGAAGGATCTTTTCTTTCTTAATTTTCTCGGGCATCGGAGATTGCGTTTTCAATTCGGTTGTATATATATATATTTTTTTCTTTGTGTAGTGTGTTTAAATTCGAGACTGTATTTGGCGCAATGTATTGAAATCCATGTTAACGTTGTGGTTATAGTGTGGTTTATCTTTTATCATTTAGCTATAGTATACGTATATATATATTATTGGTTTTAGTAATATATGCGTACGTACACCCTTAGCCACATATGGACTTTTCTACTTCTCATGATCAGTAGTCTAGTAGTCTCGAGACTAATGATCAGCCCTCCTGTCCGTCGCCCGCGGCGGGAATGGTGGACAGTAATATTGCAATTACGTATACGTTTCTCATTGCAATTATATATATATGTGTTGTAATTAATACTTATACCCCATAGTATATATAATTAATTGGTACCCCATATTATATTATATTACTGTTTAACGACGAGAAACCCGGTTCTTATTATAATATAACGAGGAACGTTATAATTAACTGGGGGGCCTGGAATTCCCTACCTACCTAGGTACTTATGAAATGATTGAATGGGATATCATGATCAACTTGTTGCGGGATAAATCTTTTTGGTCCTATTTTATATAGTATACCTAAGTAGGTAATTATCACACAAACATTTCTGGGTTGATATATATACGTACGTACGTGAACCTTGCAGTACGTATACATACAAAATAGACAAAATATATGGGAGGTGGTATACGTATGGGATTCGAAACTAATCCGTTGTATTATAATTATCTCAGGTGGCCATGGGATGCAGTCCGGTATATATATGTGCGTACCTATACAGTGGTTCATGTTTCAAAAGTTCTTCGCGATGAGGTGCGGTGCCCAAAGCTCGCACCACGTACGCCTGGACCAGCAAAACTTTGCAGATTTGATTTGGGCCAAAATGCTTTAATGGCCTGGGAATATTATATATTTCTCCTTGCAAGATATATAGACTCGAGTTAACGTTCTCTCACCAGGATTTTTTCTTCATCCGGATTTAAATTTGACCAAATATTGGTGGAGCTAGGTATGTAATGAATTTCTAAAGAAGGGGACTTTTTTACCGGTACCATTTTAGATGTCTGGGGACGAGGCTATTTAGATGTACAGTTCTTGGGTCATTGCGAGGACTTGTGAAACGTGACTTTATATACTCTATATATCGCACTTTTCGAATATACACTGTATACGTACACCGACTATATTACTCTAGAGTCTCGAACGGATGTAAAGCTTAAGGGTTAAGTAGTCTACGGCAACAAGCAACAATCGGGGCGGGCATGACCGCTTTGAGCTTGGCGGCACCACTTCCCGATTACTTCTTACAGAAGAAGTGGGGTTTAGTCTCATGCCAAAACTTACATAATGGGGTTAGTCTCATGCCATGGGGTTTAACCTGACCTCAGTAGCATCCTTCAGGCAAATTCAAAACGCGATTGCCAAAAAACTCATCCTCCCAGGTCAACGCCAAAACGACATGATTGAGTACAGTACAGTACAAGCAGTGACATTCACTTTACGTCAGCGATACGATTTATGGCATTAGCAACAACACTACCACGGTTTTCATCGGTCTTAGGGCCAAACGTTGAGGACGAAGAACACGATGCAGGCACGGGTTCTGCCAGATTTGGAACATCTAGTACAGAAGACACAAGATCAAGACACACACCCTCTTTCTCTCTCACCAGAAGAGCGTCTTAGTTCACCTCAAATCACCAAATCGCCTGAGGGTCAAGAGGAGAATGATAAGCTCGACAGTACCCACCCAGTATTCCAAAAATAGGCACCTGGATGAATCCAATGCGATTGATTGGCATCAATTACCTTCACCACAACCTACTCTGGCCACAACCCACTAATTCTAGAAGAGATCCAAAATGCTTTCCCTACAGTGTATGGCCCAGGAAGTTCATTCAAATCTGGATCATGGCTAACGTGTTGGATGGTGTAACGAGCCGGGCGTAGTAACGAGCTGGTTCATAGCAGTTTCAACGCGCACTGAAGCTGTGAAATTGGTGACTCGAGCTCGAGTCCGATCGATCTGTTGCTGTAGTGGCACCCTGCCGCCGTTTGTCACTGCAGCAACACCGGGCTACCCTGATGTCGCTACAGCGCCATGCCAGGCGCCGATTGTCGCTGTGGCGCCATTACCCTGAGGCCGTGTCGCTGCAGTGCCATGCCAGCGCCGATAGTGACGATCGGGAAGCCAACACCGTGCAGCTGGGGTGATTTCGATGTCAGGGTAGTGATCTCAAAGGAGACGGACTCAAGTCAACGTGGAGTTGGGCCGGAAGGCTGACGAGAATTACGTGGACGAGGAGTTGGGCCGTGTGGACATGCCCGACGTTCGAAAAAACGCCTTGCAAGATGTCGATGGCATTTCCGTTTGGATCTCCCAGTCGTCCTTTTGCACGCAATGGTTTGATTCGAGTATAAGGCTTCCTTCCCATCCCAAGCATCGTCGAAGCACTCAGCTTGAACCACAATCACTTTATTCACCATGTCACTGGCAGTCGTCCAAACCTCATTGAGGCCACATTCACCAGGCATGGTGGTGACATTCTCGACAGATCAGGAAGCTGTTTTGTGTTGTCCTCGATGATCTTAACGGATCATAACTTACAAACACAAAAGGGGGAACGTGTATAGACTTACCCAGAAAATATTTTCAATAAGGAGCATTAGTTGGCAAAAGGTGGAAAAACCAATGCAACCCAGCAATACTTCTTCAACGGCCACGGAGTGCGAACAATAGCATTGACCGGCCCCAGAATGTACTCGTGCCCCAGAACTGAGCTCGCCAGAGAAAAAGAAGCATAAGGAATAAAAAGGAAACGCATAGGAAACCATACCCGGGTAATTCTTTGCTTTACGAGCCACAGAACGGCCACCACACAACCTCCCACCCCAAATCAGTGTAGCTGGTGACCATCGATTCCGTGCCTGGTTGCCCAACGGACTGGATTTTATTTTTTTTTGAAAGTCATGGGTACCAGAGATTCTTGCAGTTGCTGCTGGAGTACTTTCTTCCAGAAGACACGCCGGAGAAGAGAAATGCAAAGAGGGAGGAAAACAGCCTCCTATATTCGCTAACCCGGGAATATCCACGGGAGGAGTGGGAGATCAACACGGAACGGCAATTTATTACAATGTGCAGAAGGGCAACAGTAATGAAGGTTGTGTACGTCCGACTGGATACCTGAAACCTCAAACGTACGTATCAAGAAATCCAATCATTGGTAGTATCCTGATTTTCTTTTCATCCCGTTTCACAACATACATCAGCAAAGCTCTATCGGCGCTGTGGCCGATAGCGTCCATCTGAGTAGTCTACCGCTGCAGCGACAATCGGTGTCGCTACAGCGCGAGCTTTGCTGATGTACATTTAATCCCCATGGTTAATAATTGTTCCTGAATCTAACGTTTGCCGCCATTATAGGATAATGCGGAGGATGGAAATGAGGAATTGCTACTCCTCACGTATAACAATCAATATCATCAACGGTCTGTTCAAGGAGGTGATCAATATAGAGGGATTGGAGATGATAGCTACTTTATTTGTCTTTATATTCATCATTACCTCCATGTTATGGATATTACTGGCATGATTTGCTCTTACACTACTGATTATACATATTGTTTTTGTTTTTGTTTTGACGCCCTTGAGGACAGTGCCCTGGCCTATTTGACTAGATACAAAGGAGAGACCCATCACCGCATGTTCAACAGATGCCAGCCCCGGTCCCAATCAGACCTCACCAGATGCCGCCAGATCCTCAGACCCCAGTCACCACCAGACCCCACCCCCCATCATATTATTATTTTTTTTATTTTATTTTTTATTATTATTGACAGACCACCGGTACCGTAGATATATTTGTTGCTTTGACATGCATGTATTTTCTCTTTAAGTGAGAGACAAAGTGTCAACAACCTTTCCATGTCACTAGTTCAATCAATGAAAATTGCAGACGTGGGACTTTAGAAATACCTGTGGTAGTGATTCCATGTTCTATATGGAATAGTTATATTTCCGCATTGTACAAGAAGAAAACGACAGTAGTCCCATGATGAATGAGTGACTCTAGATCTCCCAGGGCCCATTGGCGAAACCACCCTGCATTGCAACTTTAGGAATGGCTTCCAGGTTTACTGGATAGCAGTAATATAATAGATTTGACTGAGCGGGGGGTGCATGCTGTGCTGATGTTTCTGGTACGTACGGAAGGTATGGAAAGTTTGAAGGAAAATATATATAGAAGGCAGGTATATATTGAATGATAAACGGGGTCCGGAGATATCGATCTAGCTGCAGTAACATCAGGGCAAACACGGTATTGTCATATGATCATGAGTTAAGGCCAATCCGTCAAGGGAAATTCCTGCAACAGATGCTGCCTGGCAGCTAGTACAACTTTTTGATACAGCAACAGCATGGCAACAATTATGGCTGCAGAAGGTACGTGGACTACCCTATAGAACCAGCGTCTTTGTTGCGAGACAACATATTTTGCAGTGGCAAAACTGCTTTGATGGACGGCCTAGGTTATAAGTAGCTCTTGTTGCTCCCGTCATGATCAGCAACAAAAGATATAATAAATGAATTAATTATAATTAGAAGCACTTTGAGGAAAGTGATTAAATACATGTACACTAAAGTAAACGATAACATATCTTCCTTCACCAAGCCACATATCCACAAAGCCAAGTTTCAATCAATTCGAGTAGAAATTGCAAAGCGTGATGAAGTCAACGGGTTTTGTGATTATACAATAGAAGCGTGATGAAGTCAACGGGTTTCTATTGCTTTCTAAATTTTATTTAATGATTTGGGGAATACCAGGTGCGAATTTGAAAGAATCTTGATAAAGAGGAACAGGCGGCTTAGAGAGCTCATTGAGGGCTGCACAATGCCCCCGCAATAACTGTGGAATCGATCCATATGCTTCTGCAAGAACGAGGCAAGGCAGATACTGCTGACGACTGTGGAATCGATAAGAGAGAGGTGCTGTCAATGCTGTGGAATCGATAGCAGAAAGAGGGTGTTGTTGCTGCTATGAAATCGATAAGTAGGAGAACTGTAATTGATACTGCTGCTCCCTTCAAATTTTCTTTAACGGTATGGCGTGATTTATCTACTAGCTACTCTCTCTCCCCTTCACAGGATGAGGGTGAAGTGCTCGATTGCGGTCTGCAAGCAGCGATGGCAAAACAAGACCCTCTAGGTCTTTCCATGCGACTGCATTGTGCAGCTAATTGAGACATTAATTTTATAAGAGAGCAGGCATTCTTTCGTTTGGTTTCCAGGATGGCCCCGTATCTCCTTGTTGCAATCTGGATATGTACCGTAAAGCGCGTTGTAGAGCAGAATTATCCACAATGGTAATAATTGTCTGCACGGCCTCCTTGTCTAGCGTATCTGACAAAATGTTGAAGTGACCGACAATTTTTGTCTACAGATGTAGAGAAGTCCCTGGCCAATTCATCTTTGAGGGGCTTAGTACCATTGCACGCCTGCTCCAACCCAAAAAAATTATCGATTAGAAAATCAATAACCATCCGGTTGCCAGATTTCCTCAATCCCTCTTCTGGCGTTGATTGATGATTGCCTGATGCCACCAGTCACTGCCCGTTGTAGCACAGGTGATGCCTGGTGTGGTTGCTGGGCTGGCTGGCGTGGCTGGTGTGTTACTTCGTTCATTCCTACGAGTAGTCCCACTCGACTGTCCCTGTTCGTGGAAATGATAAGCACGGCTCGAGGGTAGGGTCTGGGCAGAGGTAACAGCTGGTGAACTACTCCGCCATGTTGATCCAAAGGGAGCTTTTGGTGTGGCTTGGGGAGCGTGCGTCTTGTATATCACCAGATGAACTACAGCTCTCATTGGAGCCAACCAGTAGTTGTGGTGTGTACGACTTGCTTCTTCGTCCCTGATCATACTCCCATGAGGCAGTGAAAGGGAAAGTACCGAAAGAACGTTGGTAAGTTTGGGGGCGATATTCTTAAACGTGAAGACAGAAAGGGATCTTGTGCGCGATGAAACACTCTTAAGGGGAATCGTCGGAGTTAGGCTCACATGCGCTTCCGGAGGCTGGTCATGAAAAATTCCAGTCACCCGGCAACCATGCGCCCATGCATCTGCGATCAACTCGAGTATTCTCCTGACATCTGGCAGGGGATTGTCGAAATGAATATACTCAATGATGAATTCCGAGGCAGCCTGAGTAATCATCTTAACGTTTGATGGGAGCGAGGAAATCACAATCGCATTCCCTTGCTCGCTTCCCGGTTTCCCTTTCCCCTTTCCTTTCCTCGAAGAAGGTAACACCCTAGCATCTTCTTCATCCACCTGGCTCCCATTTTTCCTCCCGTCCCCAATATTCCAACTCGAGAATACGAACTCGTGATGGTTATCCTCCTCCTCATCTTGCAAGGGTCCCTCCTCGATTTGAATATCATATTGATCGACACTCTTTCCCAATGGCTTCTCCCTCTTCTTCCAAGCGTCCCTCCTCAATTTGAATATCATATTGATCGACACTCTTTCCCAATGGCTTCTCCCTCTTCTTCCAAGCGTCCCTCCTCAATTTGAATATCATATTGATCGACACTCTTTCCCAATGGCTTCTCCCTCTTCTTCCAAGCGTCCCTCCTCAATTTGAATATCATATTGATCGACACTCTTTCCCAATGGCTTCTCCCTCTTCTTCCAAGTGTCCCTCCTCAATTTGAATATCATATTGATCGACACTCTTTCCCAATGGCTTCTCCCTCTTCTTCCAAGTGTCCCTCCTCAATTTGAATATCATATTGATCGATACTCTTTCCCAATGGCTTCCTCCTCTTCTTCCAAGGGTCCCTCCTCGATTTGAATATCATATTGATCGATACTCTTTCCCAAAAGCTTCCGCATCTCAACTTGGGTAATATATTCCAGGAACAATTGTAGGTCCTAAACTCGGTAAATATGGAATTCAACTCATGGAATTTCTTGAGGTACTCTGTCATGTAAGTCAAAGTCTGTTCCGTGTGACTGCGGTATTGTGCCAGTAGTGCGAAATCCGTAATATGTCGGGATAGGTCTTTGCCGCATCAAAAATCTTCGTTTGGCTGCGATGCGATGTCTGTCTTTGTCTTGTTTGGTTGCAATGACTGTCTCGTTTGGCTCTATCGAATGATGCAAACCGTGATGCCGGAAACGTCGTGGTTTGTGGGCTCAGATCTTTAGGTCGTTCTCTCAAAGTTGTTGTCGGTGTGCTGTCTTCAATACCGCTGTGTGGCACCAATTTGACGCACCAAAGAAGGGCATTCAAATGAACCCCTTTTGCTTTAAATTTGGCCAGAATTGAACGTCTCGTGGTTAGGTGCTGGAGTTTGGCTGAACTTTTCGGGGACTCTATACTTTTGTGGAAATCGGACCAGTATTGAGGATGCCTTGGTTGCTCAATTCTTGTCAAAGATTTGGGCATTGCGGACGAGCGTAGCTGGAATCATCAAGGGCTATCAATGCTTTAAATCGATAAGAGGGCCAGGCGTTGATGCTGTGGTATTGAGAGGAGAAGGGGGGCGTTATGCTGTGAATTCGATAGATGATATCGACGGGGGAGGGAGGGAGTCGATGCTAGGGTATTGATGACCGCGTCAATGATGTTGAGAGTCTCGATGCTGTGGAATCGACGGAATTGAGGACTGTAGACTAAAATAGAGCTATTCAAAGGTCATTTATATGGGCGTAATATAAATCTTTCAGGTCCGTTTTTATCCAAAGCCAATAAATTCCAAAATCTTTCTCTAAAGGGGTACGCAACCTGTGGGAAGCGCTGAAGCGTGTCTTACGCCGAAGTTCTTAACTCCCTTAACTCCAGCGGGGTAATAAAAAGGAATAATACCTCGCTAAATATACTCGTCTTATTGGGTTTCCGGACAAGACGATTTTAAATTGGGTTAGCCCACCAGCAAATTCTAAAATGTCTTGTGCGGATACGCAATGAGTTGACGAGTAATTGCCTGGCTTCTATGCCAGGCTACTTCTATGAATGAATTAGCTCATGTCTAAATTGGTTAGTCTCGTACCCGAATGGGTGATCAATTAGTGGAATAGGACTAGCTTACCTGACTCTGTGCACGTAACATTCACTCGATTGTCAGGTGGTAGTCCGGCGAATTCGAAAATCAAATCTCGATTTTAAAGAGAACTGTGATGGCTGTGGAATTGACAAGAAGTCCGTATACTGATCTAAGACCTTCCTCTGAGTGCAAGCAGTATTGTGCCCAGCACCACGACGCTGCCAGCGATTTGTGGGTCATGTGACATACTGCCTGTTCAGGTTTGTGTGAAGTTCTATACATGTCGAGATAGCTAGGTAGGTGAGGTAGGGCACGAGACTAGTGAGGTAGTCTCGTGAGGTGAGGACGGAACAAGGAATGCTACTTCGGGTAGTCTTTCATCTCCGTGCTTCTAGAACTGAAGGCGGAGTCCAGGGATTCTGTTGTGAAGAGCCTGAGTCAAGACATGCCCAAATGATGTTGCATTCGATATGTCTAACCAAATTTCTGGTACGGGCGCTTCCCGCGAGACTGGAAAAACGAGGAACGTTACTTTTGAATCCCCTCGTTTTGATTTCAGAAGAGGCAAGCTTGTTTCCGTCGTTTTCTGCCCTTCACCCCGGCTCTACCCCAATTCCTTTCTACTTCGGCCGTCACATTCACTCCCCTTCGATCTTCACACTTCCAACGTGTTTCAGGCGACTGAACACCCATCTCTTCGGTCATGAGCGTTGTCGTCTTCATCGGATTGGGCGGAGGATCGAGGGCACCGGTAGAACAAGAGAGGAGAAGGCAGTCTCGAGGCTCGAGACTGAGGAGAGGGCCTCAAAAGAGAGGAGCTCCGGAAGAAATACCTGGCCACGAGGTGAACACCTCTGAAACTTCACATTGTGCTGTAAGGAAGGTAGCCGGTGTGTAAGGAAGGATAGTACCGGGAGAGCCTGATGGGGGAGGTGATAGCTATCATTGTCTCTTGGCAAATTGTTCAATGGGACAGACTGGTTACTGGTTGTGCAACGCCGCCCTCCACCTTCGAACTAGCCCTAGTCTGGTAACTAGCCCAATTTACATATTAATCTTAATGAGGAAGAGGCGAGCAACCAATCTTATCACCATGCTACAATCTTATTGTGCGTCCTCGTTGTCCGAGAATGAAAGCCCCTCCCACTGACTCTCCCTCCTCTCCTCATCCCACAACTTTTTTATGCGTTCGAATACTCTCATCTGCTACTAGCGTCAGGGATTTGATCACGGCCATCAAGAAAGTTCCTCAATACCTCGGATGTGAGTGAGTGTCTTGAATCTTTTCGTGTATCGTCTCTATAGCTAACTTGCGAACTTCCTCTGAGGGCTCACTGTATTCCACGTCGGGTTCCTCAACACCCAGCTCAAGTACCAGCCAAGTGCTCCTCTGTCCCCAACCTCGCCCACGGCCACCGAGACTACGCTTCTCTCTCAGTTGTCCGAATCCTCTCTTGGTGATGACTACATGTCGCCCTTCGAACGCATATACTTCTCCGACGGCATCGCCGAAGACCCTCCCCACCTCTTTCAGCGTTCGGATCTCATGGAGCGTCCTTTCCCCATCCCTGAAGATAGGCCTACATAGAGGTAGGTACTCCGCTATTCCGGGGAAGGCTGCCCACACCGCCAACCACCCTATCCTCAAGAACGCACTTTGGAAGGGGTCAGTTGCTCTGAGATAATTGCTTTGTGCAACGAGGCGAGTCGTGGCATCCATGTCTCGACGATGCTACCTGTGCGTTTCTCTACCCTTGATGAAGACAAGGACGTATTCCACGACCACATCGTTCTGTGGATCTCCCTCTGCAGGGCGCAAAATATTTCTCGACCATGGATGCAAACAAGGGATATCACCAGTTCAGGGTAAATTCATCCTGGCAGCACCAAGCAGACCAACTGCCGTGATGCCAACGCCCCCATCCTCGACATCTTCACCAAATACGACATCCACGACGTCGCAGTCCACTGGATCGAGGGCGCTGTGGAGTCGCTTGCTGGTCCTCCTGAGATTCCTGAAATGATGCCGGTCACCAGAGACACTAACCCTACTCATTGGCTCCGCCGAGCTCTCACAGTTTGCTGCGCAGGACATGGCGGGCACTGGCTCGCAGGGCTCACTCGGTCTCTACTTCCACCGTGGAAAGGACCGACAGGGAAATAAGAGCAAGGACGTCTTGGCGTTTACCAATAAGCATGTCTTGTCCAAGAAGACTAACGAGGACTACAAGTACAGTGGCCGCCAAGGTGAACGTAAACAGTACATCTGTAACTGTGGCCATCGTCGCTTTGAGAGGCTCCTCAACGAGGCCCTGCTTGGTGAGAAGCTCGGTGACGCCGAGCAGCTTGTGGAGCTGGTGGCGGATCCACCTGAGGAGGAGGATGCGGATTACAACAGGGACTTGAAGGATAAGGAGCAGCAGTTAGATAAAGTGGAGTCGGACGTTGGTAACCTGGTTGACTTAGGCACTGCCAAAGACAGTACGAAGGCCGAGGAGCTGGTGCAGCAAGCTTGGAGAGGAACTGCTGCGTTCGAGGTTGAGGAAGTTACCGCAGGCGCCCCAGTCTCACGAGCAGCCGTAGACGTTCAATACCCTTACAATTATATGCCATTTCAGCCAACCGACGATACCTATGTCGGTTGATACACCTTTTGGTGCAACGGGTAAAGTATGCGATCTGGAACGGAATATCCGCAACATTTTAGAATGCAATTGGGCAGGGACTAGCGGCCAATGGCCTTTGAAAGAAAAAAAATTTACCTACATATAAAATTTACCGGAATTGTTTAAAATCTAATTTTTTGAATATAACTGTGCAACAATTAAAATTGTTCGTGGAAGATGGCAAGTTCGGTCGAGTGCGCAAGCCGCCAGCGTTGGATACCTGGGATGGTCAAGAGGTGTTTTCGGCCGACTACATTTTCGGCGAGCGCAAGAAAGGGAGGAAAACGGAGTTTAAGGTCAAATGGACAGGTTACCCTGAAACGGAATTTACTTGGGAAGAGGAGTCAAAACTTTGTGAAGATTTCGGAGCAGAGACACTGGACACTATGGTTCGAACATTCCGTTCTAAGGCTATTTGTATCAATTAATAAGCTTTTCCAAAATCAGCGATTTGGGTATATAAAATTGTTTCAATGTAGAAAGTGTTCAAGACCGGTACCGTGATTATGCGTGCGGATCCGTATAGAATCATGCCTATACGTATAAAGTTCGAATTTATACGGCCGTACAACTCGATTTTGAATACCTCTACTAGTACTGTATATTTACTTCCCTACCTAGGCACAGCCTACGATGCCTACCTACCTATCCTTGTATGCACCATAGTGCTTTGTAGTACTGCAGCCAAAGGTTCCCCTCGGAACGGCACTGATGCTGGCCAGAAAGTGCACTAGCGGACATGACTAGGCTCCCCGCTAAATGCACTTCGTCTCGACGGAAAAGCACTTGAAGATGACGCGCCAAGAGCCGCCCGAGAAGAATCCCACCCCCCCACTGCCCCGGTCGAGCACGGACGCGACCACACCCAGACGCGTGTGCCAGGTGAGATGCTGCGAGCAGTGGTGACACAGCGCCCTCCATTGGCCAGTGATTGCTTGGGCTTCGCTTGGGCTGCCGGCCGTCGTCCATTTTCCTCAGCAGCTCTGAAAACGACGACGACGACGACGACGACGACGACAACCTTTTCGCATTCTCCCACCAACACGGCCCTGTTACGTCTACGATCCTCTGGTCATACTGTGCGAGAATTCAGCATGCCGCCAAAACAAGCTACACTGGGGTACGTGAAAGCGCAGACTACGTTGGGGTGGGTTTGTGAGAAAGAATTTGGGATTTCTTTTTTTCTTTTTTCTTTTTGGAGAGGGGAGGGGGGGGGGGGGGGGTGGGGGAAATGCCTAATTGTGCTGTTCTGAAGCTCCCTGTTGTGGTTGCCATCTAGCCGTTACACATTGTTATTTTTTCTGGTGCATATAATTCTGACTTTTTTTTGTTGTGTCTTGTTAGGAGGTTCTTTGCTCTACCCGCGGGAACGAAACCTGCGCCATTAGAACAGACGAAGCTATCATTGAGCACCGACGCAAAGCCCAAACGAGGCAGAAAGCCGAAGGATGCTGCAGCAAGGGAGGAGAAGGAGGAGGAGGAGGATGTTGTTGCTAAAGCCTCAGAAAAAGCAAAAGAGGTGGTTTCCGAGGAGGATGAAGTTATGAAGGATGCTGCGGACGAAGATGTGGTGGTGGCGGTGGAAGAACCTACGGAGGCGGAAAAGCCGTCGAAAAAACGGCCTCGCTCGGCTTCAGTTGCGAAACCTACTAAAAGGGTCTTGATAAAATCGGAGGCGGAGGAGGAGAAGAAGGAGAAGAAGAGTGATGCTGCTGCTGCGGGGACAGATGAAGCTGGCAAGAAACGGGGGAAGGTGGCTCGAGTGGAGAAGGAGACGGAGACGGAGACGGACAAGTCGGAGGAGCCGGAGGTTACGAGGAAGATGAGGGCGGTCAGTGTGAAGGAGGAACCAGTCCTGTCGAGTTCCGTGTCCGATGCACCGAAGAAGGCAGGAAGACGAAAGGAAGCACAGGCCGTAGAGGAGGACGAGGAGGAACCTCAAGTATCCGAGGAAGAGGAGCCAATAAAACCCAAACGAAGAAGTCGGGCCAAGGCTGCTGAGGAGCAAAAGGATACTCCTTTTACCAAGACTGCGGCTAAGAAGACGGACAAGAAGGAGAATATAAAGCAGAAGACTGTAGAACCTGAAGTCGAGAGGAGTGAGAAGAAGGCGAAGGCTGTGAAAGAACCCAGTCCTCAGAAAGCCAAAAAGGTGGAGAAGGCGGTGAAATCAGAAGATATCGATGCAAAAGAGGAGGAATCGCCTGCGTCGGAAGATGACATGGCTTCCTCTGGAGACGAAGGACTGAAGAAACCAGCAATTACCGCCGAAACCCGGAAAGCCGTTCAGGCGAAGCTATTAAACACTAAACATCCTTACCCTGATTGGCCAGCTGGATCTCCGGTACCATATGCTGCTGTTTGTAGGTCTTTCGGACTTATTGAAGCCACGACAAAACGCCTCGAAAAGTTACAGCACACTTCACTACTCCTACGACAAGTGTTGCGGTTGACACCAAAGGAGCTTCTACTAGTCGTTCATCTCATGATCAACAAGCTAGCAGCAGATTTTGAAGGCATTGAGCTTGGTATTGGAGAATCTCTGTTGGTCAAGGCTATTGCAGAGTCTTGTGGACGTGCAGCCGACAAAATTAAGGCCGATCACAATTCGATTGGAGATTTGGGTGTCGTTGCTCAGCAATCCAGATCCAATCAGGGAACCCTGGGATTCTTCAGACCAAAGCCTCTTACCGTGGCAGGAGTTCACGAACAATTTATCAAGATTGCCACGACATCAGGAGAGAAATCTCAGTCAAAGAAAGTTGATCTGATCAAGCAATTACTAGCAAATGCAGCAAAGGAAGGTGATGAGGCGAAGTATATTGTTAGGGCGTTGGAAGGCAAGATGAGATTGGGACTTGCAGAAAGGACCATTGAAGTCAGTTTGAGTCAAGCGATGGTGAATTGGGAACAGGAAAAGAATGGCAAGAAGCCCTCTCTTGCCCAGCTCACGGAGGGTGAGGAGATTTTGAAGGGTGTATTCAGGTATGTCTTGATTTACATTGTAATTCCAATAGGCAAACATACTAATATTGGTTGCAGTGAACTACCAAGCTACGAACTCATCATTCCTAAGATGGTTGAACATGGTATTGCCAACCTTCGAGATTTCTGTAAAATGCAACCCGGAATTCCCCTCAAGCCTATGCTTGCAAAACCGACAAAATCCATCACCGAGGTTCTCGACAAGTTTGAGAATAAGCGCTTTACCTGCGAATATAAATACGACGGCGAGCGCTCCCAGATACACTATGTTTCCCAAAACTCCTCCATCGATTATCCACCTACTGTCCTCGATGCCAACAAAGTTGGAAAGGGTGTTGCAAAGATTTTCTCGAGAAATTCTGAGGACTTGACGAAGAAATATCCTGATATCTTGGGCGTTTTGGATCAATGGATTAAGCCGGGTGTGGAGAGCTTTATTTTGGATTGTGAGACTGTTGGATGGGATATCGAGGAGAAGAAGGTCCTTCCGTTCCAACAGCTCATGACGAGAAAGAAGAAGGACGTCAATGTTGAAGACGTCAAGGTTAGGGTCTGCGTTTATGCATTTGATCTTTTGTTCCTAAATGGCAAGGTATGTCTTATCAAAAAAATCAGATTTTGTGAATTCCGCTAAATGATAGTGCAGCCTGTTGTCAAAGAGCCATTGGAAGAGAGGAGGAGACTTTTGTATGACAGCTTCACAACGGTGGAAGGCCAATTCGCGTTTGCAAAAGCAATGAACGGAGAGGATGCGGGAGATATCCAGCAATTCCTTGAAGAGAGTATCAAAGACAGCTGCGAAGGTCTGATGGTCAAGATGTTGAACGGGCCTGAAAGTGGATACGAGCCTAGCGTTCGCAGTGTCAACTGGCTGAAGGTGAAGAAGGATTACCTTGCTGGTGTTGGAGACTCTCTCGATCTTGTTGTCGTCGGAGCATACTTTGGCCGCGGGAAACGGACGTCCGTGTACGGTGCTTTCCTTTTGGCATGTTACAATACGTCAAAGCAGACGTACGAGACCATCTGCAACATTGGCACAGGGTTTTCCGAGCAGGTGCTGGAGGAGCACTACAACGCCCTCAAGGAGCATGTCATTGATAGGCCAAAGCCCTATTACTCGCACGCTGCGGGGAATAAGGATGCTCCGGATGTTTGGTTTGAGCCAAAGATGGTGTGGGAGGTGAAGACTGCGGATATGACGCTTAGCCCAAAGTATCGTGCTGCAGAGGGCTTGGCTGACCCAAACAAGGGAATCAGTTTGAGGTTCCCTCGGTTTTTGAGGATCAGAGATGACAAGTCCCCCGAGCAAGCTACGAATAGTCGGCAGGTTGCGGATATGTATAGAAGGCAGGAGGGTGTTGGTGGTGGCGGGGCGAAGAAGGCGGTGGATGATGATTTTGAGTATTGAGCGGAGCTTTTGTGGTGGGTTGGTTGGGGTTTTGTAAGAAACAGCCATTTTTTTTGTTTTTTTTTTGTTTCTACATTTTTTTCTTTTTTTGCACTTGATCACGTCTTTTCGAGAGATCGCTTGTTTGTTGTCTCTACCTCGTCTCGATCATAGGTTTTCGTTTTCATTAGATGAAGGCATGCATATCTTTGGTGGTATTGTCATGTCTATTTTTTTTTTTTTTTTTCGTGTTGTCTGCACATATATATGCATATGTGGTTTTGCTTTGTTATTCTACGTATACGAATAGCATTAAAGCTTACAAATAACTGCAAAATTCCTACCATGTTTTGTAGCAATCAATCAATCACATTCGCCTGAGGTTATGGTTATCCAGCAGCATGTGTAGTCAGTCCCTGAGGGCCTTGCTTCGAAGGACCTGTGCTCATAAAAGACCACACTCAGAGGCAGCGCTAGCTGCGCGGCCACCATGTACATACATACGTACTCGATAGCATCCCCATACTCGACTCGACTCCTTACCCCAGGCGTGCATGAGAGCAGTAGACTGGCAGCCGGGGACTACTCGAGGGCAAGGGTAGGGTAGCAAGATGGTGTGTATGTATTTGGTAAAGTAAAGGTTGTTCGCCAAGCGGCTGGCATTCAAAAGGTTTTCCTCGTCCCGTTCCCGTTTTCGGGAGTTGAGACCCTCTATCTTTGCCGCTGGTCTCGTGACCTGACCAGTACCCGCAGAGGCACCATAGGAGCCTAGATAGGTAGCTGCACGGAGATGGCTGTGGGAGAGTAAATATACAGTATAGAGTAAATATACAGTACAGAGTAAATATCCAGTATTCATATTCATATTCATATTCATAGTATTCAGAATTGAAAAAAAAATCCGGTTGGTAATTTTTTCCAGATCTAGATGTATATTTAAACTTCGATTTCGGAAAAAAAGCGTTTATATCTTGAAATATATGCACATGGTTAACGATACGGTCGGATAATATAATTAAAAGAAAGGAAAAACGTTTACGATATTCTAAATTTTTTAGGGGGGGGGGGGGTACACAGAATTAAAACCGGACATCTGCTTTTTGACCGTATTTTTCAATTCTGAATACGTGCGTATACCCTGTTCTCGTGCGTATACCCTAGTATAGAGTAAATTTACAGTACAGAATAAAAATACAGTATAGCGTAAATATACAGTACAGAATAAATTATATACCTATGTACAGTGTAGAGTAAAAATACAGTACAGAGTAAATATACAGTACAGAGTAAATATACAGTACAGAGTAAATATACAGTAGGGGTATATATATTCAAAGCTTCAAAAATCCGGCGGATTTTTCGGATTTCAAAATTACAACCGGACCGAATTAAACGAACTCAGAAAAGCGAACTTTTTTGAGCTTTGAATATCTCTAGTATAGAGTAAATATACAGTATAGGGTAAATATACAGTATAGAGTATACAGGGGATGAAGACGCTATAGTACTGCATGCAGCGATCTTATTTGTGGTGTAAACTATTTTTTGCACATTCTTGATATCTTTTCGGTCTATTACAAAAAAAAAAGATGATATGTCTGTCAGGCCCCTCCATCACTGACTGGGTGCTCTTCCTATAGCTATTTAAACCGCCATTCCTCTTTCCTCCGTACGTTCATTTTATAGCTAGCTAGCTAGCTACTACATGTACATCTCGCATTCTGTATTCGATAAACCAACCATCCATCGCCATCGCCAATTGCAACCCCACCTATCCTATTTGTGCCAATTTTTAGTGGCGAAAAGGAAAAGTAAAGTAAAGAAAAAAAATCAGTTTGGTGGATAATCGTCCGATTCGCTGGATTCTGGGGAGGAGGAGTCCGTCGGTGAGAAGAATCCCGAGTCGGGCACATCTTCTTCTTCTTCTTCATCGCTGCCTTGTCCAGCGTTCGTATACGTATTCCCGTTGTTGAAACTTATCATCATGTCCACGCCCCACCACCATTCTCCATACGGAATCGGGTCCACGAAGGTTTCTCCAGTAATGGAAGAAGGATTTGCCGGATCCCGTGTGGAGGTACTCGTGTTTCCAGGAATGTGAGGGGGAATTGGCAGACCCTCCACGCCCCATTTTCCATAAGGAATCGGGTCCACGAAGGTATTTCCAGGGACAGAGGCAGGATTTGCCGGATCCCACGCAAAGGTACTCGTATTTCCAGGAATGTGAGGGGGAATTGGCAGACCCTCCACGCCCCATTTTCCATAAGGATCCGGGTCCACGAAGGTATTTCCAGGAATGGAAACAGGGTTTGCCGGATCCCATGATGAGACTATATCCCCTGCGAAGGTGTTTCCAGGAACGTAAGGGGGAATCGCCAGACCCTCCACGTGCACGCCCCATTCTCCATACGGAATCGGGTCCACGAAGGTATTTCCAGCAATATAAAGGGGAATCGTCGGGCCCTCCATAGCCACGCCCCATTTTCCAAATGGAACCGGATCCACACTCCTTTGCTGATAGCTCTGACGGGGCAGATTGCAAGATTGTTCAATCGAGGAGGGGGCCAGTTTTAAATATCTCTCGCGTCCGTTGGCGTCTGGCGGAAAAGATGAAGTAGGATGCCAATAAATGCTTGGTGGTGGTAGTTCCTCATATCTTGTGTCGCTGTCTCGGGTGGTTGTACTCTCATAATAAAGTCGCTCGAACCCGGCACTGTAGATGCTATCTGCAAAATCCGAAATTCGTAAAGTCTGAGGTTTTCTGTTTTTTCTTTACGTTAGCCCCAAAGTTTGGGTTATCGAAAGGAGAGAAATTGCCCATACCTTTCGTGCCAAACCATTGCTTGACTTGCTTAATTCGAGTATATATATGGTGTTCACGTAAGCTTGTATTCGCCCCGTGGATATATCGATGGTGTTTGAGGATATTATTATTTGCTGATGGGACAGAGTACTATTTAAATGTGGTGTGGATTGGATGCGTCTGTTTTTGAGCAGAGGAGTGGGTATGTATACACCTGGATGATCATAGGACTTGTGTGTCTGAGTCAAACTGCCATTTGTATTTTTTCTAAACTTGATTTTGACAAGTTTTAAATTTTGCTCGTATAATCTCATATTTGGTTTTTGTTTCTTTTCTGTCATTCCAACTTTCAGTCTCTTTTACGGTTGACGCTAGGGGGGTCGCATAATCAACAGAAAAAACTGCAGCATGCGGAATGATCTGCTGGCTGGTAACCCTCAGTTGGTACTGGCAGAGACTTTGTACTCGCAACTCTGGCTCTGGAGTATTCCCTTATTTGTACACTTTCCTCCTCATTATGGCCTTGTTGAGTTGGAGCTGGTAGTGCCGGTTTCTGGATTTGAGTGCACGGTACTTTGATATCCATACCCGCGGTATTGGCAATTGCCCAGTGCAATTCCTATAAGTAGTTGCATGCAATGGCAAAGCTTTTCCTTGCTGAGACCGCACTTTGCACAGGTACCGAAATACGTGCAACGGGTTTCTGCTGGGTGGTGGTGGTTGATAGTTGAAATAGCTACTGCTTTGCATCCCCACGCAGCCAGCTGGAAGCAGTGGCATTGGCGGTGTGCATTGAGGCTGCAGCGGAAGTTGTGCATTGTGAGTAAACAAGGTCCGAATGTGCACTCACGAGGCACACACACTGATCTGCAAGGGCTGCAAGGGCCAGTTTGGAGGCATAGGCCTGAGTGCGCAAACTCCTGCGGCAGGAGCTGAATCAACCGCGCAAGGTCTCTGAAGATTCCCTCTCACCCTCCGAAACCTCAAAGTCAACCTCCATCCCCGTACCTTCTCTGAATGTTGAGGTTCAGGCGTTGCCTCGATCTCAGGCCCCCGTGCTGACTGAATTGCCTAAAGTAGAAGCGCAACGGCCTTGCAAGATCAACTCAGCAGGCACTGGAAAGTTGTCATCGTTGCTCAATCAACGCAGCGTGGTGCCTGTTTGTTGTTCTTTCGAGACTGGGGTTGTTCTGATGGGGAATTTTTTGCCTGCATTATGATTTATTGTTTTCTTCGACCTTGGCCAGGTGGTGGTGGTGGGAGGCGGAATCTGTCCATTACACTGATATGGATATGATTGTTCTGGCCGCTGTGGATGCTCAAAGTGGTCCGTATCCATATAAGGAAGAGTCTGGGGCTGGCACGAGATCATATATATAAGGATCAACAGTTGGAGGGGCACGCCGAGGCGTTCTGATTAAGTTGATGTATACTGTACACTCCTTGCTGTTCTCGTGCCAAGACTGAATTTCATAGTATTTCAGACTAACTCGTTGCCTAGGTATCGATCATCACCATGGGCTTGTTGGCACATCAGTCGACCCGTAATTCTCCTTTCGACAATTTTTTTTCGTCCTTATCGGATGGGCATGTACATGTCTTGTGTTAAAACCCGCACTGTTTTTGCCCAACTGATGATGAGCTGTGCATCGGTTGCATTGGGGGGGGGGGGGAATCCACTCAAAGTAACATCGCCTTGCAAGCTTGCCTGCCCACGCAATGTTCTATGCATATATGACTTCCATTTGTTCTGGGAGCTGTTAAGTTGGACTGTCCGTTCCAATCGTGGCATTAACTTCTCGATTGAGTGCAGTTGCTAAATTGTTTCCACATTATTTTGCTAGGGACTGGCTGACGGGGTGGGTGGGTGGTCTGCTCTGCTCGGCACTTCAACATATTTCAGCCACTGGAACCGCTACTTCCGTGTGGCGTTGGGCCGGTTCCCCCCTTCTGACGATTTCGGGTATACTTACTTAGGTACTTTGTATATACATGTCCCCTTGGCCGATATTGCAAGCTGCTGCACAGCAAGCAACATGGTGTAACAAAATCCACCGTACTGAAAAATTCCTAGTCTCGTGCCGGCCCAGACCCTCGGTCGTAGAGGTAAAAAATTCCTTGCCATTGGGGGGTCGCTGCTTTGGGGGGGGGGCTGCACTATGTTGACATAATTTGCCGTGGATTGAATTTCATGGCATTTGCTTGAGTAGGAGGGGCAAAGGGGCAAGGAAGATCTAGAAACGTACTTAAGTCAATTGCCTTTGGGGTCTGTCTTATAGCAGGTTGAACGCTTGTTGGAACATCATCATCATCATCATCATCATCAAAGTCAATAACTTGTCGCATTTGACGTATCCGTAGGTACGTACTGCTTTGAGAATTAGAATTAGAACGTGAGTTTGTCGCCTTCCCTGCCTCAATTATCATTTTCTCTGCTTTGTGTTTATATTGTCTGTGCAATCCAGGCCTCGAGCTTGTTCTTTTCTTTTCTTTAGCAGCTCTAGAAGCGGAAATTAATCACTTGCATAAACTTGAGCTTTGGAGAGCTCGAGATCTAGAGGATGATCATGAAGACTGATATCTGATATCTGCCAGTATTGCAAATTGGGGTCTCCGAACAATATATGCTTTTGACATTTGAAATATCTATAGTACTATAGGTTGGCAGGCCTAGGCTGCTGGTAATGTTTTTTTGCTCTTGGTTGACTTTAGCCACCAGCTGGCCAGCATGCAGCTCTTCTGAATCTCCAAATCTAGAGGTTGTCTTGTTTGTAATAGTCGTAAATAGTCGTCATCATCGTTCCGTGTTTGCAGTAAGTTAACTGGATTCGGAAGCTGGTAGAGTACTTTATCCACCACTACTTAGCTTCCTCAGGATCGGCTTGATTGGTTCTCATTGACTTTGTGCAAGATCTCCTGGGCCACGAGACTAGCATCTCCTAGGTAGTCATTAATATTAGGACATCGATCTATGCCCTCAAACAAATCGGACTCCTCTGCTGCATTCCACCTGTCAAAGATACATGTAAGTACCTAGCTGCATGGACGCTTGGCCAGCATACTCGTTGTATGTACATACTTGGAGTTTGCATTTTAAGCTCTTCTTTTGGCCTGAGCTGAGCCTGAGGTTTCATCGTCAATGCATCTTTGTTGAAGGATTTCTGTTAATTTATACGACTACAGTTACAATTTGCTCCTCCCACTTGCATCCACAGAATCGAATCGCCGCACTCTCTATAGAGCTCTCTGCAGGATCACAGGTACACACATACGTATACCGTCGTCATCATGATCTTGTTTTTTCTTGGGCGCGAGAACATATTCTCCTTATTTTCTTTCCTTTTCATTTCGTTTTCGTGTGACTTTGTATTTACGTACAGATGCACATGATGTTGCTACGTATACCGAATTCAGAGATGAGTAAATGCATTTTACTTGATTCAAAATTCATGACTAGTAGTATTTGATATCGATATAGAGCTATAGATATTAAACCTGGTAGCTGTTTGCTTTGCTTTTTTTGCAAATAAAATTTAAATATGGCTGGCCATGGATGAGATAAAAAAAAAAAAAAGAGATAGATGATGAACCCGATTTCAAGTCCAAGAACTAGTTCGAGTTCAGATACACTAAACACTTCAACTTATTCCGCATCCTTGAGCTCAATATGTGGCATTGGTCCCGCCGGCGTGATTCCCTATCACATTTCCCCAAATCAGCATGCATCTCCACCGAATTGCAACCACATGCACCATATCCCCCCCCCCCCCCCCAAAAAAAAAAAAAGGAAAAAAAAAAAAAAAAAGATTTGAAATCAAAACTCACATGCGGATTAATCTGCGGATGACTCTTTGTATAATGATACTTGATGTGGTTGAACTCCGTCGTTTCCTTGAAGCCCTCGATATCCCAATACAAGTGCCTAAGCCATCTATGAATGGCGGGGTAGTCGTGCCTGATGTCCTTGATGTTGCACTTGAAGTGCTGGACGTATACGGGGTCGAAGCGGACAATGGTGGGGTATAGGCGGATGTCTGCTTCCGTGAGCTCGTCGCCGAGGAGGTATTTGTTCTTTGAGAGGATGGCTTCGATGCGGTCGAGGCTGGTGAAGAGTTTCAAGACGGCGGCGTCGTAGGCTGGTTGGGAGCTGAGTTTTTTCATTATTATTTTGTTTAGTTTTTACTAATTTATTGTGATAAAACCCCAGATGGAGGAGCTGGAGTGGAGGAGAAGCTCAAGAAGTAGGTAGGTAGGTACTTACGTCGCGAAACCAGCCTTGTAAACCCCATTATTAACATCATCATACACCCACGCATTAAGCTCATCCACCTCTGCCACCCTCCCCTTCAAAAACTCCACTCCCTTGTACTTCTCCTCAACAAACTCATCAAACTCCGTATACAGCATCCTGATAATCTCACTGCTCTCGTTATTCACGATAGCCTGGGTCTTTGTGTCCCATAGCACGGGGACGGTGTATCGGCCGGTATACTCGGGGTTGACTTTGAAGTAGAGATCGCTGAGGCGTTTGAGGCCGTAGAAGGGTTCGGGGCGGACGTTGGAGCCCGTGAGTTGGTCGTCTGGGGTCACGAAGCGCCAGCCTTTGGAGTCCATGTGCCAGTGCACGGCGGTGTAGTCGATCACATCCTGGAGGCCTTTGAGGGAGCGGGTGATGAGGGTTCTGTGGGCTGGAGAGGGTTGAGATTGGACGGGTTAGTATATTTCTTCTTTTGATTCTGGGATGCAAGGCATAAAAGAGATGGATAGAGCAAAGACGTACCCCAAGGACAGGCATAAGACACAAACAAGTGATACCTCCCCTTCTCTGGAGGAAACTCGGCGCCAGGCTCGCGACTGATGAAATTTCTAAACACAGACTATTCATGATGTATTAGCTGCATTCTTCCTTTCCCAGTAGATCCTCAATTACACACCCTCCCCTCATCACAGAGAGACTTACAGGTTTCCTCTTAAACTCTCCAGTCTCCTTATCCGCCCAATCCGTAATTACGAGCTTATCCACTGCTTTCTGTGTTGCCTCAGTCTATATCAACGTATTGTATCTTGTCAGCCAAACCATCTCAATTGGTCACAAGAAAATACAACACACGTCAAACCCACCATCCTTCTCAAATTATTCCGATTCCGGTATCTCCCAACTTCGGTATTGGATGTAGCTGCTGTAGAAAACCTCCTCTCTTTCGTGGGATGCAAATTCGTGCAACAGATATTCTCCTTCGACGGCGCCTTGATCCTGAAATCCGATAAAACGACCAAACTTCCAATCGTCAATGTCGAATGGTACTGTCAAAAGAAGGCGCGGTTGATGATGGTTCTTGCACTTGTCGATATAAATGTCGCCGGTAGTACTGGAGCTCGAGATACCGCTCCCAGCATCTTAAAGTCGCGGGGGCGGAGGGGTTCTATATACCTTGGGTACAGTTGCCGCGCCCACCCTACAAGCTCACCCACCCACCACTGTTTGCAGCGCTGAAGACAGGCACGAGCCACTACTCGAGTAGTCTCGTCGAGCTACCCCTACCGCATGCCGCTAGACCATCTCATCTGCCCAAGAGTCGAGTTAGAACTCTTTGCAATCAATTGCAATATGCATGCGCGCGCGCAATTGCCCCGCACAAATAAAGTTGCATATCCGTTCACCTCCGGATTTATAAGGTACCCATCATTGCAATTGATCATGATTAGTATTCAGATCTCTCGAGCTCCCCATACATATAATGCCTACTTGGCTAAAATCATATATACATCTCTGCCTGCATGCAGTCGAGTAACCCCACTACCTAAGCTACCCCACAAATCCCTTACAAATCCCCGAGCTCAAATATCAAAGGTACATGTAATTATAAAAGCGACTCGTTATATATCACTGACAAAGAAACTCCCCCACAAATGTGTGCTCTTTAGGTAAGATTCCGACTCGCATGCATGATGTAACTAAATGCTTGTTTTTTTTTTTTTACCAATTGCTGGTTGATAATTACAAGATTCATTCGTAATCACTACGTAATGTAGCGATTGGGACTAGAGCGGAATCCGACAGTTAAGAGAGAGGTAGAGCGTAGCTTGAATATCACAAGCGTTATTAGTTGGTTCATTAATTCTCCATGGCCAGTTTGATGGATAAAGTCTCCAGACAACCGCCATAGCCGATTCGAATGCATGGTAAGAAAGAAGGCTATTATAAAATGACCTGGGGACGGACGAGGCTATGGCTAACGTTGGCGAAGGTGACATCGGCCGTTGAGTGAACGCAATACCTTTATATATGCTATTCGAATCCAGCCAACTGAAGGCATGTCAGTTGATCCACCTTTTTGGTGCAACGGGTAAGTAGTATGCGATCTGGAACGCAATATCCACAACCTTTTTTCGTGCATCTTCAGCGCGGCGCTTACTGCTAACATATGTGATTACAAGTCATCATACATGCACATGCCATTGAGAGAGCTTCTTATTACCTGGAATTGGCCTAGGCCTACGGACTTTGCGGAGCTGCTCTGGCTGCTGGCCATGGATTAGAGCTTGAGTGCGCTTGAGTGGTAGATTGATCAGTGGGTTGAGTGGTGGATAGAGTGGTGGACAGAGTGGTGCATCTAGCCGTGGGTTGATCATGAGCAGTGGTTTGAGTGGTGGATTCAGCATAGCAATTAATAGAGGTAGATATACCGTGGATATTGCGGTGGATATTACGGTGGATTCAGCATTGCAAGGACATAAAAGTGGATCAAGTACCTAGTGAGTATAGCATTGATACTACGTTAAATATTACAGTTAATATAGCGGTTGGGTTTGAGGGTGGATTTGACGTAGCCTCGAGTCGATTTGACGGTAGAAATTTAATGGTGGATTTGACAGTGGGAAATTTGGGAGCGGGGGATTCAGTAGTGGGTTGAGCAGTAAATTACCTAGGTAAGCAGTGGAACGGTGGATACAGCTGTAGATTCATTATATATGGACACAGGTATCCGCGACTTTGTCACGAAAGACATGAGCTCCTGAGCAAAACCTTACCTGGCCAGGATTGAACTCAGAGATCCTTCACATCAAGTCACACTTGTATTTTGGCGCTATCGACAGCAAGTCAATGTGAAATCAACAAAGGCTTTCAATGCTGCAAAATGGACGAGGGCTTCAGCGGAATTGATATGATCATGAGAGAGATGATGTCGGTGATGAGGTGCCAAGGGGAGAGCAAAGGTGTCATTTCTCTGGTATATATGACAGAGAGAGAAAGCAGCCGTGGATGCTGCCAAATTGATGGGATTTGCAGAGGGGTATTCACACTGTGGAGATCATCAGCGAAGCTTGAGTTGGCGCTGTCATTGATGAAAAGCACCATTACCCTGAGGCAGGCCGTGTCGCTCTAGCGCCATGCCTGCCGCCAATTGTCGCTACAGCAACCAATAGCAACAATTGGGTACCAGTGTCGCTGCAACAACAAGCCAACCTTTGCCGATGATACCTAGGTAAGTATTTAATATGCTTATCATCTCAATATTCAACCCCATCTAGCAGCATATATATATGACTACATACATGCCTAATTTAATTCAGAGCTTGCGGAATTCTTTTGCACTACTAGTCTACGGCCACCATTACCACGGCCACAATCAGAAACTATCGTACTCAGCAGCCATCTTTGCAGCTTTTCTATGCAGCTTCCAAGTTCCTGGCTTGCTGCTGGCGTATGTGAGCACGAGTCATTATACGTGCCATTGAGAGAGCTTTTTTATTGCCTGGAATTGGTTTCTGGGATTTGCAAAGCTGCTCTTGCTAGCTGCTTGCTGGCCATGGAGCAGAGCTCGAGTGCAGTTGAGTGGTGGATTGAGCAGTGGATAGAGCGGTGGATTGAGTGGTGGATTGAGTAGTGGATTCAGCAGTAGTGGATTCAGCAGTGGATAGAGTGGTGGATATAGCCGTGGGTTAAGCAGTGGATTGTTATGGATATTGCGTTCCAGATCGCATGCTGCCCATTACAAAGAATGACCTCGCCCAACGCCTATATGGCTGCCAGTACTTACACCGTTCCCCGTCAAAAACTAACATTAACATATTACCGATATCAAATCAAGTCTGGGGGAATCGCATAATTAAGCAAATGGAGGCCGAGCTCGACTAGAGTACGATTCCTCAGGTTCAACTACCTCCGGACCGCAAGTGGTTGCTCGCGCCATGAACCTCCATTGCAATGCCTGCTGAAGCAGTCGAATAGCTACATACTACACGTGCAG
>JAJLQT010000109.1:0-32188 GCA_024516245.1 Peziza echinospora | reverse complement strand
TCCTTGCCTGCCTATCCCAATCCTTTTGCTTGCATGCATGTTCGCACGCACTCCGAGAACTTGGTGCGACGGATCGGCACACCGAAGGACTGTAATTGGCTGAATTGTAATGTTATCTTGCCTTGGCGGTGCCACAATGCCCATATGACCCATCTCCGCCTTCTTCGTCCTTAAAACCCAACGCATCCTCCAGTATGTTTTCGCATCTCAACGATTCACCATGGATCCTCCTTCATATCGACTCTCAGAAAACAACCCCCATTTAAAATAAATTTACCCCCTTGCCGACTAAATGATGCCGAATTTGACCAGTGGGCGCGTGAGCATCACGTGACGAGAAAGCGACAAAAGCAGTATTGGTTGCGAAGGTACGTTGTTGTGAGCACTCCGTCCCATCCTCTTGCCAGCATGAGTTGATTACCTCTGCTGGCAAGAGTTGACATTTTATCCTGGTTTTTTGCACGAGTTGAGCCTCTGCTTTCCTCTTGTCTGTATGAGTTGATCCTCTGCAGGCAAGAGTTGACAGTGACGTACGTGTATTGCTCACAACAACTTTTAGGATTCAGAAACTCCCGCCAGCCCAGAAAACTCCAGCGAAAACTCCAAATGGTGCTAAAGCTGTAGCCTCGTCCCCAGCTAAAGCTGCCGAGAAGGATTCCATAGTCTCGGCAAAGGCTCTCCCCACCGACCAGGCTGAAGGGGATCCTGCGCATCAGCCTGCAACAGTGGACGAAAATTACTTTGCCGAGCTCGATTCGTTGATACCAAATCCAGGCTCCTCAACACAATACCTAGGCTCAGAAAGCGAGAAGGATTCCTCGAAAGACGCCTCTCTCACCAAGAGGGAGAAAGAGTTGGAGAAGAAGCAAGCAGAGGGCCAGGTATGTTCAGATTAACGCAGTGCGGTCTCGAGGTGTTTCTTTGATGGTCTTTGCACAAGTCCGCGTAGGCGTGACATTGTCCGATGTTCTAGCAAAGATCTCTGAGTTTCTTCACGCGTATTTTGCCAACTTGGTGGGATGATCTCTTGCTACATTTACATTGTTTTTAAGCGAGTCCGTGTCATTGTCCGATAACTTTGTGATTTCACATTGTTTTTGGGCAAGTCCGTGTACGCGTACGATAACTTTGTGAAGTGCTTGGTTTTTCTCACTCGCCTACCGCTGGGGTGATCTGGGGTGCTTTTGTTGCAGTTCCAGGTTCGAGACTGCCAGTTCCACTCTTCTACTCTAACAACACATAGGCAACGCACATCATTGACAACAACTTACGCTTGAATGACACGGTCAATGAGCTCGCGAGCGGGCAGGACTGCAGGCCCAAACGTCGAAGGATAGATGTATGTAATTAACTTGGTTAGGCTACAACAAACTAATTTGGAAGCAGTCCAAACCCCCACGGCCCCGCCCAATTGTTCAAAATTTCCCTGAAATTCCTATTGTCGATAATTACGCTCTACAACGCGCTCTGCAGCACATCTCCAGTTTGCAAGAGGAAGTGTCAAGGCTGGAGGGCGTTGTGCGCGACTTCAAAAATGAATTGATCATGATAAAGGATGCTGTGCAGGCTATTGTTCCTGAACAACTAACAGAACGCGATCCCACCGACTACGGCGAATCCGGTGGAGGCGAATCTTCGGATGGAGAAACCGTGACCACTTGAATTGTTTTTTTTTTTTTTTTTCTTTTTTTTTTTTTTTGTTGTTTGACAATATATATACTTTATTAAGCTTAAGCATTGGTCTTGCGTTTCTGCAGATTTCTCCACATATATAGCAATGTCATGCGATTTCGAATACAGGCTTAGAAGAATGTATCTAAATAGGGACCTTGCAGGTTAAATTATAACCATCGTAAACTTCTGCCATTTTGAAAAAGCGCAAAAGGTTATAAGCATGCATGCATGCTTCAGAACCAATGTTTACGAGAATCGATGATGTCTAATTAGAAGTAGCACCTCAAGCCAACACTACTGCATCCGATATTTGAGATTCATGAGCATTGTGCCTCTCCGAGGGTCTGGGCATGAGACTAAACATTGTGCTGTAACATATATGTATAGGAAGTCTGTTGTGACGACAGGGAGAGGTGGATGCAATGAAGGAAAGGGAGGTCGAAAGATATGACCATTGCATCGGAGAACATGACGAGCAGACGCACACTTCACGATGACCCCTCTGACTATCTCTGACGCCTTCCCGGCCTAGCCTCGCACACTCTCTCGTAGCTCTGGCGTAACTATAGACCGCGCGCAGACGATACCCCTCCTCGCAGTATCGAGTACGGAGTAAGGGATAGGACCGAGATAACGCAGTACTTTGCGGATTCGGTCTCGTCCGGGTTCAGTCCGGTCTACGTTTTCTGGTCGAATTCAGGGTCGGGTGCGGATAAATATTGGCAGGCTGGCCGTGATCGGTCGTGGCCTCGGGAGGTATACGGTAGTAGAACGAATACTTTTCCTGAATGCATTCGAATGAACATGCATGAAAGGTAGGCTCATTCTCGAAACTCCGTCCACCCAGCCCCAGCCGCTACTTGATGCTCTGCAACTTCCCCCATGGTTTTCTCCGGTACTCAATCACCTCAAGTTCCAAGTTCCAGGTTCACTGATGCTGCCTCAGAAGAGCGTCTTCATTCCCTTTCTTCATTCACCCGCTTGAAGGTAAGCGCCGAGACGAGATGGATCCAGAGGTAAGGACTGTCGGACGTCCGCCTCGCCCTTGCCAACGTGGAGGATGAAGGATGAGCGAGCTGCCGCAGCGGCAAGCCTACACAAGTATGCAAGGAAACCAACCTCCAGCCCTGCGGCCAATCACAGGCCGTCTCCAGCAGCTCCTCGCATTGCCCGACTCCCCTCGTAGCCCCGCCCCGAGTCTCGATGCATATGTGTGGATATGGATACACTACCCTCGGCATGGTGTCCTAATCCTCCAGGCCTGGCTTCAGCTCACCGACCAAGGATGGTGGTCGGTCTACTCGAGTACATCAGTCGGAGAGAATGCGAAACAGCGCCAGCGTCGCAAAACCCATGCGGCCACAGACACCACTAATGCTGCTGCTTGCACCCAGTACCCTTAGCTGGTACCTGCTCACACTCACCGCACACATCCCTGAATTCAAGCTCCATGGTCGTCGTCTATTTCCTCGACATACCTTCTACTTTTCAATTTCCATCAACTGCCCCGGCGGCTGACACATACAGCTTCCACTCAACCACAGCTCGCTCTCATCTCTCTCCGTAAACTTGGATCAAGCCCAGTGTGGTGCCGAATTCACCAGCCCTCCAAGTAGCACCCAACGCACGCCACTTCATTCCTTGGACCTGGTTCAGCCCAGGCAGCTGAACAGCAATTCTGACGACGTCCTCTCTCCACCGGCTGCCCCGACGAATGGCAACAATCACCAGTCTACGGACGGCGGCCGCACTCGAGAAGAAGGCCCATAGGCTTTTCAAGGTGGTTGACACGGTCGTTGACAAGGCGCGATCGGCTATCCAGCAAAAGACATTTCGTCTTTCTAGGTACCTTCAGCTTTCTAGCTATCTCAAACCCAGTTCGATGCAAGCTATTGTAAACCTTCTGTACAGACCCTGTCCATCAGCCGACTAACATGGTGCCCCTTCTGCCCCATTGATATACAGTTCACCCAACCAACCGCCCTCGATTACTTCCACGTATTTTGACATTCTCCCCGCAGAGTTACAAGTCGGCATATTCCGGTATTGCAGTTACAATGATCTGCTCAACCTGAGGTTAACCTCTCATGCCTTTAAAAACATCATCGACGTCAACGAGTCTGTCATAGCGCGAGAGATGCTGCCCTTACAAGATTACGCAGAGCTAAGCCGGCATTTCCCCCCACCACGGGTACCACAACTGGACAAACCTCAATATTGCCTTCGATATATTCACTTTCTATTGACCCGGCATATCACGTGCCACGAGTTGGCCTGGTTCCTTGCAGAGAATGCAGTTAACCCAATCATTGAAAAGTTTCAGAAGCGGGAAAAGAGGCTCGCAATTCAATCCATTCAAGCTTTCCTAACACCTCAGCTGTACGTTTATCCCAGTCGTTATATGACAAGCTGAAGCTAAAGGTTTTTCACAGTTATCTTGCCTATGCATTCATCCACTACACTTACATCCGCTTAGATGCTGCCCGCGCTACAATGATGATTGAATAATCCTCCTCATATGCGCCCAGGTGGGCAAGATGCACTGCTGCAAGAATACATCTCAATTCAACGTACAATTTTTACCAACCTATCATCGGCCGATTTGATCGCTACCCATCATTGCATGACGTTTCTCGTCAATTCCATCCGATTATCCCTCTCTCCAGAGCCGCCTCACAATCAGAACGACATTTTGGTTACGACTTTGCTCCGGTCACATGCTGGCCTAGAGAGAATACTTGCATATTTTCAAGCAGACAGTGTTGGTACACGCAATGGAGGCCGACAGCTGCGGAGGGCTTTCATGCAGAGTATGCAGAGGGATAGAGAAGAGGCCGAATCAAAAAGTCCAATATCATTTGGCGGGGGTGGGTACAGGCCGAAAGTGAAGGAAACGTGGTTTTTGGTTGCGACGGAGGAAATGGAACGACGGGGCCTTGCAGGACATGAGCCAGAGCTGTACACTTTCAAATCCGGACCAAGTGTGCGTGTAGGATGCCAGATGTGTCGAGATGGATGAGACGTATCGAGGTGGATGGATGTTTTGGGTTCTGCTGGGGTCAAGGCTGGCATTTTGGGGGGGTTGATGGGGCTTGGGATAGCACCATGGGACATTTTGGCGTTTGATGGTTTTATTTTTATTTCATTACTTTTGGTCATCATATACCTTCATTCAAGATTTTATTTTCAAGCGGATTATTGTTTGTCCTAAGGTACAAATACAAGAGGTGCCTTTTTGGATTTGCAGATTAGACAGTCCAAGAGCGTGGGTCTAGAGCCCTCGGCCTTCTCAAGTTGAATAATTGCAGTCGGTTTCCATACTAATCTACATGAATTGCCGCATCCTCTCTGTAGGTTAAGTTTGGGCACGAGAAGACTGTGGACTCACCCTCTCTGCCTTCTCCAGGAACTAACTACCTCCTACATAACCGGCCCTAGGCCTGAGCACCTTTGTGGGATTACTTTGTACTTTTGAGCTGGCACACACAAATTTTTTTTTTTTTTTGTTTTTAGCAGTTTGATCAGATTTGACAAGAAGTTTGCCCATGATCCGACTTTCAAACTCAATTCGTCGCCAAATTGAAGGTGATTGAATGCGATGCGCGATTAAGAAGCTTAGGCATGCTATATAAAGTAGTAGGTAGGTCATGGTCAGTGTAGCTATTTCCGGCCTCTTGTTACCGGCTCCTGTACTTTTTTTTTCTTTTCTGCTGTACCACAGTGGCGCCGTGGCCATGCAGCGCGCAGCACCTTGAATCGATTGATTACTTATTACTTTAATTTATAGGCAATAGTGAAACTACCTGGCAATGCATATGTTTCCGAGGTCGAGTACCTAGGGGTAATTATAAGTTAAACGGGAATCAAATAATTGGATATTTACGGTTTAAGATGCATTGATCTCGGGGGTCTCGGTTTTAAACTGCACTCATTAGCACGAGAACACACTCATTATACATACCTACTTCAAGTAAATACCTTATACTAAACAATCGCTGAAGTTCCAAGGTTTACCAGGCCAAAAGGAGATATACTGCCTGATTGGGCATATTCTGCCAAGCGTGGTCCCACGCTCGAGTCAATGTGGGTAAGTGGAGGTAGGCCTGTCTGATTTGGAGGTAGCCTTGAATTGGGTTGAAGCTCAGGCTCGAAATGGGCAAGGTGCACCAAGTGGGGTTGGTGACTTTTTGTTTCTGCGATGATGTGGGATGTTAAGAAAACGGCTGGATTGAAACCAACAAGCATCACAAATCTACAAACTAACGAACGCTAATGCTAATGCTGGAAATAGGAAGACTACGCATCATGAGGAATTTTGTACATGTTGCACTCCAATTAGTTGCTTTTGAATGGGTCCGGCCCTCACTTCCGTCCCTCGACCATGATCACTGTGGGGGGGATAACGTTCTGTAAGCAAATCTGCCAATTCCAACTCGGGCCTTCCCGTGCACCACACATCTTCATATTCGTAAAAGAAAGGAGAAAAAACACATACAATGATACCCATGCTCCGTCTTGACCTGCGCAATCGCCGGCTTATCCACCGTCGACGGCTGCAACTGGAATGCCGCCGTCTCAAACGCACCGACCAGAGACCCTCTAATCTTCCACCCAAGTGAGCCGCCCTGCCGGGCTTTATCCTCACTCATCTCCCTCGCGACCGCGTCAAACTTCTCCCCATTCTGGATGCGTGTGAGGGCTTCGGTGATTTTTGCGTGCTTCTCGCACAGGATGTGGCGCACGTTGATGGATGTGGCGGGTTTAAGCTTGTCCGAGGCGCCGCCGCCGGAGGTGGTGCTGTCCTTGCCCTTTGTGTCTTTGGATTTGGAGTCTTTGGATTTGTTGCTGCTGTCTTTGGAGGTGTCCTTTGCCGCTTTTCCTTTGCCTTTGGCGTCTTTGGGCGGCATGTTTTTTCCTATTGAGCTGGGCGTACTTTTGTTTTATTTAAGGGTGTTTAATTCAGTTGGGTTGACGTTTTGTGGGATGGGGGGATGATGGCATGCGCACAGGCCGTGTCACCCGCAGTGGTGTCTGGGCTGCTGCTCCACATCCCGCCAATGAGATCTAAGAAGATCTAATCAGATCGATCTCTGTGTGACCTGAGACCCCCCCTGGCTTCCCTGCCCCGTTAAAGCGACCTCCCAGCTTCCCTCCTCCAAGCCTCCTCCTCCTCGCGCCATCATCCGCAGCTCATCGCGGTCGACCAGCAAGCTACCAACCACCGAGTATCGCCATATCTGCCCAAGGAGACTTCAGTACAGCTTCAACATCGTTTGAGCTGGCTGTTTACCCACAAGCGTTGAGATCCAGCGAAGCTCATCGCAGGAAAGATAGCTTAGATCGACTTGCCGGGTAGCTATCCACAGCTCCGGAAGCTTCTTAGCTACAGCTACACACACACCCAGCGACGTGCACCAACAACAACAATAACCCTTTATTCAAACAAATCTACTTTTCAAACACACGACGACTATCGCAACAATGATTGACCGGTTAATCATCCCGCTGCTCGTGGCGGGCATGTTGGCCACTGGAAGTACGTTCTCACGAAAGCTCTGACTCCAATATCCACCATCACCTCCGATAGCTAATCTTTGTCCCCCGGTCGCGTTCTATAGCTGCAAATACACTCCTCACTAAACTCCAGGACCAAGTCTGTGTCGGAAACTGCGAGAGCCCCGACCCAACAAAGCGTCATTATTTTGAGCAGCCCGTGATTCAGACGCTGCAGATGTTTATCGGTGAGATGGGCTGCTGGCTCGTCGTGGGGCTCTTTTACCTCCACCAGCAGTACCTCGAGAGGAAGAATGGACTCAAGGGATACGAACCCGTTGGCGCTGGGCTAGAGGAGGCAGAGAGTAGCCGGGGGTTAAATCCCGCTGTCAAGGCTTTGGTGCCAAATAGCGAGCATAGACTACATTTGAGCGGAAGGAGAGTGTTTCTATTGGCGTTGCCAGCTTGCTGCGATATCGCTGGAACGACTTTGATGAATGTTGGATTATTCTTTGTCGTTGCAAGTAGTATGTTCCCCTTCCCCCCCCCCCCCCCCCAGAGCTCCCCTTCAATAAACATGACGTGGCTAACATGGTTGGAATAAAGTCTACCAAATGACCCGTGGTGCATTGGTCTTGTTTGTCGGAATCTTCAGTGTTATCTTCCTCAAACGCCGCCTTCGCGCATACCAATGGCTTGCTCTCGCCATCGTCGTCCTCGGAGTCGCCGTCGTCGGCCTCGCAGGTGCACTCTACAATGAACCCGCCCGCACTGAACCCGAGCCAGCCATCCCCCGTCCCGCCCCAAATGTCCTCTGTGGCCGAAAGTCAACCCTGCCGTCCGCACCATCATCGGTGTCCTTCTCATTGCCGGCGCCCAAATCTTACCGCAACACAATTCGTCTTGGGAGGAGTTTATCCTCGAGAAGTATGCGCTCGAGCCCCTGAAGGTTGTTGGCTGGGAGGGCGTGTTCGGGTTCCTGGTCACCACCGTCGGAATGTTTGTGCTGCACTTTATGGTTGGTGTCACTTGATGCCGGCGTGGGGGATACTTTGATGCCGCGGAAGGCTGGAGAGAGGTTTCGCAGTATCCTCTCGTCGCACAGACTAGTGTCTTGATTATGATTTCCATAGGGTATGTCCCCCCAAAAAACGAAAATCCTCCACTTTCTGACCCATCCCTTCAATTACGAAATAACTAACATGTTTTTATTTTAAATTCCCGATAGATGCTTCAACTACTTTGGCATCTCAGTCACGCGCTCCATCTCCGCCACCGCCCGCTCAGTCATAGACACCTGCCGCACCCTTTCATCTGGATCGTCTCGGTCGGCCTCGGATGGAATCCTTCAAGTGGCTCCAGGTCGCGGGATTCATCCTCCTCGTCTACGGAACCTTTTTGTTTAACGATCTCATCAATGAGCCTCTCCGGAGCTGCTGGCTGAGCGATAGGCTGGGAAGCAGAGGGAGAGGGAGGAGAGGGAGGAGAATAATAGGGGGCTGTTGCAGGAGACACCCGTAGAGCATATTTAGGAGGGTGCTTATGCGGCATCTCATGGGGTTGGGGTTGGGATTGGGGAGGGGGAGGTGTGGCACGAGATCTAGAAGGTGGCTCGTGTTTTGATGAGCTCGAGGATGAGTTGGTGAATATCAATATTGGATGAACATGTAGCAGTTTGTTGTTACTATCGTTGTTGTTCATTATCGCTTATTATTGCTTTTTTTTTTTTTTTTTTTTTTTTTTTTTTTTTTTTTTCCACTTTGATTTTGCTTGCCAGCTAGCTACCTTGTTTTTTTGTCGTGTGCGTGCGTGTTTCTGTTGTATATGATCGCTGTCTTGAGTGAGTGAGTCGTTGTTTTGGTTGGTTGGTTGGGGTTTTATTTTGAATGTTGTGTTTTATAGTTGACGTTTAAGCCGTTTTCTTTTCTTTTCTTCTCTTTTTCCTTTTTTTCTTTTCTTTTTTTTTTTTTTTTTATGTACATGTGTCGAGTTTTAATTATTGCACTAAATTTAAACGTCCGGCCGTTACGTATCATATATATATTAGGTATATCCGTATGATCATGAGGTTCCGACAGTTACCTACTGGACTGTGTCTCTTTGAATTTCTGCCTCTTGTTGTTTGTTCTAGATCTATTATTATCATTACTGAATGAATAACTATAGAGCTTACTACATTATACATTATACATACTTTATTATATATACTCGAGCTCTATATATACATACTTGGTATGAGGGCCCTGCCCTGCGGCAGGCTTCATGAGACTAGTTTTTAGAACATCGCCATTATGAGTACTAGTTATAATTACATCAATTGATCATGATCATGATCATCAGATAGGTAGATATCGATGGTGAGCTGATCATGAGCGCGGTTAGAAATTTTAGAATAAAAAGTTAGGGAGGGAGCTCGAGGGATCCGGAGTCTAACGCCCTGAGTGGCCGTGGGATCCTAAGTATACAGGCCATAATATCGCAATTGCAATTGCCGATCGAGCGAGGGCGTGATCATGATAATTAGCTTCCCTCCCTCCCTCCCTCCCTCCCCCCCCCCAAAAAAAAAGAGAGAGAGAACATATTAAGACGCGTACGGGGGCATACAGGGAAAGCACGAGCTACCTACTTACTTAAATACAGAGCAGACGTCCCAACTATCTGTAATGTAATTTATAAACAAGCCCCCTATAAAATTATTACTGTAGCTACCTAACCTACCTACCTATATAGCCTATAGCTAAAAAAAACTCACCCATCACGAATTCGAATTCGAACATAAATTCATCCCCTCACATAGGTACTTATGTATTGATTATACCTAAGGCTTAGCCCACAGTACAAGTCCTGATACCTTCCAAGGTGGCATCCCTTATAAACTTAGTATGTCATATGTATGTATTTACGCTTCCCAACCATCAGTTTCCCATCGTCATCTCCACCGGTACCTCTCACAAGACAAGCCATGCACCCAATTAACCTCCCCCCCCCCACCCCAATTAAGTAAAATACCCACCGGTACCATAGAAAGAAAGAAAAAAGAAAAAACCAACCAACCGAACGATAGTTACCCCCCAAACCAACGCCACACCAAATAAAATTCCCATGAAAGCAAAAAAGAAAAAGAAAATCACGTAAGGGAAAGAAATAGAAAAGAAAAAGACTAAATCCCGCCCACCCACGTATATATAGCCGGCATAGAACGAAAAGAAGAAGAAGAAAAAGTAAACCCAGATAGCCTCCGTAAAACAAAATGATAGAAAAAGAAAAGATATGAAGAAAGAAAGGTAAGAGTTGAAGAAAAGGCAAGAAAAGAAAAGGGGAAATGGGATTCGTGAAACTTATGTAGTATGTATGTATGTATGCATAGACAAAGGAAGGCCACGGAACCAACCAACGGTGGAAAGAGAGCAATTGAGATCTGCCAAAAGCCAAAGTGGGATAAGAGGAGAGAGATGTAGAGGGAGAGAAGACCCTAGAAGGCAACCAAGAGAGAGAAAGAAATATACGACTGACCTTGATTCATGTGGGAGGAACAGCAATCGTGTTTACATCGAAATGTAAGAAACACAAAATCACATAATCATACACTTGCCCCCCTCCTCTCCTCGCCAGAGCCGGCCTTCCCAAAATCTCATTTGCAATACCTTCCATATCTTCATCCTCAAACGTGCCTGGGGGCAGTGGAGCATTCCCTCCTGGGCCACCATCATTCATGAATAGCACCACCCTGTCCCTTCTTCTCCTCCTTCTGGTACTACGCTCAGCCTCGGGTCTGTGTTGAAATCTGCCCATTTGTTTTCCAGCCGCTTAGCACTCCGGAGATCGTCCCGGAGGACCCGCTTCAAGTGTTCATCCACCGTCATCTGCCAGCCATAATAGCACTTCATTTGAACGACTTGCCCGTGGCCAAGTCTATTGCTCACTGGTGTTGTGTTTTTGGCAAGGACATCACGAACTCCGCGCCAGGTGACGCCTGGGGTGTCGTATATTACGATTCGCATCCCTACTGATGCTTTGGGAAGAATTGGAACCTCCTTGCGGATTCGCACTTGAAGTGAAATTTCTAGTAGAGTAGCGTCCCCGACCCGTGCTACATTCACATGTCATTAGTATATGATGGACAAAGAATAGCAGAAAAGACTTACTATTGTCCATCTCGAGATTCATGAGATTAGGGCAAGCTCGGACAAGTGGAATCAACCCAGCGTCTCCCATCTGCTCGCAATACGACAGTTGAAGGTGCCTAAGGGTAGCTGCACAGGGTGCTTTAGACAGTGCCAACAAGGTGTCATTGGTCAATTGGCCGCATTCTTCCAGATCGAGGTGCGAAAGTTTAGGAACAGTGGGAAACAGGATTTCAAATCCATCATCAGTCAAGCCATCACAACCAGAGAGTAAAAGGCCTTCCAAGTGTGGGACATTGAAAGCTAGGTGTCTCAAAGCGTCGCTGGTGAGCTGTGAGCATTGACTCAGGTCCAAATGCTTCAATCTCCTTGGTGGGGCTGATGTGCGGTTCGTCAAGGGGTCGATCTCTGAATGCCTTCCTTCAACTAATAATCGTATCGTATCATCTGTTATGGCACTGCAGCAGCTGAGGTATAATCTTTCCAAAGTATTGGCGTTGAATATTGCCTGCATGACGGAACCCTCGTCAATTCTTCTGACCTCTGAAACACGAAGCTCCCGAAGCCCGGGACATGCTTCCACAATCTTTTTGATTCCCCGACTGTCTACACTTGGACACCACGAGATATCCAGAGATTCTAATCGGGTGCATTTTAGCGCCAGCAATCGGCAGGTGGTGTTTGTAACGGACGTTTGGCCTGAAATGTTGAGCTGGAGAAGCCCAGGGTTTGCAGCGGCAAAAGTGTGTATAACCTCCCTTGTGAAATTACATCCCTCAAAATTGGCAGTCAACAAATTTTTGCAAGATGTTGCTATCGCCATGATTCGTGGGTCGTGCTGAAGGTTGATGCAGCCACTACCAAGGTTAGCCAAGCAACCACCCAAAGACGCCCAGTTCAACTTACCGAAGATTCAAGTGACGCACGAATGGGCCAGCATCTTGAATGATTTTGGCCAAACTCTCTGCTGGAATGTCCCTGTAGAAATCGGTCGCATCGAAAGTCCCCCAAAGTTGGCCGTCATGGCAAAGCTCGTACCACCGTTTTGAAACCTGTACATAAAAGACATTAGTTGAGCATTGGCCCGATTTCACAGACTGCAGCGTAGCGGTGGGATGAGACGCTTACGATCGATACCCGAGCCAGCTGCTTTGGCGGCAGCTGCTGGAATATTTTGATTTTAATCTCATCTGGCAAGCCGCTGAAATAATCAATGTTCTTTGGCGATTCCTGAACCGGCGCCATAGTTATCGTCGTACATTCTTCAGGTTGTAACTCTGAGGTAACAGATTCAGTCTGTGAGAATCCATTCATTCTGAGCTGGAAAGGCCCAAGAGCTCCCAACTCCCCACACGATTGCCGAACGAATTAATACCCTCCGTGGCCGTTCAAGTTCCGGAGCCTGTTCTTCGTCAGACTTGTTGGTGGGATGTGGAGGACATCCTCCAGAGTGTGGTGATGAATCTGCGCCTTCTGCGGCGGGACATTTTTAATTGTATCCGGGATAAAGAACCAGCTTCCACTTCATCCCCATGGGACTCACGACACCGGACATGATTTGTACTGTGAAAAGTGACCAGTGATGTCACGGAGCTGTAGTTGTTCCACCTGTTTGGTCTGACTATCTTTCAGCCTTCCTTTCGGGAATCAACCAGATTTAGACTGATCAATTCGAGAAAAAGGTCGAGCTTGCCTACATGACGGATGAGTACATTGGCATCAGCTATGGGTCAGACCGCAACAACAGACGACTCACACCGAGCTATTGGCGAATGACCTGCTTACGGTACCGCTGCTGCTGCTGGCCACAGAAACACCAGACGAGGCCAGCGAGTGTCTTTTTTGAAGATGTTTTTTGATGGGACGGAATGGGAGGAAAGTGCGGCCAGCGGACGGGGATCGGGAGGTATTTCAGGCACTCTGTGCGAGACCAACCGCACAATATCTGATTGCAAGGGATCTTTTACTTTTTTGTCCAGAGCTGCAACGGCAGTACCGGGGGGGTGGGGCGAGGATTCGAGGTATGCAGACTGCTGCAACAGGGGGATGCGATCGGAGGAGTGGGGTGAGCGAGGCCGCAGAGAGTGTGGGTGGGGTTTGGGCGGTGGCTGCCAGTATGAGGCAGTGGCGCTCTGTCTCGATCCACCTTGTGCGTCCTTCAATCATGTGAGCAGCGCAATGGAGGCACAGAGCTTAAACTAGCTGGCCACAATCTATTTGGCTATCAAGGAATATACTCATGGCCCATTTGCCCATTTCAATACCTCGAGATCACCCACCTTCTTTTGCCCTGGCTTGGTGCTATATTCCGCCCTTCCGTAGACTATATTTGCCCTGCATACAGCCCGGCATAGCTCAACCAAGCTTATTGCACTCGAGTACATACATACATGCTAAATGCCGCGACAATCCTGTCGAGCACGGCCGGTGCAACTGCTAAACACTCGATCTAGAGATAGATATCACATTCATGCGCCCAGGTGTTGGCAAAGAAGTCTGCTGATGTGCTGGTAGCTGGTACCTCTGGCCGTGCGGGGCGGATGTCACCCGCAGCGGTGAGGCGATAAGGAGCTTCCCCACGCAATGAGATCATCCGCCAGAGCTATCGGCAGCTATCGGGCGCCAAGACAGAGTTACGCAGACTGTAGTGCTTGGAGAACCTCCCTGCTGGTGGCTTTCGCCTGCACCTTGCGGGTGTCCAGCACCGCAGGGTGCCCGGCCGAGTAGCGCGCCGGCGGAGAGCTGTCGCCGCGCAGGGCGCATGAGGAGAGATATTCCGCCCCGCGCACACGAGCTGCTAGAGCACTGCGGTGGGTGCTGCGTGCGTGCGTGCGTGCGTGCGTGCGGACCTGCGTGGCTGCCGCGAGAAAAAGCCCACTTCACCACTTCACTTGATTAGAGACATCGAGACATTGCGCCCCTCCACTCGACATCGCGGCATATAACGAATATCACGCCCCGCCTCCGGTGGCCATTGCAGACAGCCCCACTCCTCCTATCCTCTTCCTTAGATACAACACGGCGATATCATCCGCCCACATCACGCTGCACATCGCATATAATCTCCAGCAACCCAACTATAGTCGCCCACCCCTCCTCGGTCGCCCGTCCTTGTGATCTCGTCCCCGCTTCTCCAAAAGGCTCAGGGCCCACCCCTCCCTCGCCCGCTCCCTCCTACGAGCACTAGCCCGAGTGTGCCGCAACCACCGACAATGAGCGATCTCGCCCCGCCATCTGCAGCGACGCAGCGCCCACTCTCCCTCCTCCTCCTCCAGCAACAGCAACGGCACCTCCACCACCACCGCCGCCGCCTCTACCGCCTCAAGCCATCATTGAGCACCAGCAGACATTGGCCCTCATACGGCGGATTTTACGGCCACAGTCCTCGCCCTCGACGCCGTTGGAAGACATACTGCCCGCGCTCACGAGCTCACCACAGGTCGATGTGCAGCTCTATGCGTTCCTTGCATACATCTGCAGGTGGGATTTTTTTTTCCACATGTGCAACGAGGCGCCATATTATATTACAAGGCTGACCTTCTCGAATTTTAACAAGGGACTTTATATTCGCCTGGTACTCGAAAATAACAAACGACAGAAGCTTCGTCGATGAGGTCATCACAGTCATTGCGCACACGACCAGATCCCTGGAGCAGCGCACAAGACAAATTGACCTGGAGGTTCTGCTCTTGATGAACTTCCTTCACTCTTGGACAACCACGTGCGAGGTTTGCAACCACCACCAGAGCCTCTTGCTTGCTTGTGATTACTTGCTTTGTTTTTCCGTGCTCACATCAGCCGAGTGCTAGACTTTCGCCAGTGTGTTGCCCGTCACAAGACTTGCCTCTCTCCTCACCTGACGCTCGAGGAGAGCTTTCACAACCTCCAGCCCCATCCAGCTTTGGGCTCTTCGCCGGAAAGTGAGAAGCTGTACCTGAAGGTGCTGGCGTCCGGCCTTTTGGCCGTATTACTCCCGCCAGAGGACCTACAATCAATTGTGAGAGGACGTTGATCAGAGAGATTCTCTCTGGCATGGTTTTTGGAAATGTAGTCGACAAACTCAGCGAGCCATGGATGCTCTACGAAATAATTACAAAACTTTTGGCTCCACAGCCTCAGACACCACCACAACTACCACAGCCATTAATAACACTTCCTTCACCGGCAATCTCGATGCCCCAACTCCAATCACACCTCTAGGAGACCCACTAGATGTATCTCACGCCGATGTATTCTACAGCGGTGAGGAGGACTTTGCCAGAAAGGAAGCCATGATCAGGAAGCGCCGAAAGTCCCGAAAAGATAGTCGAGCCTCTCCCCTCCTTCTCCCACGAGATCGAGAAAAAGCACCTGGCCACCACCGCCGCCGGAGCTACGCACCCTCTCGCCAGCCTCCGCCCCTCCCACCCTCGGAGCCCACACCCCCACTACACCCAATCCTCCAAAAACTCGACAGCACATTCGCCCTCATATTCAACCTCATCATGTACGCCACCACCGCCCTCGCAACCCTCCACATCTTTCTTAAAGCCCCACACCCCGCCCCCCGCCGCCAAAAACCGATCCTGAGAATGGCGATATTCAGGTTCATCACCACCCTCACAAACATTGATAAACGCCAGCCATGGCTAACAGGAAATATTCTCCTGGCCCTATCACCAATCACGACCCGACCCGCAGGTAGCTTTGTGGATACATTCATCTCTGACCAGTTCCAGAAGGCCATCGTCTCGCAGGCCCTCGTAATTAACATACTCTCATCTGCACGTGCATCCATGTTTCCGAATGGGGCAATGGGCCCCCGCGAGACCATATCCCACGCTAGAAGAAAAACACCTGATACGGCAGAATGCAAAGAGGACGCTGCTGGAGAGGATCCCGGAGGTGGTGTGGAGGCACTATGTTTCCCCGAGTGCGACGGATGGCAAGAGGGAGGCCATGGTGGATGAGTGGTTGGATTTGTTTGCGAGCAAGAGCGTGAATAAGCATCTGGTAATTCAAATTGTGGAGTTGCTTGTTGGGAGGCTTGCGCCGGAGTTGGCGGAGGAGAGGGCGGGGGGTGTTGTGGAGGGGTTGTTGGGGGAGAGGGGGGTGAAGGTTGGATAGGTTGGGGTGGGGTGGGGTGGGGTGGGGTGGGGTGGGGTGGGGTGGGGTGTACATATACTCCATTTGGGAGTGCGTACATAATTGAGTATATATGCTTTATTTGATTTGGTTTTGTAAAAAGGCGTCGTTTAGTAGTCCTAATTTTTGACGTAGCAATGCATCATCTTTCTTACTTGATAATAAACCCCCTTCCTAGGCCTCGTTTCGTTTTTTCTTTTTTTTTTTTTTTTTAATTGTAAACAATTGAAATAAGTGTCGGACATTTTTTAAAACCCCGATTGGCGGTGGCCAGCCTCTTTTGAGAGTTTAGGTAGCTCTAAATACATACTGTCGGGCTATTGTTGACGTTGCTTTCGATATTATAACATTGACATGACATGACAAGCTTATAATTACCCTGAAACCTCCAACTCCACCCTATAGCTTAGCTTCGTAACTCTGAATTCCGGACCCCCGGGGAGATAGATTCAGGGGTTTATGATTTGAGATTTGAGATTTGAGAGTTTGAGGTCTGATTCGAATCACTGATTTACATGTATACATGCACATGTGTTTATTTTTATTATTTTTTTTTTTTTTTCTTTAAAAAAATGTTGCGCATAGTTACGGCAAGAAGCTGATGTTTTGTGTGCGTGAAATGTGGTGAGATTACCGAGATGTAGAGATGAATTGGGTTGGGTTGGGGTCATCAGGGTAACTGATACTGATACTGATACTGATACACAGTGCCATATGGGGAAATTAATGACGCGGCGTGCATATGATATTAACAGGAGGGAGAAAAGTGGGTAGTAGGTTATGTAGGTAGCTATAGGTAGGTATTGGAAATTGGAATTGGAAAATGTAGAGTAGAGTACGGGAAGATATAGGTTACCCTCCCTCAGGTCCATGACACATGTATGTACAGTGCACCCCTCCATCAATACATTTTTTATCACAAGTTTATCTAAGTACAATGTCTTTAGTACATAAGGTACTACATCCCCGGGAAATGCGTGAATTTAAAATATAAAAGTACCAAATACCAAATACCAAAAAAATAAAGATAAAAATAAAAATAATCTAGATCTATAGCTAAATAGGTAGGTAGCTATATATAGGTAGAGATCTTATAATTAGGGGTATACGTATAACCATTCCGAATTCCGACTCTCGCCGTGCTGAGAAGATCAATAATCAGATGAAAAGATATAAATGACCATGACCATATATATATATATGATGGGGCGGGCCCGGGATTTAAAGGGACACGAGTTTGAGGAAAATTGAAAAATTGAGGAATATTGTGGAGATTGAACGCGATATCGATGATTGAAACAATAACGATGATATACAATTGATTGCAATGGCAATGAAAACGTACTCGGTACAGGCAATAAATACTCGAAAATTTACAAGGGTTTTGGCTACATTTTTTGCTTTTTATTTTCGAGTATTTCTTGCCTGTACCGAGTAGAAAGCATTTCTCGAAAGGAAACAAAAAATAAGATTATATGTTATGCATATGCCTAAAAACAGATTATAAAATTGAAAGGTATGGGATCCGGAATGTGTATATAACGTTAATGAAGAAGCTTATGATCATGAGAAAAGAAGGAAAGAAAAACTGTGAAAAAAAAAATAGCTGGGCTTGCTCATATGCATGCATGAAGTGCCTGGGTGATATGGGTGCTGTCGTTTGTTGTATTGAATTATAAAGATCTAGAAGGGCTAGCGGTACCGAAGTTCGAAGTTCGAAGGGAAAAAAGAAAAAAGAAAGAAAGAAAAAGTGCGTTATGTAGGGATGGGGATAATGGCCATGGGAAATCAATTGGGTCAACGCTTTGTCCCGCTGACGCAGCCGAAGCCCATCGGATCCCTTTTCTTCCGTATTTTGAGAAATACGAGTTGAGTTTAATGTGTGTTGCCTTGCCGGTTCGTTCGTCGTACATGTTACACCCGACAAAAAAAACCTCGGTAGCAATATTAGTATCATCAATCATGACCACATCTTCCCCCCCACCCTTCAACAGGGTAATAAAAAAAAAGGCCAATAGGAGGAGGCAAGAGGTTAAGAGCTCGAGGTTCACTTACACTTTGCCGCATACGGCGGCGTATACAAATGTAGCGACACCGCCGGCGTCGTCATCGACGATTCGAATTCGATGCGATGTAGCCCATCTTATCGCTAATGTACGCTACATCGTCTCTCTCTAGGGTTGTGGATTTTCGGATTTTGAGGGGGGTTGTGGGGGATATGATTTCGCGAGGCTGTGGTTGTGGCGGTGCTTGTGGCGGTGCAGACTTCCTGATCGGGCCAGTCGTAGAGGGTTTCGACTAGGGTGCCTTTAAGGATTTTCATGATGCCTGGTTTGGGTAGTTTGAGAGGTTAGTTTGTGCCACATTCGTACAGAAATTGGGGGATGGAGGGATGGGAGACTTACAGTGTGCGTTTGGCGTGGTCGTGGACGAGGGAGCCTAGATGGTGGGGCTTGTTAGCAGGGTGGATTTCAGATGGGCGGGAGAGATGTCCGAGTGCCTGGTATCAAATAGAAAGTGGGCATTGCCGATGAAGCTGATGAGCCAGGCAGGCAGTAGGCCGGCATATGCATCATCTCCAGCCCAGCATTCGGCAAGTGAAATCCAAAAGCACAAAAACATAAATTGAAAAAAAAGAGGGAATGCATAAAAGCTTACCTTTTCCGGTGTCCAGACCAATATCAGTAAATTTGCATTCCCATTTCCTTCGTCCACAAGATTTCTCGTGTAATTTCTACTTTTCTAGGGTCCAGGGCATAGTCGCGCGCCAGTCTGATTCGCGGGAGATGTATCCGCGCATCAGCTCCAGTAGATCATTCTCGTCAACGTCGTCGCTGTCGATGCCGACGAGGGCCCCAGGGCATCGCGGATATCGCGCACTAGCATTGCGAGACCGCAGGCGCCAGCGTTAGAGCTAGTATCGTGGCCTGCATGGCAGTGGTCGGACGAAACGCTCGAGACGTCGTCCGAATCGGTGTTGTATGATGACATATTCTTTTCTTCTTTTTTTTTTAAGTAGCTTGGGATAAGATCTATAGAGACATGGAAGCAAAATTGTTAAAAATAAAATTCAAAACATCAGGGAAAATTCAGATGCAGATCTTGGATCACGATGGATCATGATCAGAGCCATGTTAGAAAAAAAAAACGGCTAAGATCTAGATTTCATACCATTCTGCAGTCCTCTGGGGGCGCGGGTGGGGCGGGAAGGAATTTTTTTGTTACTGCACTTACCAGATGATTTTTCTTTGCTTACTTTTCTTCTCGGGTGCAAAAGCTTGGTTTTGCTTATTTCCCTTTTTGTTTTTTTCGCTTCCCGAAAGTGGCAGTCTTGCGGCGCTGGGCGGTCGTATTTGGCAGGGTCGTGCTAGGCCGTAGGCTGCGTCTTTCCTCTTTTGCTCGACGAGTTGAGGTGATTCCCTATTCGGGGGTGCTGGATGTGGTAGTTGTGTGTAGCCTGGTTAGTTGTGTGTGGTCTCGTGAAATTGCGTGATAAAACGTGATAGAGAAGGAATCTGGGGCGGGCGGGCGGCGGTACTTGAGCCAGCTGGACATGGCCTGGGGTTGTGCTCGTGTGCGGCCTTCGTAGATCAGGAATGGCCCACCACGACGGATCTGGCCTCGCTCGGCAGTGGCTCCCAACATCGGATATGCTTAATTGTATGGGTGACAGAGACTAACGCTGGCCTTGGTAGGCCCAGCTGCCAATCGAATTGCATATCTCCAACGCGGTTTGCTTGTCTGTGGATCGCTGTCGCCAATCTTTTTGATGTTGGGAGCTCTCCCAGGCCAGGAATGTATGCTGCAGAGCGCTCTTTGTCGCTAGGTACTTTCCTATTACGTACTTTCTTCATTCGGGTCATAATATCTGGAAAAATCGCCCGTAGTAGCCTCAAAGTAAGAATATCAAGATGTATATTCTACTTGTCCTACATAAATTCGGTTTATTTGCCATTGGAGTCACTTGCACCATTCTGACTCGCTAACTTTATAAAGAATTGTTCTCGTGCCCAGATAAAGAGCTATCAAACTCACTTCCTCAATTGCAAAGAGAACATTACCTGAAACCCTGTGTTTGCGTCCAAATTAGGCATCTATCCTTGTTCGGAATACCTTATCATGTCAACAACAAAAGGGCAATGGAAGGACCCCTTTCAAAGGTAAAGAATCTGGCGTATCATGGCCCAGTCAAGGGCTTTATCAGTTTGCCGACATATCTCCAGTTGGCCGTGTGCATTATCGGCTGTTCGACGGCGCCAGCTGGCCATCAGCAAGTAGCCATTCCCAGCGTCAGGAACCGATAGCTCCGGCTGGAATGGGCGCGGGAACGAGAGCAGGCGCGGGATACACCCGGGTCGAGACTGGACACACCCTGCACTGACAACAATAGCTGCAGTAGCTAGGTTGAGCTTGAGCTCGAGCTATCGCCGCAGTTACCCGTCCGTATCTTATCTTATCAGTGGGCTGGCACCGCCACAGTCTGCAGCCCACGCCAAGAAGATGGATTATGTAAGTGTGGCAGCTCCACATTTTTAACACCACAGATTAGATTAGATTGTGAATTGGACCTTACAATTGCAGTTATTCCCAAAAAAAGTGCTACCCCAGGTTTACTTTTCACCTGTCTAGCTCTCACCTTTTCAACGAGAAAACGACCCCAGAACTACGACAGTTCTCACCAAAAATACCGTCAGTACCCAATTTCTTGCGCGACTGCAACAGGACTGAAGCTGACCCCGACAAAGACACCTAGGCAGAGTTCTGGAAACATACGCCCATCATGTCGACAACAGTAGATAGTGTGTACCCCACCACCCCCATCGCCCCCCACCAAGCGGGATGGCTCAGAGCATCGATGGCGCCTGGTTGCTAACAAATTCGCAGAAATTAAGGAGATTGAGACGGAGATGGGTACGGAAGACCTCGACAATATCCCAGGCTACTTCAACTTGACTTACAATATCAACCCCAACAGCGAGGACGCAGAAGAACAAGGCGACAAGTTACCATTTGGGTAAGCAGCAGCCACTTAAACGGTCCACTTGACTCAACTAAAACAACCCATCCAGGTCAACTCAAGGCCAAACTTGCTAAGCTAAGGAGGGAACTGATCACTCCTTCGGGAGGTGGTGGAGGTGGTGGAGGTAAGAGAGAACATCTAGAAGCTCCGGGAGAAAAACTGCCATCTAATCTCGGAATCTAGTGGGGTTTGATGTTGCACGAACCGGGGTTGCTAGTGTGTAAGTTGTCTTTCATCCATGGAAATGAGAGGCATGGAAGGCTCACAAACAATTGCAGGGGATTTATTGGTTATACCCTCATTCATGCCCTTTTGAAGCCCACGTGACTTTGTGCTCACCGTCATAGGTTTCCCATCCGTGGGAAAAGTACACTTTTGAGTTTGCTCACCGGAACACATTCGGAAGTTGCTGCTTATGAGTTCACAACGGTATATTACCATGGGTGGTTTCGATATTGCTCCTGGTGCACATTTGCTGACCTTCCAAGCTTACCACCGTCCCCGTTGTGTTGTTTACAATGGTGCTAAATTCAAATGCTGGATTTACCTGGTACGACACTGCCTTGAGCTAGCTGGATTACTTTAAAGTCTAATTTGGGGGCAATAGGTATTATCGAGGGTGCAAAGGATGGTAAAGGACGTGGTAGACAGGTTATTGCTGTCGCAAAGACATGTCATTTGATTTTCATTGTGCTCGATGTTTTGAAGCCTTTGACAGATAAGAAGGTCATCGAGACTGAGCTGGAAGGTTTCGGTATCCGAATCAACAAACAACCACCAAATATTGTTTTCAAAAAGAAGGAAAGAGGTGGAATTAATATCACCAGCACACAACCTCTCAGCCATCTCGAGCACGAAGTGAGAACAAAAAACAAACGTTCCCGCATATTTCATTCCAGGCTATTAACACCACATGACAGGAAATTCGAGCTGTCCTCACCGAATACCGGATAGCTTCTGCAGATATCGCTTTCAGATGTGACGCTACGGTAAGACATTCAGGGGAACCGAGGCCTGGATAATTATGCTAACGGGATTCTAGATTGATGATTTAATCGATGTGATTGAAGAGAAGAGCAGAAGATATATCCCAGTCATATATGCACTCAACAAAATCGATTCGATTACAATTGAAGAACTCGACTTGCTCTACAGTATGTGATAGCATATTTCGCTAGCGTGTATGATCATGTGCCATGTGCTGATGTGGTTGTCTTAGGAATTCCAAACTCAGTTCCGATATCATCTGAGAAGGGATGGAATGTATGCCTTCCCCGCACCCTTACAAGAGGCCCGAGCGTAGCTAACTTACTGCGTTTTTTTTTCAAGGTTGACGAATTGCTGGAAATGATGTATTAAGCGCCGAAATTACCACACTTGAGGAACACGTAATAGCTAACACCATTACAGGTGGTCGAAGCTAGATTTGAAGCGGATTTACACCAAGCCAAAGGGTAAATCGCCTGATTACAGCTCTCCCGTCGTGTTGAGGGCGAGCCAGTGCACGGTCGAGGACTTTGCCGATCGATCCACAAGAGTATTCTTGAATCATTCAAGCATGCTATCGTGTACGGCCAATCTGTCAAACATCAACCGCAGCGTGTCGGTCTGGGCCATGTCCTGATGGACGAGGACGTTGTATGTTTCCTTCCCTTGTTGTTCTCCAATCTTTTGAATTTATCGGATAACAGCTACTAATCCAATTACATCCTAGGTTACGATTGTTAAGAAATGATGTGCCGGGGTTGAGCCCCTCTTGCGATTTCTGGTTAATTATGGTGTCTTGGGTCACTCTTTTCGGATAAAATAAATGAATTCGGAAGGAATAACTTTTTTTTTTTTTTATCATTTCCGCAAGGGCATTGTGTTGTGTTGCGCTGCGCTGTTGTGTGGTCATTCGATCGATCAAGCTCATCCCCCCCCAAGTTTCGTTTCGTTTTGTTTTTCATTCCCCCCAAAGTTTCGTTTCGTTTTGTTTTTTTTGTGCAGTGTGCAGTAACCTTATAAAGCAAAAGGGGGTATTCAGTCCCAATTGAGATTGCATGCAACCTTTGAATTTTGATCATTTTTGTTTCCGAAAAGATTACCCATCTCTCCCGTTGGCTGGGGAGAACAGCAGGCGTGGTGATTTTTTTTGTTAGTCTCGTTCCATTTTTTGTAGGCTCCGGCGGAGTCTAAAAGAGAAAGAAAAAAGAAGGAAACATTTTCCGCAAGGGTTACTCAACTTGAAGACTGATAACAGAACACCTACCAAGCCTAGTCAGAGCACCCAAGACTTACAGAACACCAATCAGGTCAAAATTGTCGGATGGGTCCGTTTCCGTATTAGGTGAGGGCCAAGCCTAGAGTAGAGGGGCACGAGACTAGAGGCAGGGAACGAACCGCGGCTGGCTGGGGTGAGGTGGACATTTGACAATTAATCAACCCATTCGTGGTCGTCGCCAACCAATTGCAATAGACCAACCATAATCTTTGCAACACCCCATCCATGGCCAAGCTTGAGGAAGGAAGGTTTCCCGCGAATACCTACTTCTTAATGCACCACCAAAACCCCAGGTTTTTGGCCGGTGTAATTATTGCCATGGACAGGCAGAAGGAGAAACTCGAACCTGGCCGGGCCCAGGAGCTTGTAAGCTTAAACGGGGGCTGGTGGTGAACAATAAAAGAGGGAAGCTTGACCATGGAAATAAGATAATAAGATAATAAGATAATGGTATTATTGGGGAGGCGGGGCCATGGTGTGTGTGGGGAGTGGTTTTTATCTAATCTACTGATTTACCTGGTCTAATCTGTATTATATCACGAGAACACAAAACATGATTTCTTTTCTTTTCTTTTTTAAATATACCAGCTTTATTTCATGTTTTTTTTTATGTCTGCTTGTAATCTGTGCAGTTCAATGCATGCGTAGTAAGAACTGGTGGATTGGCTACCACCGTCCATGGCCAGTCATTGACTGACTTGGGTACATACATTAATCGCATTCTATCCTGCTGCAGCAAAGATTCCGGACGGCGCTCCCAGAATTTTGAGTCGAGTCGCGAGTGGAGTGGCATGAGAAGCGCAGCGCTGCTCACAGGGGCGGGGCCGATTGGCGTTGCGTTGCGCTGGCGAGGGTGCCCCACCAGCTCATCGGTCGGTGGGGATGATGGCCCGATTGATGATCATGATATTGATGATGACTTGATATCGTATTGGGTGGATTAGTGGATTGACAAGCTAGCTATATAGGCTGCAGCAGTGCACGAGAGGTCGCATTATAATTACATGTATCATTGCGAAGGCAGATACCTAGACGGTTGTCTATCAATTGCAATATTATACCTTCTATTTTTTTACATAAATAATAAAAAAAAATAAAAAAAAATAATATTAATAATAATAATAATAATACAAGCTGTTCGTGCATGCATGCCCATGATTCATGATTGACAGCGAAGGGATTGGCTTAAGCTTGGTTTGCAGGCTGGCCCGGTCGGGTTTATGATATGTATGTACGAGTCCCTACTCGAGTAGAGCCAGGCTACGAGTAGAGTAATGATTCACTAAACGGGTCCAGAACGAGGCTACCTTAGATACACTAAACAACTTTAAGGTGGTTTAAGCATCAACGTTCCTTTATTGGAATTCGGCCTCCGACTGGTACTCGAGTAGTAGCGTTGCATGTGGTGGTTCACTTTTTTTTTTTTTTTTTTTTGTGGTGGCGGAACATGTGCGCATGATTGTGGCGGGGGTGGGGGGGTGGGAGGAGGGGTGGTGAGGTGAGTGGTCTCGAACGAGGGAGGTGCACTGGAGGTGGGATGAACTACCTAGGGCGGCCACCCGAACCCATGGATTGCTGAGGTCGCTGGTGCAGATAGCTAACAGCGGCGACGAGGTATTGTATCCGAATCTATCTTGAGCTGCATAAGTACATATGTAAGTACTTATCGAGCATTTCACTCGTGGTGGTGGTGACTGGTACTTGGGATTTTTTTCTTGGGGGGGGGAAAAAAAAAAAGATGGAGCGCGTGCGTGCATCGTGTGCGTCTGGCCGGGGGGTGTGGGGGATGGGGGATGGGGATGGGGATGGGGTTGATCAAGTGGGGGGATGGGCGAGCTCGGGGATGCTGCAACGGGCGCCGCGCGCAGCGCTGTGGTCCTGGATCTCACAGTGCTTGCTTCTGAAGCTGCTCTAGAAGTGTGGATTGCCCCGGATGGCGGATGGAGGGAGCTTGGGCCGAACCGAGGGAAAAAGATGGCATTAAAACTGCTGCAGTGCGGTGCAGTGTAGTGCAGTGGTACGGTAGGTAGCTCGACACATGGGGCATGGGATGGGATGGGATGGGATGCTAGGGCGAGGGAGTCGGCCTCGGGAGGCCGAACGTTTGGGATGGGGATTTGAGGGGGGGATAGAGATTGTGAATGGCATGATTTGGGATTTCGATTGTCGATCGTCTCGAACGAACGAATCCCGAGGATAAAAGCCGACCGAACCAAACGTTAACGTCCGTCAGCGAATCATCCCAGTGCGACGTCGCCGTGCCGTGCTACTGGCGGGTTATCCGAATAGCGAATCCGAGGATGACAGCTGTGCTTCCGTGCCATGGCCATGGTTAGATCGAGAATACCTAAGCAAGTCTGTGGCACGGCACGGCCCGGCTCCCTGCGTTTGGTTCGGGTGGGTGCACGCGTTAACGTTTCGCTCGCTCGCAAGCAAGCAAGCAAGCTGCCCCTCGGGATCTCATCTCCAAGATCGCGGCGGCACGATGCTGCTGATGCTCAGAACGGGTGCGCGCCGCACCGCCGCCGTACATGTAAGGCACGATACCTGCCGGCGGCGTCGACCAGACCACGACGACCAACTCTCACCACAACCAACCACGACCACGGCCCCCGACCTGGGCCTTCCGATGCCCAGCTTACCAGCCCGCCGCTATTCCCTGCCAGCCAGCTTCCTACTTGCCGTGGGTAATCTCTCCATCATCCATCTCCAACATATAACAACAAATCTTCCATTTCCCATCTACCGTGTCGTGTCGGCATCGAACTTGCCTCCCTCATTCCCTCCCTCCCCCAAAAGCAAGAAATTAAAAGCAGTGACTGGGAAAAGCAAAAGCGCTAGAGTAGTTCACCCCCACCTGGAGAAGGTGTTCCATTCCCGAGCGGCGGCCCCTCATCTCATCTCCGCCCTGTTGAAAGTGAAAGTGTAGCATGGCCTAAAGCCTTCTCTTGTCCTCTCCCGACCCTTCCCGGTCGCCGTAACTGAGGCTTTCCTTTCCTTGCAATTGGGATACTTGGTTTTCTCTGGACCTTGGAAAGTCTGTGTACCGAGACGAGGCTACCGTGCACCTCACCTCACCTACCGGTCGTTCTAGAACCGGAAAAAGATTGATCTCGTGAAAGGGAAGGGGCCAGTTCTCGAAGAAAGAAGGAAATTCGAAAATTGTTTCCCCCCCGACCCCGGCCCCGGCTCCGGCTGCCACTGTCATTTTTGGAGAATTGTGAGGGTTCCCGTCCCGGGACATGAGAAAAGAACCCACCTACCGTATTCCGACCCCACATCATTACTGGATATTCAGACGAAAAGGAAAAAAAAAAAAGGTTACCTAGAAAGAACAACCCATCATATTTACCTAGGATGAGGTAGGTAGGCAGGTGCTCTAGCCACGGCCAATTGTAGTCTGTGCTGCGATGCATTTGACAACAAGGCCCTGTTCCTAGGGAGGTAGGGGTGGGGGTTGCTGGGGTGGTGAGTGGTATGCTGACAGGGCGGGAATGAAGGGAAAAAAAGAATAAAACGGTGGGAAGTGGTGACACGGGATGATCAATGGGATGAGCTGGTCGTGGTGGTTGGTATGAGGCTCTAGGTACCGTACTCGTACCTGCCGTACCGGATCGATACCTAGGTACTCTAAAGTTTACAAAGCATCCTGCCAGGCTTACACGGTGGAGAAGATGGGTTGAGAGATTCAACCCTAATGTCCCAATAATTTGGCGTAGAGCAGCAATGGAATTGAGCACGAGGGTGGAGAGCACGAGCTTGAGGTAGGGGGGGTAGGAAGTAGGGAGGATGTTATATTATGTCATTTTGTGATCTCGTTCATTTTGCGAGTTTTATTTTTCGATTTGGTGGCTAAAGAGAAGCTTTCTTTTAACCTTTTACTATTTCATCATGACAGCAGATCTTGAAAGTCCATACATATCAAAGCATCAATTGATTGGCCGATACCAAATACCGATGCTAGCTCGTAGGTAGAGATTAGGCAGCTGCAGCCTTTTAAACAAAGTCGCGTTTCTGACCAATTGGCCAAGTTAGGAGGTAGAGAGCCCTTGCAAGCAATTGCACTATATCCGCATACCTTCTTCTTTCAGCTGTGAACATTTTCTCCGGGGCGGGCGACACTATTTCTCCGTGTTCTCAAGGCGCGCCGATCTATCTTTGGAATTTAGTTTCTCGGGAAAAGGTGGTGATATTATACACACATATAATCTTTTTTTTGTTTATTTGATGAAATTTATAGAGTATGAGTTCATTTATGTTATTTACTTTCCTGAGCTAGCTAGTGAATTGGGGTTGGGGAGCTGGGTTCCCTGTCGAAAAAAGGGGTGGGGGGTCCCAGAGTCGACGTTCTGCCTGCGCTGGCGGAGTGGATCCACTGGTAAAAGAAAAGAGATTGATATTGCAATTAGAGTGAGCTTTGAGAGTGAGAACATAAAGTGGCATTTTATGGATTAATATCTGGGCTATTGCATAGCATAAAAGCGCGGGTGGAGCGGAGAAGTCACGTTGGGTTTTCCCTTTTTTACATATTACTGACCTGAGTTGAAGGGTTCAAAGTTGATTTAAGTGATTCCTTCAACGTGCCGGAGCTAGCGAGGTGCCCGCCCCCCCCGTTCCCCTTCAACTTGAGCCCACCATCTTCATCTTGGGACCTTTCCTTTCGACACCAGCCCAAGTGCTACTAACTCTCCCGATGAGATTGCTCTCACTCAGCCTGGGTACCTCTGCTAGAATATCCAGCTGTCCACCCGCGAAAGGCGACAATGCAGACACCCTGTACCTGGACAGCAGCCCAGCGTGTTTTTTACATAGCCAGACACGAGAACAATGGGCAGCTTGTGTGCCCCCCCTCGCTCTCCCCCACTCCCATCAGTCTCTAAGGTCACTCCCCCCCGCCCGTCAGGATGATTTCTCTACCAAAGACATGGGTTGGCCGGAAAAGGGGGAAAGGGGAGAGAAGAAGGCTAGCTCCACGAAGGAAGAAAGTGTTCGGTGGGGCACCCCCGAAGGGAGGTGCTGGCGGAAAAAAAGAAAATAAAAATATTTTATACCCAGCAGCCCCAAACAATAGCTTCTTGAATTAAGACTGGGGACAGGCAGGGAGGAACGAAGGAAGGTGGGAGGGCACAAAGGGCGAGAGAGGGAGCACGGGATCGTTGAAGCTTGGGATTGGGAACATGAAATAAGGGACGACGAATTGCAGGCTACATGGCTAGCTACTAGCTAGCTGGACAGCACCGTCCAATGATTACCAGGGCGTGGCAGCTGCTGCTGCGTGTTGGGGTGGACGAACGAATGGCCGGGCGAACGAGCGAACCCAAATGACCAGACGGCATCACCACCGCCATCGAGGCTTCCGACCTTGGATCACCGCTCTCCCCACGATGAGAAGAGGAAGAACAGAACTGCCTTCGAATGTATGAGCCCTGCCTCCCGGCCTGGGCCTGGCATACCTGCTACCTAATGAGATCGCCAGCCCCGGCCTGCGTTAACCCATTCGGTAGCGCACGACCTTTATTCCGTTGCGAGAGCAGCTTCAAAATATTCTTGTGTATTGTTCCCTCCCACAAGAGACCCTCCCCTGTCCCCCAGGCTCCATCTGAACGTGGCCCATCCCACCCCCCACCCACCCCGCCACTTCTTCCTCACGGGTCTCATATCTCGCGCACCACCGGCCCCCCCCCAAGGGACCCCCCTCCCCTAGTCTTTCCATTTCCCATCCTTTCTTCATTGATGTGTAGCGGCGACCTTCTTTGCGCGATTGGAACCCGCACAGAGTCTTCGTCCATCCAATCAAAAAGTAAGCGAGTGCCGGAACCTTGAGGTGGGCTTAACTATGGCTGGCTGCATCCTCCGGACTGTTTGAGACCCTTTCTCCGTTGCTTTTCCCCGTAGGAAACCACATCGACACAGACCAGCCCATCCTCGGTTCATCCCAGAAAGTGAGAGTGAGAAGGACAGCAAGAGAAGAACAAGTCCAGGAAAGAGAAAGCAAAAAAAAGAAGAAGGTCGTAGGAGTTTCTGCAACCAGAACAACCAGAGAAGGATATACGCCCAATACTCAAAAACACTGGTACCGAGGCGGCTTTCTCCCCCCTCCCCACCCCCTCCACACACACTCTCTCTCACGCCAGGCGGGCTATTTTTCGACATCACAACCACTCAGACACGTCAACTACCCCCTCTCCAAAAATAATACCTGTGCTGTACTGTCCATGCAATGGACGGCGTGCAGAGCCAACAGCATGATGAATTTGTACCTCCTCAATGGGTTGAAATAGCTTCATTGCACCAGCAGCACCAGCATGGACAGCAAGGGCATCACCATCCCCATCACGACTTTAATGCGTATGCGTTCGTCGAGCAGCATGGCATGAACCCGAACATGCACGCATCCAATCAATTCCGCCTACAATCCAACACTGCACCTGTGGGAGCGAATTATCTCTCTATACCGGCTCAATGGGGTGGTATGCTGCCAGGGAATTCCTCACCGGCTGCAACCTCATACATACCGTCTCCAGCTGTGGCCCAACCACAGCCTCCGTCACTGCCTCCAGCCCAAGTGGCATCTGCGACCATCACCGCCAACCAGCCAGCCTCAGCCCACGCTCCCAATCCTTCGCCGCGAAGGACACTGACCGATGCCGACAGGCGGCGTATGTGCCTCTTTCACGAAGAGAACCCGAATGTAAAGCAGACGGAAATCGGAGGTATGGTTGATTGGACATGACTTTTCTTCTTTTTCCCGTGGATTTCTCGCCTGTTTAGGTGTTGTCCCTTTTTCCGTCTCCTTGTACGATGGCATCTGAACGCAGGGGTTGTTGCTAACTTTATTTGCTTTTTCCCCTTGACAATAGCTATGTTTGGTGTTGAAAGAAGGTACGCGAGAATCTGCGATTCGATAAGGAATATTCCAGAAGCTGATTAAATTATTGCAGTACCGTATCCAAAGTTTTACGCCAAAAGGAGAAATATCTCTATCCGGACGATGGAAGCCGATCGCCTGTTAAGCGCTCGAAGGGAAAATTTCCCGATATCGAGCGGGCCCTTTCCGTTTGGGCTAAGAACGCGAATAAGAAGGGTATGGGATTGACAGATAAGATGATATGGGATAGGGCTCGGTTATTTGCAACTAGTATAGGCATTTCAGAAAGCCACTTCAAGGCCAATAGCCAAGGATGGTTGGAAAAGTTTAAGCAAAAGAATAATCTGACGGCAAGGGCCGATTCGGATGGATCGCCCATGGGCCGGGCCCGCTCGGTATCCTCGGTCGACATGATGGCCTCACCAATGGCAATGTCGCGCAGTCAGGACAGCCATTACACGGCAACCCAACACGACAGTCCGGATAGTTTTCTAGAGTGGGGGAACAATGGGGGCAACTATAAGCATGCAGGTTTGAGTTCCGTTAACTCATCAATGTCGAGCATGTTTACCGACCATAGTACAGTTACAAGTCCCACATCTCCATTTTACACACCTGAAGGCCATCGAATAGACTCGGGCCGACCAAGTCCGGTATTTCCTTCACAACAGGCAAGAATACCACATCATCCGGTTCGCCCGAGAAGTCAGACGTTTCCATGCCTGCCAGTGTCTGCCGATCAGACATACATATCACCCCCACCATCTTCGGAACCGCTCACACCCAAGATGCAGCCGCATCAAGTTATGCCGGTGATTGACCCGGCACTGTCTAACCCCACGCTACAATCATCTCTTGCATCCCCACAATCAACCCCACCAAACCTACAGAATGGAATGGGACCATCGAAGGATGATGCGAGAAGAGCACTGGAACTTGTCATGACCTATCTACGACAGCAGCCTGTGGGTATCCTTCTGGAACCGGATGAATATCTCAGCATGACGAAGCTACTCGGGCGGTTCGGGCTAGACGGGCCAGAGGGTGAACATACCGCCATGCTCGGGATGTCTTCCTGAATCTGAGGACCAGGTACTAGCTTTTGCACCATTGTGATTTGGAAGAAAGGAAGAAAAGAAAGAAAAAAGACAGAGAGAAAGACTCCATTGTTTTTTTGCTTCCTTTTGGCATACATATTCTCGTTGTATCTGCTCCCTTCGTATCTTTTCTCTGCTCTTATTTTAGTTTTTTTCATCTGTCTTGCCCCCTTCGTCTTTTTTCCCTCCCACATATTTGTTTTCATTATTGCTCGGCACAGGGTTCATTGGCTAGTTTATACCAAATATGGTTTCTGTTTTGTTTCTTTTCAATATTTTTTGGGCCATTTTGGTCACTATTGCTTCTCCCCTCTTCTCCGCCCTTGTTCAACATTGTTCATTTCATTTGCTTCCTACGATTTCGTTTGATCATTGCATAAGGTCCCTTTCCTCTTCTTTTTCCTCTTTTTTCCGTCGTGCTTATTATATCACCGGTACCCAAATCTTTTTCTTTTGTTTTTTTCGTTTCCGTCCAAGCACCCTATTAAATTGATCCTTTTTGTTCTTACCCTGTCACATATGTTT
>JAJLQT010000108.1:0-32329 GCA_024516245.1 Peziza echinospora | reverse complement strand
TCCTTGCCTGCCTATCCCAATCCTTTTGCTTGCATGCATGTTCGCACGCACTCCGAGAACTTGGTGCGACGGATCGGCACACCGAAGGACTGTAATTGGCTGAATTGTAATGTTATCTTGCCTTGGCGGTGCCACAATGCCCATATGACCCATCTCCGCCTTCTTCGTCCTTAAAACCCAACGCATCCTCCAGTATGTTTTCGCATCTCAACGATTCACCATGGATCCTCCTTCATATCGACTCTCAGAAAACAACCCCCATTTAAAATAAATTTACCCCCTTGCCGACTAAATGATGCCGAATTTGACCAGTGGGCGCGTGAGCATCACGTGACGAGAAAGCGACAAAAGCAGTATTGGTTGCGAAGGTACGTTGTTGTGAGCACTCCGTCCCATCCTCTTGCCAGCATGAGTTGATTACCTCTGCTGGCAAGAGTTGACATTTTATCCTGGTTTTTTGCACGAGTTGAGCCTCTGCTTTCCTCTTGTCTGTATGAGTTGATCCTCTGCAGGCAAGAGTTGACAGTGACGTACGTGTATTGCTCACAACAACTTTTAGGATTCAGAAACTCCCGCCAGCCCAGAAAACTCCAGCGAAAACTCCAAATGGTGCTAAAGCTGTAGCCTCGTCCCCAGCTAAAGCTGCCGAGAAGGATTCCATAGTCTCGGCAAAGGCTCTCCCCACCGACCAGGCTGAAGGGGATCCTGCGCATCAGCCTGCAACAGTGGACGAAAATTACTTTGCCGAGCTCGATTCGTTGATACCAAATCCAGGCTCCTCAACACAATACCTAGGCTCAGAAAGCGAGAAGGATTCCTCGAAAGACGCCTCTCTCACCAAGAGGGAGAAAGAGTTGGAGAAGAAGCAAGCAGAGGGCCAGGTATGTTCAGATTAACGCAGTGCGGTCTCGAGGTGTTTCTTTGATGGTCTTTGCACAAGTCCGCGTAGGCGTGACATTGTCCGATGTTCTAGCAAAGATCTCTGAGTTTCTTCACGCGTATTTTGCCAACTTGGTGGGATGATCTCTTGCTACATTTACATTGTTTTTAAGCGAGTCCGTGTCATTGTCCGATAACTTTGTGATTTCACATTGTTTTTGGGCAAGTCCGTGTACGCGTACGATAACTTTGTGAAGTGCTTGGTTTTTCTCACTCGCCTACCGCTGGGGTGATCTGGGGTGCTTTTGTTGCAGTTCCAGGTTCGAGACTGCCAGTTCCACTCTTCTACTCTAACAACACATAGGCAACGCACATCATTGACAACAACTTACGCTTGAATGACACGGTCAATGAGCTCGCGAGCGGGCAGGACTGCAGGCCCAAACGTCGAAGGATAGATGTATGTAATTAACTTGGTTAGGCTACAACAAACTAATTTGGAAGCAGTCCAAACCCCCACGGCCCCGCCCAATTGTTCAAAATTTCCCTGAAATTCCTATTGTCGATAATTACGCTCTACAACGCGCTCTGCAGCACATCTCCAGTTTGCAAGAGGAAGTGTCAAGGCTGGAGGGCGTTGTGCGCGACTTCAAAAATGAATTGATCATGATAAAGGATGCTGTGCAGGCTATTGTTCCTGAACAACTAACAGAACGCGATCCCACCGACTACGGCGAATCCGGTGGAGGCGAATCTTCGGATGGAGAAACCGTGACCACTTGAATTGTTTTTTTTTTTTTTTTTCTTTTTTTTTTTTTTTGTTGTTTGACAATATATATACTTTATTAAGCTTAAGCATTGGTCTTGCGTTTCTGCAGATTTCTCCACATATATAGCAATGTCATGCGATTTCGAATACAGGCTTAGAAGAATGTATCTAAATAGGGACCTTGCAGGTTAAATTATAACCATCGTAAACTTCTGCCATTTTGAAAAAGCGCAAAAGGTTATAAGCATGCATGCATGCTTCAGAACCAATGTTTACGAGAATCGATGATGTCTAATTAGAAGTAGCACCTCAAGCCAACACTACTGCATCCGATATTTGAGATTCATGAGCATTGTGCCTCTCCGAGGGTCTGGGCATGAGACTAAACATTGTGCTGTAACATATATGTATAGGAAGTCTGTTGTGACGACAGGGAGAGGTGGATGCAATGAAGGAAAGGGAGGTCGAAAGATATGACCATTGCATCGGAGAACATGACGAGCAGACGCACACTTCACGATGACCCCTCTGACTATCTCTGACGCCTTCCCGGCCTAGCCTCGCACACTCTCTCGTAGCTCTGGCGTAACTATAGACCGCGCGCAGACGATACCCCTCCTCGCAGTATCGAGTACGGAGTAAGGGATAGGACCGAGATAACGCAGTACTTTGCGGATTCGGTCTCGTCCGGGTTCAGTCCGGTCTACGTTTTCTGGTCGAATTCAGGGTCGGGTGCGGATAAATATTGGCAGGCTGGCCGTGATCGGTCGTGGCCTCGGGAGGTATACGGTAGTAGAACGAATACTTTTCCTGAATGCATTCGAATGAACATGCATGAAAGGTAGGCTCATTCTCGAAACTCCGTCCACCCAGCCCCAGCCGCTACTTGATGCTCTGCAACTTCCCCCATGGTTTTCTCCGGTACTCAATCACCTCAAGTTCCAAGTTCCAGGTTCACTGATGCTGCCTCAGAAGAGCGTCTTCATTCCCTTTCTTCATTCACCCGCTTGAAGGTAAGCGCCGAGACGAGATGGATCCAGAGGTAAGGACTGTCGGACGTCCGCCTCGCCCTTGCCAACGTGGAGGATGAAGGATGAGCGAGCTGCCGCAGCGGCAAGCCTACACAAGTATGCAAGGAAACCAACCTCCAGCCCTGCGGCCAATCACAGGCCGTCTCCAGCAGCTCCTCGCATTGCCCGACTCCCCTCGTAGCCCCGCCCCGAGTCTCGATGCATATGTGTGGATATGGATACACTACCCTCGGCATGGTGTCCTAATCCTCCAGGCCTGGCTTCAGCTCACCGACCAAGGATGGTGGTCGGTCTACTCGAGTACATCAGTCGGAGAGAATGCGAAACAGCGCCAGCGTCGCAAAACCCATGCGGCCACAGACACCACTAATGCTGCTGCTTGCACCCAGTACCCTTAGCTGGTACCTGCTCACACTCACCGCACACATCCCTGAATTCAAGCTCCATGGTCGTCGTCTATTTCCTCGACATACCTTCTACTTTTCAATTTCCATCAACTGCCCCGGCGGCTGACACATACAGCTTCCACTCAACCACAGCTCGCTCTCATCTCTCTCCGTAAACTTGGATCAAGCCCAGTGTGGTGCCGAATTCACCAGCCCTCCAAGTAGCACCCAACGCACGCCACTTCATTCCTTGGACCTGGTTCAGCCCAGGCAGCTGAACAGCAATTCTGACGACGTCCTCTCTCCACCGGCTGCCCCGACGAATGGCAACAATCACCAGTCTACGGACGGCGGCCGCACTCGAGAAGAAGGCCCATAGGCTTTTCAAGGTGGTTGACACGGTCGTTGACAAGGCGCGATCGGCTATCCAGCAAAAGACATTTCGTCTTTCTAGGTACCTTCAGCTTTCTAGCTATCTCAAACCCAGTTCGATGCAAGCTATTGTAAACCTTCTGTACAGACCCTGTCCATCAGCCGACTAACATGGTGCCCCTTCTGCCCCATTGATATACAGTTCACCCAACAACCGCCCTCGATTACTTCCACGTATTTTGACATTCTCCCCGCAGAGTTACAAGTCGGCATATTCCGGTATTGCAGTTACAATGATCTGCTCAACCTGAGGTTAACCTCTCATGCCTTTAAAAACATCATCGACGTCAACGAGTCTGTCATAGCGCGAGAGATGCGCCCTTACAAGATTACGCAGAGCTAAGCCGGCATTTCCCCCACCACGGGTACCACAACTGACAAACCTCAATATTGCCTTCGATATATTCACTTTCTATTGACCCGGCATATCACGTGCCACGAGTTGGCCTGGTTCCTTGCAGAGAATGCAGTTAACCCAATCATTGAAAGTTCAGAAGCGGGAAAAGAGGCTCGCAATTCAATCCATTCAAGCTTTCCTAACACCTCAGCTGTACGTTTATCCCAGTCGTTATATGACAAGCTGAAGCTAAGGTTTTTCACAGTTATCTGCCTATGCATTCATCCACTACACTTACATCCGCTTAGATGCTGCCCGCGCTACAATGATCTTGAATAATCCTCCTCATATGCGCCCAGGTGGGCAAGATGCACTGCTGCAAGAATACATCTCAATTCAACGTACAATTTTTACCAACCTATCATCGGCCGATTTGATCGCTACCCATCATTGCATGACGTTTCTCGTCAATTCCATCCGATTATCCCTCTCTCCAGAGCCGCCTCACAATCAGAACGACATTTTGGTTACGACTTTGCTCCGGTCACATGCTGGCCTAGAGAGAATACTTGCATATTTTCAAGCAGACAGTGTTGGTACACGCAATGGAGGCCGACAGCTGCGGAGGGCTTTCATGCAGAGTATGCAGAGGGATAGAGAAGAGGCCGAATCAAAAAGTCCAATATCATTTGGCGGGGGTGGGTACAGGCCGAAAGTGAAGGAAACGTGGTTTTTGGTTGCGACGGAGGAAATGGAACGACGGGCCTGCAGGACATGAGCCAGAGCTGTACACTTTCAAATCCGGACCAAGTGTGCGTGTAGGATGCCAGATGTGTCGAGATGGATGAGACGTATCGAGGTGGATGGATGTTTTGGGTTCTGCTGGGGTCAAGGCTGGCATTTTGGGGGGTTGATGGGGCTTGGGATAGCACCATGGGACATTTTGGCGTTTGATGGTTTATTTTTATTTCATTACTTTTGGTCATCATATACCTTCATTCAAGATTTTATTTTCAAGCGGATTATTGTTGTCCTAAGGTACAAATACAAGAGGTGCCTTTTGGATTTGCAGATTAGACAGTCCAAGAGCGTGGGTCTAGAGCCCTCGGCCTTCTCAAGTTGAATAATTGCAGTCGGTTTCCATACTAATCTACATGAATTGCCGCATCCTCTCTGTAGGTTAAGTTTGGGCACGAGAAGACTGTGGACTCACCCTCTCTGCCTTCTCCAGGAACTAACTACCTCCTACATAACCGGCCCTAGGCCTGAGCACCTTTGTGGGATTACTTTGTACTTTTGAGCTGGCACACACAAATTTTTTTTTTTTTTTGTTTTTAGCAGTTTGATCAGATTTGACAAGAAGTTTGCCCATGATCCGACTTTCAAACTCAATTCGTCGCCAAATTGAAGGTGATTGAATGCGATGCGCGATTAAGAAGCTTAGGCATGCTATATAAAGTAGTAGGTAGGTCATGGTCAGTGTAGCTATTTCCGGCCTCTTGTTACCGGCTCCTGTACTTTTTTTTTTCTTTTCTGCTGTACCACAGTGGCGCCGTGGCCATGCAGCGCAGCACCTTGAATCGATTGATTACTTATACTTTAATTTATAGGCAATAGTGAAACTACCTGGCAATGCATATGTTTCCGAGGTCGAGTACCTAGGGGTAATTATAAGTTAAACGGAATCAAATAATTGGATATTTACGGTTTAGATGCATTGATCTCGGGGGTCTCGGTTTTAAACTGCACTCATTAGCACGAGAACACACTCATTATACATACCTACTTCAAGTAAATACCTTATACTAAACAATCGCTGAAGTTCCAAGGTTTACCAGGCCAAAAGGAGATATACTGCCTGATTGGGCATATTCTGCCAAGCGTGGTCCCACGCTCGAGTCAATGTGGGTAAGTGGAGGTAGGCCTGTCTGATTTGGAGGTAGCCTTGAATTGGGTTGAAGCTCAGGCTCGAAATGGGCAAGGTGCACCAAGTGGGGTTGGTGACTTTTTGTTTCTGCGATGATGTGGGATGTTAAGAAAACGGCTGGATTGAAACCAACAAGCATCACAAATCTACAAACTAACGAACGCTAATGCTAATGCTGGAAATAGGAAGACTACGCATCATGAGGAATTTTGTACATGTTGCACTCCAATTAGTTGCTTTTGAATGGGTCCGGCCCTCACTTCCGTCCCTCGACCATGATCACTGTGGGGGGGATAACGTTCTGTAAGCAAATCTGCCAATTCCAACTCGGGCCTTCCCGTGCACCACACATCTTCATATTCGTAAAGAAAGGAGAAAAAACACATACAATGATACCCATGCTCCGTCTTGACCTGCGCAATCGCCGGCTTATCCACCGTCGACGGCTGCAACTGGAATGCCGCCGTCTCAAACGCACCGACCAGAGACCCTCTAATCTTCCACCCAAGTGAGCCGCCCTGCCGGGCTTTATCCTCACTCATCTCCCTCGCGACCGCGTCAAACTTCTCCCCATTCTGGATGCGTGTGAGGGCTTCGGTGATTTTTGCGTGCTTCTCGCACAGGATGTGGCGCACGTTGATGGATGTGGCGGGTTTAAGCTTGTCCGAGGCGCCGCCGCCGGAGGTGGTGCTGTCCTTGCCCTTTGTGTCTTTGGATTTGGAGTCTTTGGATTTGTTGCTGCTGTCTTTGGAGGTGTCCTTTGCCGCTTTTTCCTTTGCCTTTGGCGTCTTTGGGCGGCATGTTTTTTCCTATTGAGCTGGGCGTACTTTTGTTTTATTTAAGGGTGTTTAATTCAGTTGGGTTGACGTTTTGTGGGATGGGGGATGATGGCATGCGCACAGGCCGTGTCACCCGCAGTGGTGTCTGGGCTGCTGCTCCACATCCCGCCAATGAGATCTAAGAAGATCTAATCAGATCGATCTCTGTGTGACCTGAGACCCCCCCTGGCTTCCCTGCCCCGTTAAAGCGACCTCCCAGCTTCCCTCCTCCAAGCCTCCTCCTCCTCGCGCCATCATCCGCAGCTCATCGCGGTCGACCAGCAAGCTACCAACCACCGAGTATCGCCATATCTGCCCAAGGAGACTTCAGTACAGCTTCAACATCGTTTGAGCTGGCTGTTTACCCACAAGCGTTGAGATCCAGCGAAGCTCATCGCAGGAAAGATAGCTTAGATCGACTTGCCGGGTAGCTATCCACAGCTCCGGAAGCTTCTTAGCTACAGCTACACACACACCCAGCGACGTGCACCAACAACAACAATAACCCTTTATTCAAACAAATCTACTTTTCAAACACACGACGACTATCGCAACAATGATTGACCGGTTAATCATCCCGCTGCTCGTGGCGGGCATGTTGGCCACTGGAAGTACGTTCTCACGAAAGCTCTGACTCCAATATCCACCATCACCTCCGATAGCTAATCTTTGTCCCCCGGTCGCGTTCTATAGCTGCAAATACACTCCTCACTAAACTCCAGGACCAAGTCTGTGTCGGAAACTGCGAGAGCCCCGACCCAACAAAGCGTCATTATTTTGAGCAGCCCGTGATTCAGACGCTGCAGATGTTTATCGGTGAGATGGGCTGCTGGCTCGTCGTGGGGCTCTTTTACCTCCACCAGCAGTACCTCGAGAGGAAGAATGGACTCAAGGGATACGAACCCGTTGGCGCTGGGCTAGAGGAGGCAGAGAGTAGCCGGGGGTTAAATCCCGCTGTCAAGGCTTTGGTGCCAAATAGCGAGCATAGACTACATTTGAGCGGAAGGAGAGTGTTTCTATTGGCGTTGCCAGCTTGCTGCGATATCGCTGGAACGACTTTGATGAATGTTGGATTATTCTTTGTCGTTGCAAGTAGTATGTTCCCCTTCCCCCCCCCCCCCCCAGAGCTCCCCTTCAATAAACATGACGTGGCTAACATGGTTGGAATAAAGTCTACCAAATGACCCGTGGTGCATTGGTCTTGTTTGTCGGAATCTTCAGTGTTATCTTCCTCAAACGCCGCCTTCGCGCATACCAATGGCTTGCTCTCGCCATCGTCGTCCTCGGAGTCGCCGTCGTCGGCCTCGCAGGTGCACTCTACAATGAACCCGCCGCACTGAACCCGAGCCATCCACCCCCGTCCCGCCCCAAATGTCCTCTGTGGCCGAAGTCAACCCTGCCGTCCGCACCATCATCGGTGTCCTTCTCATTGCCGGCGCCAAATCTTTACCGCAACACAATTCGTCTTGGAGGAGTTTATCCTCGAGAAGTATGCGCTCGAGCCCCTGAAGGTTGTTGGCTGGGAGGGCGTGTTCGGGTTCCTGGTCACCACCGTCGGAATGTTTGTGCTGCACTTTATGGTTGGTGTCACTGATGCCGGCCGTGGGGATACTTTGATGCCGCGGAAGGCTGGAGAGAGGTTTCGCAGTATCCTCTCGTCGCACAGACTAGTGTCTTGATTATGATTTCCATAGGGTATGTCCCCCCAAAAACGAAAATCCTCCACTTTCTGACCCATCCCTTCAATTACTAAATAACTAACATGTTTTTATTTTAAATTCCCGATAGATGCTTCAACTACTTTGGCATCTCAGTCACGCGCTCCATCTCCGCCACCGCCCGCTCAGTCATAGACACCTGCCGCACCCTTTTCATCTGGATCGTCTCGGTCGGCCTCGGATGGGAATCCTTCAAGTGGCTCCAGGTCGCGGGATTCATCCTCCTCGTCTACGGAACCTTTTTGTTTAACGATCTCATCAATGAGCCTCTCCGGAGCTGCTGGCTGAGCGATAGGGCTGGGAAGCAGAGGGAGAGGGAGGAGAGGGAGGAGAATAATAGGGGGCTGTTGCAGGAGACACCCGTAGAGCATATTTAGGAGGGTGCTTATGCGGCATCTCATGGGGTTGGGGTTGGGATTGGGGGAGGGGAGGTGTGGCACGAGATCTAGAAGGTGGCTCGTGTTTTGATGAGCTCGAGGATGAGTTGGTGAATATCAATATTGGATGAACATGTAGCAGTTTGTTGTTACTATCGTTGTTGTTCATTATCGCTTATTATTGCTTTTTTTTTTTTTTTTTTTTTTTTTTTTTTTTTTTTTTCCACTTTGATTTTGCTTGCCAGCTAGCTACCTTGTTTTTTTGTCGTGTGCGTGCGTGTTTCTGTTGTATATGATCGCTGTCTTGAGTGAGTGAGTCGTTGTTTTGGTTGGTTGGTTGGGGTTTTATTTTGAATGTTTGTGTTTTATAGTTGACGTTTAAGCCGTTTTCTTTTCTTTTCTTCTCTTTTTCCTTTTTTCTTTTCTTTTTTTTTTTTTTTTATGTACATGTGTCGAGTTTTAATTATTGCACTAAATTTAAACGTCCGGCCGTTACGTATCATATATATATTAGGTATATCCGTATGATCATGAGGTTCCGACAGTTACCTACTGGACTGTGTCTCTTTGAATTTCTGCCTCTTGTTGTTTGTTCTAGATCTATTATTATCATTACTGAATGAATAACTATAGAGCTTACTACATTATACATTATACATACTTTATTATATATACTCGAGCTCTATATATACATACTTGGTATGAGGGCCCTGCCCTGCGGCAGGCTTCATGAGACTAGTTTTAGAACATCGCCATTATGAGTACTAGTTATAATTACATCAATTGATCATGATCATGATCATCAGATAGGTAGATATCGATGGTGAGCTGATCATGAGCGCGGTTAGAAATTTTAGAATAAAAAGTTAGGGAGGGAGCTCGAGGGATCCGGAGTCTAACGCCCTTGAGTGGCCGTGGGATCCTAAGTATACAGGCCATAATATCGCAATTGCAATTGCCGATCGAGCGAGGGCGTGATCATGATAATTAGCTTCCCTCCCTCCCTCCCTCCCTCCCCCCCCCCAAAAAAAAGAGAGAGAGAACATATTAAGACGCGTACGGGGGCATACAGGGAAAGCACGAGCTACCTACTTACTTAAATACAGAGCAGACGTCCCAACTATCTGTAATGTAATTTATAAACAAGCCCCCTATAAAATTATTACTGTAGCTACCTAACCTACCTACCTATATAGCCTATAGCTAAAAAAAACTCACCCATCACGAATTCGAATTCGAACATAAATTCATCCCCTCACATAGGTACTTATGTATTGATTATACCTAAGGCTTAGCCCACAGTACAAGTCCTGATACCTTCCAAGGTGGCATCCCTTATAAACTTAGTATGTCATATGTATGTATTTACGCTTCCCAACCATCAGTTTCCCATCGTCATCTCCACCGGTACCTCTCACAAGACAAGCCATGCACCCAATTAACCTCCCCCCCCCACCCCAATTAAGTAAAATACCCACCGGTACCATAGAAAGAAAGAAAAAAGAAAAAACCAAACCAACCGAACGATAGTTACCCCCCAAACCAACGCCACACCAAATAAAATTCCCATGAAAGCAAAAAGAAAAAGAAAATCACGTAAGGGAAAGAAATAGAAAAAGAAAAAGACTAAATCCCGCCCACCCACGTATATATAGCCGGCATAGAACGAAAAAGAAGAAGAAGAAAAAGTAAACCCAGATAGCCTCCGTAAAACAAAATGATAGAAAAAGAAAAGATATGAAGAAAGAAAGGTAAGAGTTGAAGAAAAGGCAAAGAAAAGAAAAGGGGAAATGGGATTCGTGAAACTTATGTAGTATGTATGTATGTATGCATAGACAAAGGAAGGCCACGGAACCAACCAACGGTGGAAAGAGAGCAATTGAGATCTGCCAAAAGCCAAAGTGGGATAAGAGGAGAGAGATGTAGAGGGAGAGAAGACCCTAGAAGGCAAACCAAAGAGAGAGAAAGAAATATACGACTGACCTTGATTCATGTGGGAGGAACAGCAATCGTGTTTACATCGAAAATGTAAGAAACACAAAATCACATAATCATACAACTTGCCCCCCTCCTCCTCCTCGCCAGAGCCGGCCTTCCCAAAATCTCATTTGCAATACCTTCCATATCTTCATCCTCAAACGTGCCTGGGGGCAGTGGAGCATTCCCTCCTGGGCCACCATCATTCATGAATAGCACCACCCTGTCCCTTCTTCTCCTCCTTCTGGTACTACGCTCAGCCTCGGGTTCTGTGTTGAAATCTGCCCATTTGTTTTCCAGCCGCTTAGCACTCCGGAGATCGTCCCGGAGGACCCGCTTCAAGTGTTCATCCACCGTCATCTGCCAGCCATAATAGCACTTCATTTGAACGACTTGCCCGTGGCCAAGTCTATTGCTCACTGGTGTTGTGTTTTTGGCAAGGACATCACGAACTCCGCGCCAGGTGACGCCTGGGGTGTCGTATATTACGATTCGCATCCCTACTGATGCTTTGGGAAGAATTGGAACCTCCTTGCGGATTCGCACTTGAAGTGAAATTTCTAGTAGAGTAGCGTCCCCGACCCGTGCTACATTCACATGTCATTAGTATATGATGGACAAAGAATAGCAGAAAAGACTTACTATTGTCCATCTCGAGATTCATGAGATTAGGGCAAGCTCGGACAAGTGGAATCAACCCAGCGTCTCCAATCTGCTCGCAATACGACAGTTGAAGGTGCCTAAGGGTAGCTGCACAGGGTGCTTTAGACAGTGCCAACAAGGTGTCATTGGTCAATTGGCCGCATTCTTCCAGATCGAGGTGCGAAAGTTTAGGAACAGTGGGAAACAGGATTTCAAATCCATCATCAGTCAAGCCATCACAACCAGAGAGTAAAAGGCCTTCCAAGTGTGGGACATTGAAAGCTAGGTGTCTCAAAGCGTCGCTGGTGAGCTGTGAGCATTGACTCAGGTCCAAATGCTTCAATCTCCTTGGTGGGGCTGATGTGCGGTTCGTCAAGGGGTCGATCTCTGAATGCCTTCCTTCAACTAATAATCGTATCGTATCATCTGTTATGGCACTGCAGCAGCTGAGGTATAATCTTTCCAAAGTATTGGCGTTGAATATTGCCTGCATGACGGAACCCTCGTCAATTCTTCTGACCTCTGAAACACGAAGCTCCCGAAGCCCGGGACATGCTTCCACAATCTTTTTGATTCCCCGACTGTCTACACTTGGACACCACGAGATATCCAGAGATTCTAATCGGGTGCATTTTAGCGCCAGCAATCGGCAGGTGGTGTTTGTAACGGACGTTTGGCCTGAAATGTTGAGCTGGAGAAGCCCAGGGTTTGCAGCGGCAAAAGTGTGTATAACCTCCCTTGTGAAATTACATCCCTCAAAATTGGCAGTCAACAAATTTTTGCAAGATGTTGCTATCGCCATGATTCGTGGGTCGTGCTGAAGGTTGATGCAGCCACTACCAAGGTTAGCCAAGCAACCACCCAAAGACGCCCAGTTCAACTTACCGAAGATTCAAGTGACGCACGAATGGGCCAGCATCTTGAATGATTTTGGCCAAACTCTCTGCTGGAATGTCCCTGTAGAAATCGGTCGCATCGAAAGTCCCCCAAAGTTGGCCGTCATGGCAAAGCTCGTACCACCGTTTTGAAACCTGTACATAAAAGACATTAGTTGAGCAATTGGCCCGATTTCACAGACTGCAGCGTAGCGGTGGGATGAGACGCTTACGATCGATACCCGAGCCAGCTGCTTTGGCGGCAGCTGCTGGAATATTTTGATTTTAATCTCATCTGGCAAGCCGCTGAAATAATCAATGTTCTTTGGCGATTCCTGAACCGGCGCCATAGTTATCGTCGTACATTCTTCAGTTTGTAACTCTGAGGTAACAGATTCAGTCTGTGAGAATCCATTCATTCTGAGCTGGAAAGGCCCAAGAGCTCCCAACTCCCCACACGATGCCGAACGAATTAATACCCTCGTGGCCGTTTCAAGTTCCGGAGCCTGTTCTTCGTCAGACTTGTTGAGGTGGGATGTGGAGGACATCCTCCAGAGTGTGGTGATGAATCTGCGCCTTCTGCGGCGGGACATTTTTAATTGTATCCGGGATAAAGAACCAGCTTCCACTTCATCCCCCATGGGACTCACGACACCGGACATGATTTGTACTGTGAAAAGTGACCAGTGATGTCACGGAGCTGTAGTTGTTCCACCTGTTTGGTCTGACTATCTTTCAGCCTTCCTTTCGGGAATCAACCAGATTTAGACTGATCAATTCGAGAAAAAGGTCGAGCTTGCCTACATGACGGATGAGTACATTGGCATCAGCTATGGGTCAGACCGCAACAACAGACGACTCACACCGAGCTATTGGCGAATGACCTGCTTACCGGTACCGCTGCTGCTGCTGGCCACAGAAACACCAGACGAGGCCAGCGAGTGTCTTTTTTGAAGATGTTTTTTGATGGGACGGGAATGGGAGGAAAGTGCGGCCAGCGGACGGGGATCGGGAGGTATTTCAGGCACTCTGTGCGAGACCAACCGCACAATATCTGATGCAAGGGATCTTTTACTTTTTTGTCCAGAGCTGCAACGGCAGTACCGGGGGGGTGGGGCGAGGATTCGAGGTATGCAGACTGCTGCAACAGGGGGATGCGATCGGAGGAGTGGGGTGAGCGAGGCCGCAGAGAGTGTGGGTGGGGTTGGGCGGTGGCTGCCAGTATGAGGCAGTGGCGCTCTGTCTCGATCCACCTTGTGCGTCCTTCAATCATGTGAGCAGCGCAATGGAGGCACAGAGCTTAAACTAGCTGGCCACAATCTATTTTGGCTATCAAGGAATATACTCATGGCCCATTTGCCCATTTCAATAACCTCGAGATCACCCACCTTCTTTTGCCCTGGCTTGGTGCTATATTCCGCCCTTCCGTAGACTATATTTGCCCTGCATACAGCCCGGCATAGCTCAACCAAGCTTATTGCACTCGAGTACATACATACATGCTAAATGCCGCGACAATCCTGTCGAGCACGGCCGGTGCAACTGCTAAACACTCGATCTAGAGATAGATATCACATTCATGCGCCCAGGTGTTGCAAAGAAGTCTGCTGATGTGCTGGTAGCTGGTACCTCTGGCCGTGCGGGGCGGATGTCACCCGCAGCGGTGAGGCGATAAGGAGCTTCCCCACGCAATGAGATCATCCGCCAGAGCTATCGGCAGCTATCGGGCGCCAAGACAGAGTTACGCAGACTGTAGTGCTTGGAGAACCTCCCTGCTGGTGGCTTTCGCCTGCACCTTGCGGGTGTCCAGCACCGCAGGGTGCCCGGCCGAGTAGCGCGCCGGCGGAGAGCTGTCGCCGCGCAGGGCGCATGAGGAGAGATATTCCGCCCCGCGCACACGAGCTGCTAGAGCACTGCGGTGGGTGCTGCGTGCGTGCGTGCGTGCGTGCGTGCGGACCTGCGTGGCTGCCGCGAGAAAAAGCCCACTTCACCACTTCACTTGATTAGAGACATCGAGACATTGCGCCCCTCCACTCGACATCGCGGCATATAACGAATATCACGCCCCGCCTCCGGTGGCCATTGCAGACAGCCCCACTCCTCCTATCCTCTTCCTTAGATACAACACGGCGATATCATCCGCCCACATCACGCTGCACATCGCATATAATCTCCAGCAACCCAACTATAGTCGCCCACCCCTCCTCGGTCGCCCGTCCTTGTGATCTCGTCCCCGCTTCTCCAAAAGGCTCAGGGCCCACCCCTCCCTCGCCCGCTCCCTCCTACGAGCACTAGCCCGAGTGTGCCGCAACCACCGACAATGAGCGATCTCGCCCCGCCATCTGCAGCGACGCCAGCGCCCACTCTCCCTCCTCCTCCTCCAGCAACAGCAACGGCACCTCCACCACCACCGCCGCCGCCTCTACCGCCTCAAGCCATCATTGAGCACCAGCAGACATTGGCCCTCATACGGCGGATTTTACGGCCACAGTCCTCGCCCTCGACGCCGTTGGAAGACATACTGCCCGCGCTCACGAGCTCACCACAGGTCGATGTGCAGCTCTATGCGTTCCTTGCATACATCTGCAGGTGGGATTTTTTTTTCCACATGTGCAACGAGGCGCCATATTATATTACAAGGCTGACCTTCTCGAATTTTAACAAGGGACTTTATATTCGCCTGGTACTCGAAAATAACAAACGACAGAAGCTTCGTCGATGAGGTCATCACAGTCATTGCGCACACGACCAGATCCCTGGAGCAGCGCACAAGACAAATTGACCTGGAGGTTCTGCTCTTGGATGAACTTCCTTCACTCTTGGACAACCACGTGCGAGGTTTGCAACCACCACCAGAGCCTCTTGCTTGCTTGTGATTACTTGCTTTGTTTTTCCGTGCTCACATCAGCCGAGTGCTAGACTTTCGCCAGTGTGTTGCCCGTCACAAGACTTGCCTCTCTCCTCACCTGACGCTCGAGGAGAGCTTTCACAACCTCCAGCCCCATCCAGCTTTGGGCTCTTCGCCGGAAAGTGAGAAGCTGTACCTGAAGGTGCTGGCGTCCGGCCTTTTGGCCGTATTACTCCCGCCAGAGGACCTACAATCAAATTGTGAGAGGACGTTGATCAGAGAGATTCTCTCTGGCATGGTTTTTGGAAATGTAGTCGACAAACTCAGCGAGCCATGGATGCTCTACGAAATAATTACAAAACTTTTGGCTCCACAGCCTCAGACACCACCACAACTACCACAGCCATTAATAACACTTCCTTCACCGGCAATCTCGATGCCCCCAACTCCAATCACACCTCTAGGAGACCCACTAGATGTATCTCACGCCGATGTATTCTACAGCGGTGAGGAGGACTTTGCCAGAAAGGAAGCCATGATCAGGAAGCGCCGAAAGTCCCGAAAAGATAGTCGAGCCTCTCCCCTCCTTCTCCCACGAGATCGAGAAAAAGCACCTGGCCACCACCGCCGCCGGAGCTACGCACCCTCTCGCCAGCCTCCGCCCCTCCCACCCTCGGAGCCCACACCCCCACTACACCCAATCCTCCAAAAACTCGACAGCACATTCGCCCTCATATTCAACCTCATCATGTACGCCACCACCGCCCTCGCAACCCTCCACATCTTTCTTAAAGCCCCACACCCCGCCCCCCGCCGCCAAAAACCGATCCTGAGAATGGCGATATTCAGGTTCATCACCACCCTCACAAACATTGATAAACGCCAGCCATGGCTAACAGGAAATATTCTCCTGGCCCTATCACCAATCACGACCCGACCCGCAGGTAGCTTTGTGGATACATTCATCTCTGACCAGTTCCAGAAGGCCATCGTCTCGCAGGCCCTCGTAATTAACATACTCTCATCTGCACGTGCATCCATGTTTCCGAATGGGGCAATGGGCCCCGCGAGACCATATCCCACGCTAGAAGAAAAACACCTGATACGGCAGAATGCAAAGAGGACGCTGCTGGAGAGGATCCCGGAGGTGGTGTGGAGGCACTATGTTTCCCCGAGTGCGACGGATGGCAAGAGGGAGGCCATGGTGGATGAGTGGTTGGATTTGTTTGCGAGCAAGAGCGTGAATAAGCATCTGGTAATTCAAATTGTGGAGTTGCTTGTTGGGAGGCTTGCGCCGGAGTTGGCGGAGGAGAGGGCGGGGGGTGTTGTGGAGGGGTTGTTGGGGGAGAGGGGGGTGAAGGTTGGATAGGTTGGGGTGGGGTGGGGTGGGGTGGGGTGGGGTGGGGTGGGGTGGGGTGTACATATACTCCATTTGGGAGTGCGTACATAATTGAGTATATATGCTTTATTTGATTTGGTTTTGTAAAAAGGCGTCGTTTAGTAGTCCTAATTTTGACGTAGCAATGCATCATCTTTCTTACTTGATAATAAACCCCCTTCCTAGGCCTCGTTTCGTTTTTTCTTTTTTTTTTTTTTTAATTGTAAACAATTGAAATAAGTGTCGGACATTTTTAAAACCCCGATTGGCGGTGGCCAGCCTCTTTTGAGAGTTTAGGTAGCTCTAAATACATACTGTCGGGCTATTGTTGACGTTGCTTTCGATATTATAACATTGACATGACATGACAAGCTTATAATTACCCTGAAACCTCCAACTCCACCCTATAGCTTAGCTTCGTAACTCTGAATTCCGGACCCCCGGGGAGATATAGATTCAGGGGTTTATGATTTGAGATTTGAGATTTGAGAGTTTGAGGTCTGATTCGAATCACTGATTTACATGTATACATGCACATGTGTTTATTTTTATTATTTTTTTTTTTTTTCTTTAAAAAAATGTTGCGCATAGTTACGGCAAGAAGCTGATGTTTTGTGTGCGTGAAATGTGGTGAGATTACCGAGATGTAGAGATGAATTGGGTTGGGTTGGGGTCATCAGGGTAACTGATACTGATACTGATACTGATACACAGTGCCATATGGGGAAATTAATGACGCGGCGTGCATATGATATTAACAGGAGGGAGAAAAGTGGGTAGTAGGTTATGTAGGTAGCTATAGGTAGGTATTGGAAATTGGAAATTGGAAAATGTAGAGTAGAGTACGGGAAGATATAGGTTACCCTCCCTCAGGTCCATGACACATGTATGTACAGTGCACCCCTCCATCAATACATTTTTTATCACAAGTTTATCTAAGTACAATGTCTTTAGTACATAAGGTACTACATCCCCGGGAAATGCGTGAATTTAAAATATAAAAGTACCAAATACCAAATACCAAAAAAATAAAGATAAAAATAAAAATAATCTAGATCTATAGCTAAATAGGTAGGTAGCTATATATAGGTAGAGATCTTATAATTAGGGGTATACGTATAACCATTCCGAATTCCGACTCTCGCCGTGCTGAGAAGATCAATAATCAGATGAAAAGATATAAATGACCATGACCATATATATATATATGATGGGGCGGGCCCGGGATTTAAAGGGACACGAGTTTGAGGAAAATTGAAAAATTGAGGAATATTGTGGAGATTGAACGCGATATCGATGATTGAAACAAATAACGATGATATACAATTGATTGCAATGGCAATGAAAACGTACTCGGTACAGGCAATAAATACTCGAAAATTTACAAGGGTTTTTGGCTACATTTTTTGCTTTTTATTTTCGAGTATTTCTTGCCTGTACCGAGTAGAAAGCATTTCTCGAAAGGAAACAAAAAATAAGATTATATGTTATGCATATGCCTAAAAACAGATTATAAAATTGAAAGGTATGGGATCCGGAATGTGTATATAACGTTAATGAAGAAGCTTATGATCATGAGAAAAGAAAGGAAAGAAAAACTGTGAAAAAAAAAATAGCTGGGCTTGCTCATATGCATGCATGAAGTGCCTTGGGTGATATGGGTGCTGTCGTTTGTTGTATGTCGAATTATAAAGATCTAGAAGGGCTAGCGGTACCGAAGTTCGAAGTTCGAAGGGAAAAAAAGAAAAAAGAAAGAAAGAAAAAAGTGCGTTATGTAGGGATGGGGATAATGGCCATGGGAAATCAATTTGGTAACTCCTTTGTCCCGCTGACGCAGCCGAAGCCATCGGATCCTTTTCTTCCGTATTTTGAGAAATACGAGTTGAGTTTAATGTGTGTTGCCTTGCCGGTTCGTTCGTCGTACATGTTACACCCGACTAAAAAAAACCTCGGTAGCAATATTAGTATCATCAATCATGACCACCTTCCCCCCAAACAGGGTAATAAAAAAAAAGGCCAATAGGAGGAGGCAGAGGAGGTTAAGAGCTCGAGGTTCACTTACACTTTGCCGCATACGGCGGCGTATACAAATGTAGCGACACCGCCGGCGTCGTCATCGACGGATTCGACATGCGATGTAGCCCAATCTTATCGCTAATGTACGCTACATCGTCTCTCTCTAGGGTTGTGGATTTTCGGATTTTGAGGGGGGTTGTGGGGGATATTGATTTCGAGGCTGTGGTTGTGGCGGTGCTTGTGGCGGTGCAGACTTCCTGATCGGGCCAGTCGTAGAGGGTTTCGACTAGGGTGCCTTTAAGGATTTTCATGATGCCTGGTTTGGGTAGTTTGAGAGGTTAGTTTGTGCCACATTCGTACAGAAATTGGGGGATGGAGGGATGGGAGACTTACAGTGTGCGTTGGCGTGGTCGTGGACGAGGGAGCCTAGATGGTGGGGCTTGTTAGCAGGGTGGATTTCAGATGGGCGGGAGAGATGTCCGAGTGCCTGGTATCAAATAGAAAGTGGGCATTGCCGATGAAGCTGATGAGCCAGGCAGGCAGTAGGCCGGCATATGCATCATCTCCAGCCCAGCATTCGGCAAGTGAAATCCAAAAGCACAAAAACATAAATTGAAAAAAAAAGAGGGAATGCATAAAAGCTTACCTTTTCCCGGTGTCCAGACCAATATCAGTAAATTTGCATTCCCATTTCCTTCGTCCACAAGATTTCTCGTGTAATTTCTACTTGGGTCCCCGAGGGCATAGTCGCGCCAGTCTGATTCGCGGGAGATGTATCCGCGCATCAGCTCCAGTAGATCATTCTCGTCAACGTCGTCGCTGTCGATGCCCGACGAGGGCCCCAGGGCATCGCGGATATCGCGCACTAGCATTGCGAGACCGCAGGCGCCAGCGTTAGAGCTAGTATCGTGGCCTGCATGGCAGTGGTCGGACGAAACGCTCGAGACGTCGTCCGAATCGGTGTTGTATGATGACATATTCTTTTCTTCTTTTTTTTTAAGTAGCTTGGGATAAGATCTATAGAGACATGGAAGCAAAATTGTTAAAAATAAAATTCAAAAACATCAGGGAAAATTCAGATGCAGATCTTGGATCACGATGGATCATGATCAGAGCCATGTTTAGAAAAAAAAAACGGCTAAAGATCTAGATTTCATACCATTCTGCAGTCCTCTGGGGGCGCGGGTGGGGCGGGAAGGAATTTTTTTGTTACTGCACTTACCAGATGATTTTTCTTTGCTTACTTTTCTTCTCGGGTGCAAAAGCTTGGTTTTGCTTATTTCCCTTTTTGTTTTTTTCGCTTCCCGAAAGTGGCAGTCTTGCGGCGCTGGGCGGTCGTATTTGGCAGGGTCGTGCTAGGCCGTAGGCTGCGTCTTTCCTCTTTTGCTCGACGAGTTGAGGTGATTCCCTATTCGGGGGTGCTGGATGTGGTAGTTGTGTGTAGCCTGGTTAGTTGTGTGTGGTCTCGTGAAATTGCGTGATAAAACGTGATAGAGAAGGAATCTGGGGCGGGCGGGCGGCGGTACTTGAGCCAGCTGGACATGGCCTGGGGTTGTGCTCGTGTGCGGCCTTCGTAGATCAGGAATGGCCCACCACGACGGATCTGGCCTCGCTCGGCAGTGGCTCCCAACATCGGATATGCTTAATTGTATGGGTGACAGAGACTAACGCTGGCCTTGGTAGGCCCAGCTGCCAATCGAATTGCATATCTCCAACGCGGTTTGCTTGTCTGTGGATCGCTGTCGCCAATCTTTTTGATGTTGGGAGCTCTCCCAGGCCAGGAATGTATGCTGCAGAGCGCTCTTTGTCGCTAGGTACTTCCTATTACGTACTTTCTTCATTCGGGTCATAATATCTGGAAAAATCGCCCGTAGTAGCCTCAAAGTAAGAATATCAAGATGTATATTCTACTTGTCCTACATAAATTCGGTTATTTGCCATTGGAGTCACTTGCACCATTCTGACTCGCTAACTTTATAAAGAATTGTTCTCGTGCCCAGATAAAGAGCTATCAAACTCACTTCCTCAATTGCAAAGAGAACATTACCTGAAACCCTGTGTTTGCGTCCAAATTAGGCATCTATCCTTGTTCGGAATACCTTATCATGTCAACAACAAAAGGGCAATGGAAGGACCCCTTTTCAAAGGTAAAGAATCTGGCGTATCATGGCCCAGTCAAGGGCTTTATCAGTTTGCCGACATATCTCCAGTTGGCCGTGTGCATTATCGGCTGTTCGACGGCGCCAGCTGGCCATCAGCAAGTAGCCATTCCCAGCGTCAGGAACCGATAGCTCCGGCTGGAATGGGGCGCGGGAACGAGAGCAGGCGCGGGATACACCCGGGTCGAGACTGGACACACCCTGCACTGACAACAATAGCTGCAGTAGCTAGGTTGAGCTTGAGCTCGAGCTATCGCCGCAGTTACCCGTCCGTATCTTATCTTATCAGTGGGCTGGCACCGCCACAGTCTGCAGCCCACGCCAAGAAGATGGATTATGTAAGTGTGGCAGCTCCACATTTTTAACACCACAGATTAGATTAGATTGTGAATTGGACCTTACAATTGCAGTTATTCCCAAAAAAAGTGCTACCCCAGGTTTACTTTTCACCTGTCTAGCTCTCACCTTTTCAACGAGAAAACGACCCCAGAACTACGACAGTTCTCACCAAAAATACCGTCAGTACCCAATTTCTTGCGCGACTGCAACAGGACTGAAGCTGACCCCGACAAAGACACCTAGGCAGAGTTCTGGAAACATACGCCCATCATGTCGACAACAGTAGATAGTGTGTACCCCACCACCCCCATCGCCCCCCACCAAGCGGGATGGCTCAGAGCATCGATGGCGCCTGGTTGCTAACAAATTCGCAGAAATTAAGGAGATTGAGACGGAGATGGGTACGGAAGACCTCGACAATATCCCAGGCTACTTCAACTTGACTTACAATATCAACCCCAACAGCGAGGACGCAGAAGAACAAGGCGACAAGTTACCATTTGGGTAAGCAGCAGCCACTTAAACGGTCCACTTGACTCAACTAAAACAACCCATCCAGGTCAACTCAAGGCCAAACTTGCTAAGCTAAGGAGGGAACTGATCACTCCTTCGGGAGGTGGTGGAGGTGGTGGAGGTAAGAGAGAACATCTAGAAGCTCCGGGAGAAAAACTGCCATCTAATCTCGGAATCTAGTGGGGTTTGATGTTGCACGAACCGGGGTTGCTAGTGTGTAAGTTGTCTTTCATCCCATGGAAATGAGAGGCATGGAAGGCTCACAAACAATTGCAGGGGATTTATTGGTTATTACCCTCATTCATGCCCTTTTGAAGCCCACGTGACTTTGTGCTCACCGTCATAGGTTTCCCATCCGTGGGGAAAAGTACACTTTTGAGTTTGCTCACCGGAACACATTCGGAAGTTGCTGCTTATGAGTTCACAACGGTATATTACCATGGGTGGTTTCGATATTGCTCCTGGTGCACATTTGCTGACCTTCCAAGCTTACCACCGTCCCCGGTTGTGTTGTTTACAATGGTGCTAAAATTCAAATGCTGGATTTACCTGGTACGACACTGCCTTGAGCTAGCTGGATTACTTTAAAGTCTAATTTGGGGGCAATAGGTATTATCGAGGGTGCAAAGGATGGTAAAGGACGTGGTAGACAGGTTATTGCTGTCGCAAAGACATGTCATTTGATTTTCATTGTGCTCGATGTTTTGAAGCCTTTGACAGATAAGAAGGTCATCGAGACTGAGCTGGAAGGTTTCGGTATCCGAATCAACAAACAACCACCAAATATTGTTTTCAAAAAGAAGGAAAGAGGTGGAATTAATATCACCAGCACACAACCTCTCAGCCATCTCGAGCACGAAGTGAGAACAAAAAAACAAACGTTCCCGCATATTTCATTCCAGGCTATTAACACCACATGACAGGAAATTCGAGCTGTCCTCACCGAATACCGGATAGCTTCTGCAGATATCGCTTTCAGATGTGACGCTACGGTAAGACATTCAGGGAACCGAGGCCTGGATAATTATGCTAACGGGATTCTAGATTGATGATTTAATCGATGTGATTGAAGAGAAGAGCAGAAGATATATCCCAGTCATATATGCACTCAACAAAATCGATTCGATTACAATTGAAGAACTCGACTTGCTCTACAGTATGTGATAGCATATTTCGCTAGCGTGTATGATCATGTGCCATGTGCTGATGTGGTTGTCTTAGGAATTCCAAACTCAGTTCCGATATCATCTGAGAAGGGATGGAATGTATGCCTTCCCCGCACCCTTACAAGAGGCCCGAGCGTAGCTAACTTACTGCGTTTTTTTTTCAAGGTTGACGAATTGCTGGAAATGATGTATTAAGCGCCGAAATTACCACACTTGAGGAACACGTAATAGCTAACACCATTACAGGTGGTCGAAGCTAGATTTGAAGCGGATTTACACCAAGCCAAAGGGTAAATCGCCTGATTACAGCTCTCCCGTCGTGTTGAGGGCGAGCCAGTGCACGGTCGAGGACTTTTGCCGATCGATCCACAAGAGTATTCTTGAATCATTCAAGCATGCTATCGTGTACGGCCAATCTGTCAAACATCAACCGCAGCGTGTCGGTCTGGGCCATGTCCTGATGGACGAGGACGTTGTATGTTTCCTTCCCTTGTTGTTCTCCAATCTTTTGAATTTATCGGATAACAGCTACTAATCCAATTACATCCTAGGTTACGATTGTTAAGAAATGATGTGCCGGGGTTGAGCCCCTCTTGCGATTTCTGGTTAATTATGGTGTCTTGGGTCACTCTTTTCGGATAAAATAAATGAATTCGGAAGGAATAACTTTTTTTTTTTTTTATCATTTCCGCAAGGGCATTGTGTTGTGTTGCGCTGCGCTGTTGTGTGGTCATTCGATCGATCAAGCTCATCCCCCCCCAAGTTTCGTTTCGTTTTGTTTTTCATTCCCCCCAAAGTTTCGTTTCGTTTTGTTTTTTTTGTGCAGTGTGCAGTAACCTTATAAAGCAAAAGGGGGTATTCAGTCCCAATTGAGATTGCATGCAACCTTTGAATTTTGATCATTTTTGTTTCCGAAAAGATTACCCATCTCTCCCGTTGGCTGGGGAGAACAGCAGGCGTGGTGATTTTTTTTGTTAGTCTCGTTCCATTTTTTGTAGGCTCCGGCGGAGTCTAAAAGAGAAAGAAAAAAGAAGGAAACATTTTCCGCAAGGGTTACTCAACTTGAAGACTGATAACAGAACACCTACCAAGCCTAGTCAGAGCACCCAAGACTTACAGAACACCAATCAGGTCAAAATTGTCGGATGGGTCCGTTTCCGTATTAGGTGAGGGCCAAGCCTAGAGTAGAGGGGCACGAGACTAGAGGCAGGGAACGAACCGCGGCTGGCTGGGGTGAGGTGGACATTTGACAATTAATCAACCCATTCGTGGTCGTCGCCAACCAATTGCAATAGACCAACCATAATCTTTGCAACACCCCATCCATGGCCAAGCTTGAGGAAGGAAGGTTTCCCGCGAATACCTACTTCTTAATGCACCACCAAAACCCCAGGTTTTTGGCCGGTGTAATTATTGCCATGGACAGGCAGAAGGAGAAACTCGAACCTGGCCGGGCCCAGGAGCTTGTAAGCTTAAACGGGGGCTGGTGGTGAACAATAAAAGAGGGAAGCTTGACCATGGAAATAAGATAATAAGATAATAAGATAATGGTATTATTGGGGAGGCGGGGCCATGGTGTGTGTGGGGAGTGGTTTTTATCTAATCTACTGATTTACCTGGTCTAATCTGTATTATATCACGAGAACACAAAACATGATTTCTTTTCTTTTCTTTTTTTAAATATACCAGCTTTATTTCATGTTTTTTTTTATGTCTGCTTGTAATCTGTGCAGTTCAATGCATGCGTAGTAAGAACTGGTGGATTGGCTACCACCGTCCATGGCCAGTCATTGACTGACTTGGGTACATACATTAATCGCATTCTATCCTGCTGCAGCAAAGATTCCGGACGGCGCTCCCAGAATTTTGAGTCGAGTCGCGAGTGGAGTGGCATGAGAAGCGCAGCGCTGCTCACAGGGGCGGGGCCGATTGGCGTTGCGTTGCGCTGGCGAGGGTGCCCCACCAGCTCATCGGTCGGTGGGGATGATGGCCCGATTGATGATCATGATATTGATGATGACTTGATATCGTATTGGGTGGATTAGTGGATTGACAAGCTAGCTATATAGGCTGCAGCAGTGCACGAGAGGTCGCATTATAATTACATGTATCATTGCGAAGGCAGATACCTAGACGGTTGTCTATCAATTGCAATATTATACCTTCTATTTTTTTACATAAATAATAAAAAAAAATAAAAAAAAATAATATTAATAATAATAATAATAATACAAAGCTGTTCGTGCATGCATGCCCATGATTCATGATTGACAGCGAAGGGATTGGCTTAAGCTTGGTTTGCAGGCTGGCCCGGTCGGGTTTATGATATGTATGTACGAGTCCCTACTCGAGTAGAGCCAGGCTACGAGTAGAGTAATGATTCACTAAACGGGTCCAGAACGAGGCTACCTTAGATACACTAAACAACTTTAAGGTGGTTTAAGCATCAACGTTCCTTTATTGGAATTCGGCCTCCGACTGGTACTCGAGTAGTAGCGTTGCATGTGGTGGTTCACTTTTTTTTTTTTTTTTTTTTGTGGTGGCGGAACATGTGCGCATGATTGTGGCGGGGGTGGGGGGGTGGGAGGAGGGGTGGTGAGGTGAGTGGTCTCGAACGAGGGAGGTGCACTGGAGGTGGGATGAACTACCTAGGGCGGCCACCCGAACCCATGGATTGCTGAGGTCGCTGGTGCAGATAGCTAACAGCGGCGACGAGGTATTGTATCCGAATCTATCTTGAGCTGCATAAGTACATATGTAAGTACTTATCGAGCATTTCACTCGTGGTGGTGGTGACTGGTACTTGGGATTTTTTTCTTGGGGGGGGGAAAAAAAAAAAGATGGAGCGCGTGCGTGCATCGTGTGCGTCTGGCCGGGGGGTGTGGGGGATGGGGGATGGGGATGGGGATGGGGTTGATCAAGTGGGGGGATGGGCGAGCTCGGGGATGCTGCAACGGGCGCCGCGCGCAGCGCTGTGGTCCTGGATCTCACAGTGCTTGCTTCTGAAGCTGCTCTAGAAGTGTGGATTGCCCCGGATGGCGGATGGAGGGAGCTTGGGCCGAACCGAGGGAAAAAGATGGCATTAAAACTGCTGCAGTGCGGTGCAGTGTAGTGCAGTGGTACGGTAGGTAGCTCGACACATGGGGCATGGGATGGGATGGGATGGGATGCTAGGGCGAGGGAGTCGGCCTCGGGAGGCCGAACGTTTGGGATGGGGATTTGAGGGGGGGATAGAGATTGTGAATGGCATGATTTGGGATTTCGATTGTCGATCGTCTCGAACGAACGAATCCCGAGGATAAAAGCCGACCGAACCAAACGTTAACGTCCGTCAGCGAATCATCCCAGTGCGACGTCGCCGTGCCGTGCTACTGGCGGGTTATCCGAATAGCGAATCCGAGGATGACAGCTGTGCTTCCGTGCCATGGCCATGGTTAGATCGAGAATACCTAAGCAAGTCTGTGGCACGGCACGGCCCGGCTCCCTGCGTTTGGTTCGGGTGGGTGCACGCGTTAACGTTTCGCTCGCTCGCAAGCAAGCAAGCAAGCTGCCCCTCGGGATCTCATCTCCAAGATCGCGGCGGCACGATGCTGCTGATGCTCAGAACGGGTGCGCGCCGCACCGCCGCCGTACATGTAAGGCACGATACCTGCCGGCGGCGTCGACCAGACCACGACGACCAACTCTCACCACAACCAACCACGACCACGGCCCCCGACCTGGGCCTTCCGATGCCCAGCTTACCAGCCCGCCGCTATTCCCTGCCAGCCAGCTTCCTACTTGCCGTGGGTAATCTCTCCATCATCCATCTCCAACATATAACAACAAATCTTCCATTTCCCATCTACCGTGTCGTGTCGGCATCGAACTTGCCTCCCTCATTCCCTCCCTCCCCCAAAAGCAAGAAATTAAAAGCAGTGACTGGGAAAAGCAAAAGCGCTAGAGTAGTTCACCCCCACCTGGAGAAGGTGTTCCATTCCCGAGCGGCGGCCCCTCATCTCATCTCCGCCCTGTTGAAAGTGAAAGTGTAGCATGGCCTAAAGCCTTCTCTTGTCCTCTCCCGACCCTTCCCGGTCGCCGTAACTGAGGCTTTCCTTTCCTTGCAATTGGGATACTTGGTTTTCTCTGGACCTTGGAAAGTCTGTGTACCGAGACGAGGCTACCGTGCACCTCACCTCACCTACCGGTCGTTCTAGAACCGGAAAAAGATTGATCTCGTGAAAGGGAAGGGGCCAGTTCTCGAAGAAAGAAGGAAATTCGAAAATTGTTTCCCCCCCGACCCCGGCCCCGGCTCCGGCTGCCACTGTCATTTTTGGAGAATTGTGAGGGTTCCCGTCCCGGGACATGAGAAAAGAACCCACCTACCGTATTCCGACCCCACATCATTACTGGATATTCAGACGAAAAGGAAAAAAAAAAAAGGTTACCTAGAAAGAACAACCCATCATATTTACCTAGGATGAGGTAGGTAGGCAGGTGCTCTAGCCACGGCCAATTGTAGTCTGTGCTGCGATGCATTTGACAACAAGGCCCTGTTCCTAGGGAGGTAGGGGTGGGGGTTGCTGGGGTGGTGAGTGGTATGCTGACAGGGCGGGAATGAAGGGAAAAAAAGAATAAAACGGTGGGAAGTGGTGACACGGGATGATCAATGGGATGAGCTGGTCGTGGTGGTTGGTATGAGGCTCTAGGTACCGTACTCGTACCTGCCGTACCGGATCGATACCTAGGTACTCTAAAGTTTACAAAGCATCCTGCCAGGCTTACACGGTGGAGAAGATGGGTTGAGAGATTCAACCCTAATGTCCCAATAATTTGGCGTAGAGCAGCAATGGAATTGAGCACGAGGGTGGAGAGCACGAGCTTGAGGTAGGGGGGGTAGGAAGTAGGGAGGATGTTATATTATGTCATTTTGTGATCTCGTTCATTTTGCGAGTTTTATTTTTCGATTTGGTGGCTAAAGAGAAGCTTTCTTTTAACCTTTTACTATTTCATCATGACAGCAGATCTTGAAAGTCCATACATATCAAAGCATCAATTGATTGGCCGATACCAAATACCGATGCTAGCTCGTAGGTAGAGATTAGGCAGCTGCAGCCTTTTAAACAAAGTCGCGTTTCTGACCAATTGGCCAAGTTAGGAGGTAGAGAGCCCTTGCAAGCAATTGCACTATATCCGCATACCTTCTTCTTTCAGCTGTGAACATTTTCTCCGGGGCGGGCGACACTATTTCTCCGTGTTCTCAAGGCGCGCCGATCTATCTTTGGAATTTAGTTTCTCGGGAAAAGGTGGTGATATTATACACACATATAATCTTTTTTTTTGTTTATTTGATGAAATTTATAGAGTATGAGTTCATTTATGTTATTTACTTTCCTGAGCTAGCTAGTGAATTGGGGTTGGGGAGCTGGGTTCCCTGTCGAAAAAAGGGGTGGGGGGTCCCAGAGTCGACGTTCTGCCTGCGCTGGCGGAGTGGATCCACTGGTAAAAGAAAAGAGATTGATATTGCAATTAGAGTGAGCTTTGAGAGTGAGAACATAAAGTGGCATTTTATGGATTAATATCTGGGCTATTGCATAGCATAAAAGCGCGGGTGGAGCGGAGAAGTCACGTTGGGTTTTCCCTTTTTACATATTACTGACCTGAGTTGAAGGGTTCAAAGTTGATTTAAGTGATTCCTTCAACGTGCCGGAGCTAGCGAGGTGCCCGCCCCCCCCGTTCCCCTTCAACTTGAGCCCACCATCTTCATCTTGGGACCTTTCCTTTCGACACCAGCCCAAGTGCTACTAACTCTCCCGATGAGATTGCTCTCACTCAGCCTGGGTACCTCTGCTAGAATATCCAGCTGTCCACCCGCGAAAGGCGACAATGCAGACACCCTGTACCTGGACAGCAGCCCAGCGTGTTTTTTACATAGCCAGACACGAGAACAATGGGCAGCTTGTGTGCCCCCCCTCGCTCTCCCCCACTCCCATCAGTCTCTAAGGTCACTCCCCCCCGCCCGTCAGGATGATTTCTCTACCAAAGACATGGGTTGGCCGGAAAAGGGGGAAAGGGGAGAGAAGAAGGCTAGCTCCACGAAGGAAGAAAGTGTTCGGTGGGGCACCCCCGAAGGGAGGTGCTGGCGGAAAAAAAGAAAATAAAAATATTTTATACCCAGCAGCCCCAAACAATAGCTTCTTGAATTAAGACTGGGGACAGGCAGGGAGGAACGAAGGAAGGTGGGAGGGCACAAAGGGCGAGAGAGGGAGCACGGGATCGTTGAAGCTTGGGATTGGGAACATGAAATAAGGGACGACGAATTGCAGGCTACATGGCTAGCTACTAGCTAGCTGGACAGCACCGTCCAATGATTACCAGGGCGTGGCAGCTGCTGCTGCGTGTTGGGGTGGACGAACGAATGGCCGGGCGAACGAGCGAACCCAAATGACCAGACGGCATCACCACCGCCATCGAGGCTTCCGACCTTGGATCACCGCTCTCCCCACGATGAGAAGAGGAAGAACAGAACTGCCTTCGAATGTATGAGCCCTGCCTCCCGGCCTGGGCCTGGCATACCTGCTACCTAATGAGATCGCCAGCCCCGGCCTGCGTTAACCCATTCGGTAGCGCACGACCTTTATTCCGTTGCGAGAGCAGCTTCAAAATATTCTTGTGTATTGTTCCCTCCCACAAGAGACCCTCCCCCTGTCCCCCAGGCTCCATCTGAACGTGGCCCATCCCACCCCCCACCCACCCCGCCACTTCTTCCTCACGGGTCTCATATCTCGCGCACCACCGGCCCCCCCCCAAGGGACCCCCCTCCCCTAGTCTTTCCATTTCCCATCCTTTCTTCATTGATGTGTAGCGGCGACCTTCTTTGCGCGATTGGAACCCGCACAGAGTCTTCGTCCATCCAATCAAAAAGTAAGCGAGTGCCGGAACCTTGAGGTGGGCTTAACTATGGCTGGCTGCATCCTCCGGACTGTTTGAGACCCTTTCTCCGTTGCTTTTCCCCGTAGGAAACCACATCGACACAGACCAGCCCATCCTCGGTTCATCCCAGAAAGTGAGAGTGAGAAGGACAGCAAGAGAAGAACAAGTCCAGGAAAGAGAAAGCAAAAAAAAAGAAGAAGGTCGTAGGAGTTTCTGCAACCAGAACAACCAGAGAAGGATATACGCCCAATACTCAAAAACACTGGTACCGAGGCGGCTTTCTCCCCCTCCCCACCCCCTCCACACACACTCTCTCTCACGCCAGGCGGGCTATTTTTCGACATCACAACCACTCAGACACGTCAACTACCCCCTCTCCAAAAATAATACCTGTGCTGTACTGTCCATGCAATGGACGGCGTGCAGAGCCAACAGCATGATGAATTTGTACCTCCTCAATGGGTTGAAATAGCTTCATTGCACCAGCAGCACCAGCATGGACAGCAAGGGCATCACCATCCCATCACGACTTTAATGCGTATGCGTTCGTCGAGCAGCATGGCATGAACCCGAACATGCACGCATCCAATCAATTCCGCCTACAATCCAACACTGCACCTGTGGGAGCGAATTATCTCTCTATACCGGCTCAATGGGGTGGTATGCTGCCAGGGAATTCCTCACCGGCTGCAACCTCATACATACCGTCTCCAGCTGTGGCCCAACCACAGCCTCCGTCACTGCCTCCAGCCCAAGTGGCATCTGCGACCATCACCGCCAACCAGCCAGCCTCAGCCCACGCTCCCAATCCTTCGCCGCGAAGGACACTGACCGATGCCGACAGGCGGCGTATGTGCCTCTTTCACGAAGAGAACCCGAATGTAAAGCAGACGGAAATCGGAGGTATGGTTGATTGGACATGACTTTTCTTCTTTTTCCCGTGGATTTCTCGCCTGTTTAGGTGTTGTCCCTTTTTCCGTCTCCTTGTACGATGGCATCTGAACGCAGGGGTTGTTGCTAACTTTATTTGCTTTTTCCCCTTGACAATAGCTATGTTTGGTGTTGAAAGAAGGTACAGACGGTATAAAAAAGTGATCGGACAGTGGCGTCGCCAAGCCGAGGTTTCTGTGTACGGTTGACACAGTGGAAATGTCATACAACTCGCTGTATACAAAAATTTGCTCTTGGCGACGCCACTGTCCGATCACTTTTTTATACCGTCTGTACGCGAGAATCTGCGATTCGATAAGGAATATTCCAGAAGCTGATTAAATTATTGCAGTACCGTATCCAAAGTTTTACGCCAAAAGGAGAAATATCTCTATCCGGACGATGGAAGCCGATCGCCTGTTAAGCGCTCGAAGGGAAAATTTCCCGATATCGAGCGGGCCCTTTCCGTTTGGGCTAAGAACGCGAATAAGAAGGGTATGGGATTGACAGATAAGATGATATGGGATAGGGCTCGGTTATTTGCAACTAGTATAGGCATTTCAGAAAGCCACTTCAAGGCCAATAGCCAAGGATGGTTGGAAAAGTTTAAGCAAAAGAATAATCTGACGGCAAGGGCCGATTCGGATGGATCGCCCATGGGCCGGGCCCGCTCGGTATCCTCGGTCGACATGATGGCCTCACCAATGGCAATGTCGCGCAGTCAGGACAGCCATTACACGGCAACCCAACACGACAGTCCGGATAGTTTTCTAGAGTGGGGGAACAATGGGGGCAACTATAAGCATGCAGGTTTGAGTTCCGTTAACTCATCAATGTCGAGCATGTTTACCGACCATAGTACAGTTACAAGTCCCACATCTCCATTTTACACACCTGAAGGCCATCGAATAGACTCGGGCCGACCAAGTCCGGTATTTCCTTCACAACAGGCAAGAATACCACATCATCCGGTTCGCCGAGAAGTCAGACGTTTCCATGCCTGCCAGTGTCTGCCGATCAGACATACATATCACCCCCACCATCTTCGAACCGCTCACACCCAAGATGCAGGCCGCATCAAGTTATGCCGGTGATTGACCCGGCACTGTCTAACCCACGCTACAATCATCTCTGCATCCCCACAATCAACCCCACCAAACCTACAGAATGGAATGGGACCATCGAAGGATGATGCGAGAAGAGCACTGGAACTTGTCATGACCTATCTACGACAGCAGCCTGTGGGTATCCTTCTGGAACCGGATGAATATCTCAGCATGACGAAGCTACTCGGGCGGTTCGGGCTAGACGGGCCAGAGGGTGAACATACCGCCATGCTCGGGATGTCTTCCTGAATCTGAGGACCAGGTACTAGCTTTTGCACCATTGTGATTTGGAAGAAAGGAAGAAAAGAAAGAAAAAAGACAGAGAGAAAGACTCCATTGTTTTTTTGCTTCCTTTTGGCATACATATTCTCGTTGTATCTGCTCCCTTCGTATCTTTTCTCTGCTCTTATTTTAGTTTTTTTCATCTGTCTTGCCCCCTTCGTCTTTTTTTCCCTCCCACATATTTGTTTTCATTATTGCTCGGCACAGGGTTCATTGGCTAGTTTATACCAAATATGGTTTCTGTTTTGTTTCTTTTCAATATTTTTTTGGGCCATTTTGGTCACTATTGCTTCTCCCCTCTTCTCCGCCCTTGTTCAACATTGTTCATTTCATTTGCTTCCTACGATTTCGTTTGATCATTGCATAAGGTCCCTTTCCTCTTCTTTTTCCTCTTTTTTCCGTCGTGCTTATTATATCACCGGTACCCAAATCTTTTTCTTTTGTTTTTTTCGTTTCCGTCCAAGCACCCTATTAAATTGATCCTTTTTGTTCTTACCCTGTCACATATGTTT